>VZRR01012752.1:315362-502100 GCA_013398015.1 Oreocharis arfaki
GTAATGCTTTTGCTTCCAAGATGAAAAATCAAGCATCAGACCTGACACTGACTGCATAATATGAGGCGATGGCAGGTAAGGCTTTGCCTTTCTCAAATTTGTCTGGCCATGGTCCTTTAGCTGACAGAGCACTTCTCTGATTACTACCCAGCCAGTCTCCAATCTGGCACCAGAGGACTACAGCTGCAAAATCTGTGAAGAGCTCATTCACAGCAAATACCACCCAGATAGGCCAAAACCAATTATGGCTAGCAGTTATTAAAGCACTTTAGCATGAAAGAAGTTTTATTGGTGTAAGATTATGTAATGCATAATATATGCCCAAACATATGTCCACAGACCAGTCATGATGTATTTCAGTTTGGGCAAAAGCCTATAGTTGTTTGACTCAAGTAATAAAAGGGTTTTTAAACCTTTATGGAAACCACAGAGAATGCCAAACAGATGGAACTGAAAGTCCTTCTTTGTTCACAGCCCATTCAGGATAAATTCTATCCATATTGCAGCATCCACCCCCTTTTTTACTGTTATCTGAGGTGATACTGCTGACTTGAGTATCCCATCCTCTCATCCCTTTTCTGCTGTGTGGCATAAGAAATTTACCTCACATGCTTTCCAAGAGAGGTGCTATACCACCAGTACAAAGTATCAACCTATTATTAAAAGAAGTACTACTAATAAATATCAAAAAAAAAAAAAGAAAGAAAAAGAGATTGTTTGGATGAAGACAATTGCAACCTAGGATTAGCAAATCACTCCCAGCAGAATTTAGTAAGAGCAACAGAAACCATCTAATTATTAGAAGTTCACCTAACTCATGAGGGTATTAAAATCTGTTACTCTGATCTTAGGTGCTACAATGTAAAAATGCTATTCAGTACAAATGTAATAACTAGACTGTTTTTCAGAAAATAAAGTTTCTTCTTATGGTTATAGTGTGCCCCACTATTCTTCTGAGGGGACAAAGAGTAGCCTTAGCAGTACAAGTAAAAACTAAAAATAAGGACCTTGTGTGCAACTCAACCCCTGAATTATGGTACCACAGAACTTTCGAGGCGGCCTTTGCAGTTGTACTGTGCTGATGAAAGAACACAAGAAAACACAGTTTTGCACAGGTGACCGATAAGACACTCAAAATAGATAGAAGGGGAGCAATAATAGCCCTTATCTCAGCTTTGTGCAAAATAGCAGAGGTCCCGTATTATTTAATAGCATTTTATTGGCAGCAGGACAGAACGGGAAAAAACAATCAGATTTACAGATAAAGAATTAATTCAGAATTATGTAATATTCCCTCATCAGAAGAAATTTATAAATACGAATTATTTAAAACTTGATGGCATAATGAAGAGTGAGGGAACCCTCTGTGGTTTCCATAAGAATCTTACCTGACTTGCCAGGGAAATAGGCACTTCATTGTCCAGTCCTCTAGAAACACAAGCAGTGGTATGCAGGGGAGTACCTTGGTGGTGGTATCACTTCCAACAATAGTGGCTACAGGCTTACCTACAGCTAATTTGATCAGTGGGAGTATTACTGAGTCAAGGCCCAAAAAGGAACACAGCCGTGGCTCCCTTTTGGGGCACAGAAACATGAGATGGCAAAGCTTCACATCATCTTGAAGAAGGTCAGGCACAGGTGCCTTCCTCGACAAGGGTGATGTGTGGGGGAGACTGCTGTCACAATGCCCTGCTCTCCTACTTAATAAGCAGAAAACTGCAGTTTTTCCTTCTCCTTTCTCTGGCAGTCTAGTTCAGAACTGATCTAACATTTTCCACCCTCTCTCTTTTAATTGGGAAAGGTTTTCATAGATTTTTTTTTTATCCAATTAATGCTTATGTCCCCCGAACAATGGCAAATGGGAACCTTAGCCCAGTAATGCCATGGTACAAAGCTACACAGATCTCTCTGTGCTTCGGAGAGAGTTATGATGTTCACTAATGGGGCATTTGTGTCAGAAGCAACAGTGAATGCTGTTTGATAGCTAGTTTTCCACCCCAAAGATCAGTTAGGAAGGGCTAGTGCAGTCATCAAAACCCTGGCCTGTATTACAGGAATAGTCTCAAATGTCACCCTTTCAACGTGGTTCAAAAGCACATTCTACTTCTCTTATGATGGGCCTTTGCTGATGGTTCTAGGCTGAGTTTTATATTCCTACAGTAATTTAAACAGTAACAAGGTACAGAGCAGCAGAAGTGTCTGTCTTCTGAGCTCTACTCCTGTGATCTGACAGATCATTCAATCTGATGATTTCACAGCCTTAAGGATTATTTCAGTGCCAGTATCGTATTATCTCCTATTGAAAATCTCTACAGATCTTCCCCAAAATAAATGTGACCACCTAAATGAGTGGAACCAAAAAGATTTTGTAAAATTTTATATTTTAAAAGCATATAAACCTTCTTTAAAGATACTATACTACTAAAAGAGGGTACTGTGTCCTTCTCTTTAAATGCAAGGCTTCAAACGGAAGAGAAAAAGTAATGATGCTGTTCTTGAGGTGTAACAAAAGAAGCATCCTGGAATTTTAAGCCAGATCCTCTTCTAATACAAAGCAAAGTTATTCCAGTGAAGGCAGTGGAGTTCTGCAGATTTATGTTGCTAGGGATCTGTCTAACAATGGCAAGTGACAGAAGAGACAACCATCTCTCAGTAAAAACAGAATGCAAGCATCAAGAAACATCTAATATGTATTCAGCAGTGAATGCTCCTAAGACAAAGGGTAATAATAAATGCTCTACAGTGGAAATAGGAAAGGATGATGCAAGCAAGACAGAGAAAGAAGAAAAACATTACAGTCAATCAGATGCTGCAGAGAACAGATGATAAGAGCAGCAAAATACCAAGTTGGGCTGAAGCCAGCTGAGCAATGTAACAAGAATAAGAATGTAACCTGCTTATAAAGCAGGGGAAAATTACAATATTGAGAATAAAATAATTTATTGAAGCTTGTTGTGTGAGGCCCCAAATACTTCATGTGAAAATTTGAGACTTGTTTTATCTTCAGCCAAAGTTGCTTTGAAGGACCCCTGTCAGACCCAATTTTTGTACTACATTTGATCGATATCTGTAGTTAGTCAGAAGTACTGAACTTGATATAAATGTACAATTTTTCCTTCTTTTTGTAATGTTTACTCTGCAGAGTTTTTAAATTTAAAAATATTGAAAAAATACTTTGTGTAAGTTAATAGTTTTCTGGTTTTTTCTCAGTGAGAACTCTGAAATATTGTACATTTCATATCATGCCTAATCTGATACCTGTATCTATAATACCCAAGCAAAGAGAGAAAGAAAAAAAAGGAGATTTTTTTATCCAAGAAATGAGAGAAGATACATTCTTTTTTCAGAATCAGCCCTTAACAGGGAGTACAGAGCTCAAGACACGTAGATATTACAACTATTATATGTGTTATAGAAATTATTCTCATGATCCACTAGTTTTGTTTAAATCACTAGCAGTAATCATATGGGCAGAAAAAGTGAATTACTCAGATGAGCTCACAGCCTGAGTTGTAGGTAAATACCAGATATAGGATTGGACCTAAAATGCCTCAGCATAAGTAAAATAGATGTCCATGCAGAAGTCTTGAGCCAAAGTGACATAATTTCTCTCATCTTTGAAAATGAGCCTGCAAAGTTCCCAATGTCAGACCTTTGCTGACATCACAGAAAATGCAAGACTTTGCAGGAGTAATACTTGCATCTATTACTATTTTCTCAAGGATTAGAGGGGTTACACTACAGCCTGTGTATTGCAGATCAGATATAGTTTGTGGGTGCTGAGATACAGCGACCTTTAATGCGACCCTCCTTTTCCACCCAGGTTTGTAAAGGGATTTATTTTCTTTTTCTAGCTCAGTTTTTGTCTTTTTTTTTTTTTTTTTTTCTCTGAAAATAGAGTGAAATTTCCCCTTGATTCCTGCTTTTCCCTCTTTGAAACACTGGTTACAAACTCGGCCTTAGTGTGACTCCTTAGCAGAATGTGGTTCCCGTGTTAGAAAACAGTGCTCTAACAAGCAGCACGTCAAAAGGATGTTTTCCTCTCTATTTGAAGTGCAAGCAAATTCCAAAGCTGTTTGATGTCAGGAGGAAGATGAGAGGACTGAACTCTATTTAATTCTGGGTTCATTTTAATTGACAGTGAAATATAGACCTGACACATCTAATTCCAGACAATCAGTGGCATCAATCTCTGAAGAACCAAAGCCTCCACATCTTCAACAGGCTTTCTCATAAACTTTCTGCTCTGTAATATTTAAAAGGGTGTTTGGACAGGTATTCACTTTTGCTAAACCAAAACATAGTGCTACTATTAATCACACACACACACAGGCAAAAATAAAAGGTTATTATGAGTCTGGAAGCCAAGAAAATTCAGAATTTTTTCATGCTTCCAACTTAAAAGCTGAATGGATCCTGGTCCTGATTAGTCTATTCAGACAAGAATTGGTGAAATTAAGGAACCAAAGGCTTTAAATATGGGAAAATAAATTCTCACATGATGTAAAAGGACATTGTCTGGTCATATCCAGAATGTTATGACAGCTTACCTTTAATCTAGGTAGATCTATCCCCACAACAATAGCAATTCAATGGTGTGTCAGTAGCAACACCCACAAAGTTCAAGGTGGGAAGGTGAGACGATGTGAGAATCACCTGTTTGCCTCTCCTCTGATGCTAAATCTCTGAACTAAAAGTTCTTACATGCATTTGTTAAAGAGAGAGCTACGAAAAGAAAACGAAGCACCTGCAAATCATTGTGAGGTGCAAATGTCCCTCACTCAGGTAATTTTAAAGATTTTGATTGGGCAGGTATATCAGTATAAGAAGAATATGTAATAATATTTACAACAACATAATATAAATGGAAAACTCTGTGAGACCCTATCGCGTTTACTTTTACTCGGTATCTACGAGTATCTTGGTCATTAAAAGTTTGGCCTGCTGATCCAGGGGTCACACCAAACTAATCTGCGTTTTAAAGTTTCCCCATTTTTTAGTACTGCTTGGAGGAAGTGAAGAATCACATTGTATTTAGGAATAAGGAGTGTTTTTTTTTCTCTAGTAAAAAAGTCCCATTTAGCAGGAAAAGAAATAGCACTTCATATATAAATAAAGAAAGCTATGTTTTTTTTTAAAAAAAAAAAAAATCTGATATTGAGGGAAAGACATTTTTTAGAGTCTTTTAAGATTCCTTCCTATTATTCCTTAAAGGCAGTATTGGAGACAATTCCTGTTCAGCCTAATTATGGGTGTGATGCAATTCCTCCAGGGAAAGTGTCTGAAAGTAGTACAGAACCTTCCTTGCCTTTAGTTTAGCTAAAGAGTTGGTTGATTTCACTTCCTGCACAATGCTCTGCTGGTCTTAGGAAGAAATGGAATGCTGCTGGCATTGAGAAGACTCATAAGGACATTCAGTAATCACTGTGAATAATCACACTGTTCATGCAGCCTTGAGCATTTGAAGTCTTTTGCTCACCAATATTTTATTTTCTCCTTCAGTGTATTATTCATCATAATTTTCTGCCTTTCAGACAAGGTTTTTTATTACTCTTTAGTGCAGTACATTATTTTATGTTCTTGCCTCACTGTCACCACATGATTCTGCTTTATTTATTAAATTTAGCTTTTCTGTTATTGTACTTGTAAGTCATCTTGGGCTATTTTTGTGTGTTTGTTACTTTCCATCTCATGCTTGTTTAATTATCATAACAGCAAGGGTATCTTTTAAATATTTTTAGTAGACACATAGCACACTTGGCTTAAATTGCACAGTTGTTTATAAATTACTATGGGAATGGCGCCTTGAGAAGCATTCTCCTCATAGCACATTCATATTTTTTTGTTTCCAGTTTAGAGTAAAAGGAAATATTTTAGGTTGGGTCATGCTTGCCCATCTTTGCACAGAATTTCGCTGAAATGAAGGAGGGCCAGTGGCAGGTCTGGGACCCACTGGTGCTGGTGGAAAATGCCTGAAGTGGAACATGGTTACTGCATGGGTCTGTGCACATCTCTCCCTATCAATAAGCCAAGGTATGCCTTTTGGCAGCAACTGTGAAATCCTTACCCAGGCAAACCAGGAACTGAAAAGTGAACAGAGCTCAAAGGTCTCTTTAGCATTGTCTTTCAGCCAAAATAGGGTTTTATTTATTATTTTTCTACTCTAAAGTAGAAGCATCTGTTTGCCTTAACCACCATGAACCACCATGGACACATACACCTCTAGCAAGAAGGAAATCTGTGCACAAATGAGGCATGAGTGAGTAAAACAATAAAAGAAAGAAACCTTAGAGAACTGTTTAAAGTCTCTGTGTTTCACTCTAGCTGCAGCTTTGTTTCTATAACGCCTTCCAGTGAGTGCAAGGATCTCATTCTTTCCTAATTTCATTATGATTTTGAAAAAAATTTCCTGCTTTTGAACTAAAATACCCATTTTCTTTGCAGGTAGCTGTTGCAATATGTTGAGTATCTGGGCAAGCCACTTATTATTAATTCCTGTATTGTACAGAGGCTCTTGTTCCATAGAGTTGGTCAGCTCTAAATGAACTTTGTAAGCCTTTATCAGATAATAGACAGATATCTAGACAGGTCTTCATAGTCCTTTCCAGCATGTCTATGTCCCTCAGTAGAACTGCCTCTGCTCCTGTGAGCCAGCATTGGCTTCTGGGTTTGTCTGGTCTTGATCTTATCTTCCTCCATCACCTATTAAGGTCTGAATTGTGAATTCAATATTCATATAAACGTGCCCTTCATTTTTTGCCCAAGAAGCATGCTCAGGCTGAACCTAACTGCCTGAAATGCAGGCCACAGGGAAGATTAGGTTCTGCCCATTTACCCTACCCTGTGAGCAGGCTGATTTATTGCAAGCCTAAACCCCATAGGCTGCGACATCAATTAACAGTGAGGAGCTGTTAGGCAGCATTCTGCCCCCATAATCATGGCTGTTAACTGTCCAAAACACTTGGTTAGCCCAAAGGGGCTAGACAGAGGCTGCTTGCCCAGCAGCAGGGTGTAAGATGTAGCCCATGGTGGTGAGATGTCCCTTTCTTTGTGTGCTGTGTCACAATCAGCACTGAAGGTTTCCTTGTAGTTTCCCCAGGCTGACTCTGTTGCCACAGAGGGCTCTCTGTAGGGCTGACTCTGTTGCCACAGCCAGAAATAAACCAGAAAATTCATCCCTGGTCCCTGGACAGGGCTGCTCCGCAACAGCATTGTAGGCAAAATCAGTGAATCTTCTTTTGCTACCCATGGGGTGCAGCAGCTGTCTGAAATGATCCTACCATGGCCTGACCCTTTCTTACTGGGCACCTAAAAAATGCATGGCTTGTCTGTAATAAGATATTATTGTCACTCTACTTCTGCACTGAATTTCAGTTTTCTTTCTGTGAAGCAGACCCACTACTTTTGTTCAAAACCAGTTCTAACCTTTGTGACTCTAAATGAAGTCTTGTTTAAAAGAACAATAGGTTGAGCTGTAGCCACAGGCCGCCAGTTGCACATTTTCAAAAAGTCAGAGAAGAAGCTTAAAAAATTCAACCTTGGATTGAGTTGTTAATTCTGAATGCAGGAGGTTGTTTTAGAAAGAAGAGGTTTCCTAATGCAAACAGCATGAAAGACCAGCATGAATGCCATGTGAGCAGCAGCAAACTCAAAGTAATTGAAAGCAATATTCAGGGTTGGTGCAGTTATTTATATATTGGAGATCCATTTAGATTCAATGAGAAATGCAGATTTAGAGAGGCAGAGAATTCCAAAGTTGTCATTTACAACGGAGATTAAATGACAGAGAAATTGTGTGTGCGTGACAAAGCTACATGTGGGCTTAATTTGTGCCAGTGTGGATGCACATCAGTAATTGTTTGCATGCAGCCAGGAACATATAAGCTGTTACGGCAGTGCTAAGTGTTGCTATTTTGAAAATGTATGAGGATCTGGACAATAAACTGAAATGGAATTCTGAAAAACAAACTGGAAAATTCACCATTTTCAAAAGATTTGGAAACACATACATTAGGGGTTTTTTTTCTACGAATTTCATTAAAACAGATGTTTGGCAACAGGTTGTTAAAGCTTGCTATGTAGATCTATCATTCCAATTCGATCTCAAGGCCTAATAATGAACTTTTCCTTTTTGTCAATATCATCTCTTATATGCCTGTGCAGGCTAGGAAGCACTGTTTCTGCTGAACATGTTCTACCTTCAAATTTGTCAGTCAAACATATTCCCTACTTAGAGACTGGAATTAGACAGACCATATCTGTGCTATTTTAACAAGCACATTCACCTCCACTCCCCAGCCCCCTTTCTTTTTCCCTGCTGAAAGTGCGTAGCTAAATTGAGCCTACAAATCCTGTAACTTAGGGTGGATTCTGCCTTTGTTGTCACTAAATGCAGATTGGGTGACAGAAATCGGGATCTTGCTTCTGCAGAATATTTTATTGTTTGGCTAACAACGGAATACCATTAAATTTTATTGGAACAAGAGGACTTGGGACGTGTCAGTAAGGAGAGTGATTTAGGTTTACAAAAATTCACAGACAAAACCCACAGACTCAGTGTATCTCCTAGCCTTTTCAGTCATGGGTCCGTAGTATGGTTACACTCTGTGTGATGAGGAGCCACGAACTTCCCAAAACCCAGCTGACTTATAGGCCAGTAACATCCCCAGAAAGAATGCCAGAGTGAAGGCCTGAGGTAGTCAGATGCCTCCTATTTAGCAGCTTGATATAAATCCCTATTGACTAAAAATTTTAACAAATATGATCCATATTAAGAAAAAAGAATGCAAATGAGCCCCAAACCAAGCAGAAAAAAATCTCCTTTTCATCTGCTCCTGCATTCACACCTTTTCCCCTTCAAGCTGGAGGAACACATCTTTAAACAAACCCCTCTGCTTAGCAGGAAGAAACACAGACTTTTGGAAACAGTCAAGGAAGTGCCTGCCTGGCTGAGAGCTTGTCTTTTCTTCCTTTTGTGTTAAGTTTTAAAAAGAGATTGCAGCTCCTGCTGCACCTTACTGAGGGCAAATATTAGTGAGGGCTCTCTAGAAAAACAGGTAAGAGCAAGGAATGGGAAAGGAAAGGATGATTATAGAAAATACAGATGTTCACTTTCAATGTCCTTGTTTCCTCTAGTATTTCTCTGAATAAGTTTTATTCAAAATAGGATATTGTTGGAGTCTGGCTGGCCGAGAAGGGCCATGCAGGCATAGCACAGCTGGTACAGGAGGGGCTGAAGCAAGCAAGGCGTACGTGCAAACCGACAAGGACACCCTGTCCTTGAGGTGGGAGTTGTACGATAACGGGATGCTTGCTACTGCTAAAGAATGCAGAAGTTGGGAGTGAAAGGAGAAAGTTGGCACGAGAAATGGGAAACAACAGGTGGGGCTGACAGTTAAGGCAGAAACCAATCCTATGCCGAGATTACAGAATATGCATGAGCTTGTTAAGCACACTATAAAAGATATTGCCGGGTGATCAATAAACGGAGCTTGCTGGTAACTCATATTGAGTGGTCCGAGTTCCCTTCCGCGACAGGATATTTTTGTATTCAAAAGAGGATGCACCATACCTTCAAATAGAAACTACAAGTGCTTTTTTTCTCTGTTTTTCTTCTCTCTCTGGACTACTGCATAGCCTGTGGCACAGCAGGCATTGCCCTGATAAATCCTGATGTGCAGGACTATCTCCCACTTTCTTTTAACTCTGATTCTTCTACATAGCCCTAGGAAATGTCAGTGGCTGTGATATTTAGAAGAGCAGTGGAGTTCTAATTTCTTCAGTATATAATGAGGAGTGTGATCTGGGGAACAATCAAAGGATTTTTTCCTTTTAAGCACTTTGTTTCCCTGACTTCTGTAACCTGTGGTCCAAAACGCTGAGAGGAAGATGATGTTTTGTTGAACATGTGCTGAGTGTTTTTACTAAAACTGCTGGGTGGAGTGCAAGTGTCTGAAATTCCAAGGTGGGGATTAAAGCAGCCTCTTTGAAAAGTGACAGGGAGGTTTCGACCCTGAGTTTTCATTCCCCTGAAGCCATCAGTGTTGTAAATAGGTAATTTAGGACAGGAGCTGGCGGAAGAGTGTAAGAACATTAAGCATCTTGAAGATAGCTGGCAGAGTGCACATAAACAATGCCTCGGCTCGGGTGCAGTGCCCAGCAGCATGGTGTAGACTTCCAAAGGTAATGAAGGAATCACTTCTTTATTCTGGAAACCTATACCCTACAGAATAAAACCTGTCAGGGCACATAAAATGCACAGAGAGTATTCCCATGGCACGTTTTAAAAGAATGCCTCTAAAGTTATTTATTTATAAAGCAGTGAATTCTAACATGACTTAAAATGAAAGGCTTTTTTGCTGCCTACTTGTAGATTGTGTCAATATGTAGAACTACAGTTGTATAGCTGCCACCTGTTAAAGGACATTTGAGGCCAGTGATGCCTGGAGATCCCAGAGATGCCAAATGATGCCCTAAGTGGGCCTAATGGGATCCTCGTGAGGTCCCCACATATATGGGAGCCTATGTATCTGCTGCCAAGTATAAAGTCCTGCACCTGGGTTGGGGCAAGCCCTAGTGTCAGTACGGAGTGGGGAATAATGGGATCCAGAGCAGCCCTGCCAAGAAGGACTTGGGGCTGCTGATGGATGAAGAGCTCAACATGACCCAGCTGTGTGTGCTCGCAGACCAGAAAGCCAACCATACCCTGGGCTGCATCCAAAGCTGTGTGGCCAGCAGGGCAAGAGATGGGATTCTGCCCCTCTGCTCCACTCTGAGACCCCACCTGCAGTGCTGCATCCAGCTCTGGAGGCCCCAGCATAAGAAAGACACAGACCTGCTAAAGCAAGTTCAGAGGAGGAGTGCAAAGGTGATCAGAGGACTGGAGCACCTCTCCCATGAAGACAGGCTGAGAGAGATGGGGTTGTTCAGCACAGAGAAGAGAAGGTTCCAAGGAGACCTTATTGTGACCTTTGAGTACCTTAAGTGGTATCAAACTAAAAACTTCCAGTTTTTTTGTAGGCCACAACCAAGTGCTCATCTCTTTAATCATTGTAGAGTACTGATCACCTGGTCCATGAATTTTAGTGGTCATTAGATCTTGCCCTAAAATTGTGTGAAAGTTACTGAATATGAAGTTACTAATCTACTGCGCCAAGGAAGATATAGGTTGGATATTAGGAAGATGTTTTTATGGAAAGGGTGATGAAATACTGTAATGGTCTGCCTGGGGAGGTGGTGGAGTCACCATCCCTGGACATGTTTAAAATAAGATTGGATATGGCACTCAGTGCCCTGGTTTAGTTGAGGTGGTGTTAGGGCATGGATTGGACTCGATGAACTTGAAGGTCTCTTCCAACCTGGTGATTCTGTGATTCTGCGATTCTGTAAATGAAAACAAATGGTGAGGCTCTGACACCATGCTCAGCGATGGTTACACTTGGGAAGTATTTGCGTTTGTTATTTATTTTTTTCTTTAAATACTGAAGTGTGCTGGGAGATTTCACAATTTCCTCCATCAGTTGCACTTATGATATTGTTGTTTCTGTGAGCCAAAATAAGCAGCTAAGATTATTCTTGTTACTATTATTGTACCAACAATACAAAAATTAGGGCATTTTTCAAAACAAAGTCCATTGGAAATAATCCATTTTTGCAAGCAGAAAAAGATAACAGGATCAGGCTGGCTGCAACCATGAAGACAATTTACAGTCCTTAGAATGTTCCAAGAGTATGCAGCAGTTATCAATTGACTTCTTTCGTAGAAGTCAGTCTTCTTTTAGGGTACGGCTAATAAACAGAGTGGGCTGATTAAAAACCTTTAAACTAACAACTAGAACTCTTGATATATCCACCATATCCAGTAAACAGATGAATGTCACTCAAGACAGTGCTGTTTTTAGCAAATTGCACAGTGTTTTGTCTTGATTAAAACACAATTTTATGAAAATTTCTGGCTAAGAAGGCACCTACAGACACAGGCATCCATCAAATTTTACAAAACCTTTCAGATACTTGTGCACATATTTAAAATATTTTGCCTCAAGGTTTGAGTTTTTTTGTGGGTTTTTTTTCAATATAGAAATCTTTAGCTACAGAAGCAGTCTGTAATGAGATACATCAAAATAATTTACCCCAGACCTTCTTTGTAATTTTTAAAGTACTGGTTTATCATGATGTTGTTTTCAAGAGCTTTTAAAACAAAGAAAGGCAAAGGGAATAAAGGAAGAGCTTGAATGTGCATTTACAGAGACTCCAGGAGCTAATCTACCTGTAATTCTTCAAAACTGGAGAATCAGGGAAAAGAGAAGAGGGAAAGAGGCTTGCCAGAGCACAGGTCATAAGTGGAGTTGAAATTCAGTTGTGAAGATTTGCCCTCTGGAGTAAGAACATCTTACTGCAGTAATCACAGGAGGAATTTAGGGAGATTAGCTCAGGTCTCTGAATCGGTTTAACTGAATTCAAACTCCCAAACCACAAAGATGGAAGACACAATCTTAAACACATTTTTGCTTAACTTGGGCAATTCACACCAATATCACTTAACAGCAATAAATCATACTAACTCCTTTGATCATTGTCACCTAACAGACACTGACACAGTGCTCAGTGCTTGTGAGCAAACTTATGCCTGTCCTATATCCACTGAGCTGTGGGTAGAATTAGTCAGGCTGGTTGACAGAGTTAATTGAAATTCAGTCCTTTTCTCTTTCAGTGAGTTACTGATTGACTTTGCTTTTACAAGTCTAAATTATTCATGACAGAACGTATGAAAAAGAACTCCAGCCTCTTGGTTATTTATTGAATGTCCACTCTGACAGGGTGCAGCTTGTGATTAATTGCTGGAATATCTTTTGTTACTTCTTGAAATGACCACTGCAAAATTTTCAAGCTGGGGGGTAATGCCAAATAACCTACATTTCAAACTGCATTCTCAAACTTCACTTTAGTCTGCGGGAGGGAAGAAACAACCGTTGACGTGATGCCTTACACCCATATGTACACCAAAAGAATCCCCTCATTTCCCGTGGAGATGCATGCACACAACTTTGAGCTTATTGACCAGATCTTACGTGAGACCTGTTGAAAATTTGATTCACTGTGGACTGAGAAGCCAGAAGAATTTATAAAGTGATACAAAAATAATGAAGGATGAGTATGCTTAACACAGAAAGCAGGACAAAAATATTCAGCTCTAATTAAGAACCAATTTGAAACTCAGATCAGTTGCTGATTAAAAAAAGGATAAAAAAAAAATCTTTGAGTTCAGACAAGTGGACTGTTATCACATGGCCCAAGTTCGGGCTGTGACAGAAGCTTACCTTAATCCAAGCAGTCTGTCTTCTTCATTTTAAAAGAATTAGTCACATTCTTGACAAGCCCTTCTGGATGAGAATTGAAGCCAGTTGAAAAATTTATTAACCAATGCATACCAGATTTTTATTTTCTTGAACATGCTAGAGCTTATTAAATTTAGGCTGCTTTATGAGAGGCAGCATGACAGAGGGTAAAAATATTGATGCTGACATCCAGCCCTTGAGCTGTGCATATACATAAACCAATTTAAACCCTAAGCATGCTTTCATCCTCTTATTTGAGACAGTTGGGTCTTATCTTCCAGTGGCACCATGCACTTACGAACATGGGCAAATGCAGCATTCATAGTTTCCCCTGTTCTGGGTCTACGGATTTTTTGCTGTGATATTGTAGGGCATAAACAGCTGAGAAGCACCCAGGATGGACCAAGAATTTGCAGATATCCTAGCAAGAATTAATTGCCAAATGCATTGTAGCCTCAGCTGCTTTTCAGCAGATGGCACTGTAAGAGCATTTCAGATTAATTCCCAAATATATTTCATGTACTGTAGACATAAATTCATCCTTAACATTTAAATTTGACATTTCAAGATAAAGATCTCTTTTTGAATGATATTTTAAATTAGTGGGGGACAAGATAGCAACTAAGAAATAAAGTAATATATCACTGGTTTGGGATACTTCATTTTTGAGTACTCCATATATATCCAATAAAAACATGGTCATTTAAAATTAAACTACAGTGCAATCCAGCCTTTTTTCATGTATCTATGGCTTCTATAATTCAGAATATTTTGTCCTGAAGCTTAAGTGTATGTTATGTACTTCATGGGAAGAGATAATGTCAAAATAGGTATTACATTTTCTCTCTGGATGCTTGATCAGTCATGTGCAAAAGTGAGAACAGAACTGAGCCAGCCTATATATCATTCTCTATTAAGAATTTCTTGGAAGCCTGTTGATATAGTGTCTAAAGCCTTTACGCATTGATAAACACAGTGGATATGGACATTTGACTTTGGATCAATATTTGGATTTGCAGCTGAATTAAAAGGTGGGTGACTCCCATCTCCAAGCCCCAGCTCAGCTGCCAGCTCAATCACTTCCTATCCTTCCTTCCGTCTTATCCCCTTTCCAAATTATTCCTTACAGCTCTTCCTCCTTTCTCAACCTCAGTTCTCCAATTGTCTTTAATTAGGTGCTTCTTCTGTTGTTAATTCTCATTGAGCCCCTAATTTACACTTCCATCACCTGTTACTTTGCTGTTTGCTCTGTACAAGGTCCAGGGGAACTACAGCCCTGGGCATGGTCATGGGCCCCACCAACACTCTTCAAGAAACCAAAGATGCAGATGAAAAACAGACATGTCAGATCTAAAGGCGAACTGAAAGAAGCATCACGCACAATATTGAAGTCACAGAATAACAGAGTCTGTGTTGTTTGAAAGAAATACAAGTTCTGAGAAAGGCTGAGAAGATGCTTGGTTTTTCTGAATCTTTAGTTGATGGAATTGTTCTGATCTATTAGTATGCAGAGGATTAGTGAATTTTCTGTTCTAGATAAAAAGTCTTTTTGACAAATCAAAATTTCCGAACACTTGTTTTCCCGGGGAAAAAAAAAAAATCAAATGTTCAGAATAATTTATTTTTTTCAAACCTCAGAAGTACTCTTAATCTTTCAAAGTCACGTCTCCCTCCATACCATTCTTCTTTCCAGGAAAAGAGCAAGAGAAACTTGAAATAGCTCAGAAACCAACACCAGAATAAGAGTTACAGTTTCATAGAGCATATTAGAAACAGGTATTGAGAAGGAGGGCAGGTTATGGCTGCTGCTTTGAGTTAGATTTTCCTGATACTTTCCCTAGCTCCAGCTGATAGAAGAGTGAACTTTAAATAGGACAGCAGGCAAATAGTGGAAGAAAGAGTGGACTGACAAAGATGTACATCCCTTGGGCAATATGTGAATTAAGTACTTTGTTATAAAGCATTTAAGTTTTCATTTAGTTGACTCAGTCTGTGGCTCTGATTCAGCACTGCACTGTGTGCTTTCCCTGAGACCAAAAAAGCAACAAATGCGCTTGAAGATCGTGAATGCCCTCAGCAGTGCTGAATTGCCTTTTGTTCTGCACACGCCCAGCACACCTCAGAATTCAGGGTCTGAATGATGAAGCCTGGGCCTGAATCTGATCAAGTATGAATCTGAGACCTAGACATCTGTGTGACAAAAGAAGCAAGACAGATGAACATCTTCAAAGTTGAGGGACAAATGGTGCAATCAGGTGAATGCATCATACTTTGGAGGGTGAGATGGGAGAGCTAACAGAGGACTCTGTGTAGTGTCCAAAGAGTTAGGGCTGGCAACACTCATGGAAACCTAATTTCCTGGTAGGTAGATGATATGACAGGGACAGACCAGTCAAATGTCCAGCATGGGCCATAGATGAATACAGAATATTGAGTGGGGGGTATGTGAAAATGCCTAAGAGCTCTTGGTATGAATAAAACAAACAAACAAACAAACAACCAAAAATAGGGAACATGGGCTCCTTACAGAGAAGTCATATTTTGAGGATCAGTTGCAAAAAGTCATCTTTATGATACAAAGGAACAAATTATCTTTAAGCTCAGATTTGTGTAACTTCTCTGATTTTTCTATGAAGTGTCAGGAGCAGGATGCCATACTTTTCCCTTTAAGAGAAAACTATTATTTTTTATTAAAATCTATCTACTTATTTCATATACATGCATTCAGCTTCATGTCAGGAACACCAGAAGTACAGTAACAGATCAGTTCAGAATTCCGTCTCAGGTCAGGTGTCCATACTTACTTCTGAGGAAGAAGTCCCCTTAAATGTAAGGAAATCAGATACAATTTTGTGTTGAGGTGAAACAGGACGGATCGTATAGGAACTATAAAGGCCATATTTCATTTCTTTTCCAGAAGTGATCAAAAAGTATAAAAGAACAACCGTGCTGCAGCTCTTATGAAAAGATCTCTGTTCCTGAGCGGGGCTGCAGGGGGATTATGCGGCAGAAGGAATCTCTAGAGACAGTGACTGACTCACACTAGCAGTGGCTGAAGAGACTGCATATTTCCCTCTAAACACAAGAATTTAATTCAGATTAATGAGAAGAGCAATTTTTTTTCCCTTGGGAAAACTTCTATGCAAGCAGAGATACTGACTCAACACACCTGCCAAATTCTTGAATTTTATTATCTGTGCATCATTTTACTGACAACAGAAATGTCCCCAAACTAGTTCTTTTCCTCTCTGTTACTCCGGGAAAAAAAATATTCTTTGAAGGTGCTGCTCATTCCTCTTTTTCTGCCTTTAATGTTGTATCCTTATGTGGGAACATAAAACCTTCCTCAGATAATTTAAATTCGTTGTTCTGAGAATAGAACCACCCTTAAAACCACTGCCTAGATGAGTAGCTCTAACTCTAGTAGCAGCAACTTAAATAATTTTATTTCTTTCAAATGCATTTTAGGTGCCTTATGGTCAGTTCTTATGTATAGCTTGCTTTACAGACATTCTCGCGTTCAATAGGGACATTAACAAAGTACATCATGATCCTGAAAATGTAGTAAATTATTCCAACATTTATGTGAGGAAAGTTGTCCCTTTTCTGGAGTAGATATTTTTGGATGTTTTTAAATATTATCATAAGGGAAAGTAATTTCAGTTCAATGTTCTTGCCTGGTTTTCTCAGCCATTCACATTTTGCCCTAAAAGTGAAATCTAATAACTTTGAGCTTTAAAAGAAGAAAAAAAACGGAAAAAACACACAGGTATCAGAACATGTCAGAGTAGAGGCCTTGGAATATGAGCCACATTTCAACTTGTAGCAAAGTGCCACTGTGGAGGGGGGTCAATGTAGCTCCTAAGTCACATCCAATTAAACTTCAGCTGCTAAATGTCCCAAGGCAGTCTTTTACCCTCAATCCTGCTTATTCCTGATTCTCTTTAGCTAGTGGTAGTGTCCTATATAGATCCATCCACATCAATTCTACATTAATCAATTAAGCATCACATTTTTATACTAGCATCCAGACATTTTTACTCTGAATAAGTCCCTTTCCAAGTGCAGAAAGATTTTTTGCTGTTAACAGTTCTCTGCATTCTTCTATCTGCCAGCAGATCTCCTCTGCAGAAGCAGAGGGCTTAAATAGGAAGAAATAAACGTTGTGAGGAAACAAAGAGGGGTTAACTTTGTGCAAATACGTATCACAAACTGTAAGAAAACAAAATCACAGAAAGGGAAAAAAAAACAGACAGTAAAAAGCCTGTAATGTTCTGGCTGAGCAGTGATTCACCGCTGTGAAGCTGCACTATTTGCAGGAATTCTCATCCAGCACAAGCAGTGGGAGACCAGCACGGCAGGAAGCTCAGGAGGACCTGGGGAGTGCAACTGGTAGGCACTGGCTGCTTGGCTTTGTCTGAAGCTCTACACTGAGAAACGTTGGATAAAGGGAGTGGGAAAACCAGCTCCAGTCCTGACCAGCCAGCGGTGAACAGCCAGGCTACAAGCGACACTTCATGGAGCTAATTCTACTGCTGCAGTGATTGCTGCCTAGAGGCTGGAAACCAAACATTGCAATTGATTTGTTGGCCAGCTGGAGACCTTTTCCTGTGAGGATACGACATTTTATGGAAGGATGTGAGATCTGACAGAAGGTCAGACAACCTGTATTTATGTAATCTAGAAATGATAGCAGTTTCCTTCATGCAAGGCCTGGGATTTTCTCTCCAAAATGCTTCTTTTCCTCATCCAGTCTGTGTCTCCAGGACATTTTGTAAGCCACATATGATTAAGAGAGATTTGAAGGGTTCTCTTACAGGTGTCTCTATAATGTCTATCAATCTCTCCAGCTAAATAGATACCACAAATAGATACCCCTTCTTTAATCCTTTTATACGCAAATAGTGAAAGGATCGACCTTACCCTACTTAAAATAGGGAATAGAGACCTCATCCAAGATCCACAAAGCTCTGCAGGTTCTATGAACAGGATAGATTTAGAAGAAAACTTCCTTATATTTCCAACTGCATGGGTATGTATACAGGAATCTTACAAGCTTCAAATTTTCAAAGTAAAACTCAGCATCATGTATTACTCTTTCAAACCCATTTAAAACTCCTGTTTAAATCTCTACCTCATACATCTTTAAAAAGAGAGAATCCTGAAAAAATAAACAAGATTTTTATATAACAAAGACTTTATACATGTGCTTAACTATGCACACAGCATTTAATCTCAGTTTCAGTGGAATGCACAGTGGTGGTGTAAAGATACACATAAATCTGCATTCTTGAGGCTTGTTTAAATTTCAGCTTAGAGAGAAGACTGTAAAATAGATAATTTCTATGAGTTACAAACTTTTGAAGCTCTTTTTAGAAGAAGGGGTAGGTTTGTGTGGCTATATGGAGGGAGAAGCTGTAAAGGACAGGTAGAAGTATTACTACCACTATGGTTGTAGACTCAGGTTCAATTATCTTTGGTATATACAGGGGTTTTATCTCCCTTGCCCCAGCTAACGCCACTTAGTGCAGGGTCTGTTCATGTAATGGAAGAGCAGCTGAATAGTTATAGATCTGTCACATGTTTTTCATAGCTTGCTGACCTGGCAAACCACTGTGGGTTATTGCAAATAATTTGTTTCTTGACCCAGAATGATATGGAAGTGCAGCTTTTCATACGGTGCTCATTTGAGAAAAGTGCCCAAAAGCTATTTTTATCGCTTGAAGACAAATTTGATCTGAATGTGAGTTGGAATGTTAACTGTGTGCTCCTTTCGATTTTTGTGAGGATCTGGATTTGATGCCATTTGGGTCATTGACACGAGACAAATTTGTCAAAGGCTTTTAAGGTGGTAAGCTTAAAAATACTTGAAATAGTGTTTTTAAAATTAAACAGGGACTGTTCAGCAAGTTCATCCTACCTTTAATAAAAGCAGGGCACTGACTTCTTAGGGGCAACCTCTCTCAGCATACAATCAGTAAAAGCTTGCTTCAAGGCTCCCTTTTTCACTCTGCCTCTGTTTCCTGGCCTATTCCCAAATGCCTGGACCTCTGCCTTTCAGGTTCCACTATCAAATATCTCAGATTACTGCCAGAAGCTTGTGGCTCACTTATATTTTAACAAAGTAATTTTATTTTGCAGTCACTCATGGGGGTTTTTTTGACCTTTTCTTCTTTCCTCGGTATGGATTAACATGTCGCTATTCAAAAAGAGGAGTAAATGGAAGATGGATACAAATAACTGTGAAGTGCATAATGCGTCACACAATTTGTTCAGCATGGTACATTTTCAAAATTAATTATACCTAACAAAAAAACTAAGGCTGATGGGGTTCATGTGTGGGACTGCAGCTAACAGATATAAAAGCAATGGTTTCTCAACGACCTGAAATTTTAGTACAACGACTTATCTGAGAGTAAAATCTAAAGCTCCCCACAAGCAACAAAGTTGAATGCCACTAATTTGAAAAATTATGCCTTTGGCTGTTTTTTTTCGGAACATGTTATCAGAGTGCGATTATATCACTATTTTCTGTCAGAAATGGGCTGGGAAATATAGGATTTTTATTTCCTACTTGTGTGGGTTTTATATGGAAAGATTCAATGTGAACTGTGATTGGCATCATTAAGCCCCTTTTGTATCTAGGATACCAGTACATCCTGAATTGTGCCTCAGAATACTTTCTGATTGAAAGTACTCACTCTCCTGCACAAAATTCAGTTAATAATTTTTGTGGGTATACACACTGATTCCCAGTAGCTACACTGGACTCTCCTAAATCCAGCCTGCCAGTGTAGTGTTTTACATGACATGTATGAAGGATGGGCCAAACCCATCACTATCACATGCAAAATAACACGTTTGTTCAGAGCTGCGAGCAGTTCTAACTGAGCCTGTAAGATTTAGAGATGTACCTATCTTGCTAATGTGTGCTGTTTGCTAAAGATCACTTGAAAGCAGTGAAGAGAAATACTTTTTAAAGTAGGTAGCCTGAATTTCTACACTGCTGGACTCAGACAGCTGTACCTTCCTTTGTAAACTACAGTGACAGACAAGATGAGACCAACCAACGAGAATTATGTTAGCACAAAGTTAGTGGAGGAAATAGAGTCAGCAGAGTTGCTTGAAGATCTCAGGCTTTGTCTCCAGCCAACTTGATCTACAGCTGGCAAGCCTGGGAAATTTTACCCACCTGCAACACCGCAAATTCTTGACACAGGACAGAGGAAAATAAACAAAAAACAGACGGACAGAGAACACTTGGAGATGAATTTAAATACTCAGGCCCAACTAATACTTTATCTATATCTTAAACGTGTCGCAGCTGAATACTAGAGGCATCCATGCTCTGCTTCAATGTTCCTGTGAGGCTGCAACTCTGTTCTGAACTGTCTTACCTTAGAAACTCTGCCCTAGCTCACTTTCAAAGCAAATCCTCTTTGGTTTTGTAATGTCTTATCCACCAGATGCTTTCCAAAAACATTTTTGCAGGAATGGGCAGAATCAAGACCAGCAGAGAAAATGACAATAGATTGTCATTTCTGTTGAGACTGAGGGAAGATACAAACCTCATCATTTACATGACAGCCCTGACCCAAGCACCGGGAGACATGAGTTGAAGTCATAATTTGGTTAATAAATTCAAAACTGTCCTGTTGAACTTAAAAATAAATGAAAGGTAGCTTGAGTTGCATCTTAAAGGTTTGAGCATTCACCCGGGAGAGAAAAGCACTGAAATTTGTTTTAATAATCACATTATACATTACAAATTATAGCACAACCACATTATTAAAAGAGAGAATGAGTCATAAGTTCCATGCTCACAAGTTTGTACATTTGCTTGAACTAAGAGAAAAAAGAAAATAAAAACCAATCGAACAAACAAAACCAATGCAACCGGCAGGGTTCTTGAACTTCCATCAGGGGAGGCCTGTGAGATCAGAACCAAATTCCCCCAAAGAACTGCCCACTTATTTGGACAATAAAAAGGAGGTGATCCAGTCCGCATGGGTGCTAAAGTAAGGACCCTTTCTTCTCTCTTTGTCTCTTAGTAAAACTGTGTCCTAAGAGGACGTACAATTCCAGCACGTCATCATAGGAAAACAGAGGCTTCATACTAAGTAGAGCCTATTGTCTTAGCAGCTGAAACTGCAGAACAAAAAATAAACCCCCACCCTCACTTCAAAAGAACAAGATTAGAATCACAAAGCCGAGTATTCAAAAGCAGGGAAGTGGCAGAATGAAGACAGCCAGAACTGTCTTTTTAGCAATTTTGTCTGTAAGTATATGACTGCGTATAATTGAAAGGTCACCATCCTTTATTTCTTGTACAACAGTGAATGGTTACTATTTTCAAATTGATGAGTAGTTACACTTATTTTCTTCTCATTGTTGTATAGATAGCTCCATGCCCTAATACAATACATTTTGAAACTTCAGAGCAGTAGGAGGTGATACTAACCTCAGTTTTATGGTTCTGGAACTAAGATGACATGCAGTGTTTTCATTAATTTTGAATTATAATTGGGAAATAGTTAGAAGCTCATTTTTTCGGAGCTCATGAGCTTGTGCAACACATTTTATGTGTGACATGACTTCATTTGCAATTGTCATTAGCCCAATCTCACTGATAATCAGAGCTTACTGTCTCACATTAGAACACAGAGAAAATGAGAAACACACAGTTTTTAGTTTTCCTTGAAAGGTTTAGGTGAAATGATTTGCCCAGAACTTCTCACGCACATTGTGGAAAAGCCAAGGATGATCCCACATTTCAAGGGTAACACCAGGAAGGTCTGGTTAATGCTGGGAGTGATTAAGCTAGAGGATGGATACTTGGAGATTTAGCTACTAAAATCAGTTTATCTTGGTCACATGTGAACTGCAATTTTCGTAATATAACCTAAAGCATATCCTTACCATAAAAATCCCCCAGAACATCCCATCTGCCATTGCTGCAAAGCTTCTCGTGGCTGGAGAAGTTCTCACCATATTGTTAATGGGCATCTTTCAGCTTTGTCTCTCAACATTGCTGAAAGGTCTTGTTTTAAATACATAGTAAGCTTGAGTCAAACAGTGAGCCAGGAAAAAATAATTTTTATGAATGATATATGTTGAAGTTTTCTGGTAACTTTTTCGTTTCTTAGGCATAGTGTGTGAATTTCTGCTGATTATAGAGAGAAATCTGCATCCAACAGAAAAGATTGTCTGAATTTTTTTTCTTAAAAGAGAGGTGACTCTTTTCCCATTAAATTTCTAATATTGAAAGTAACCTTTAAAATAATGCTGTTTGTTACACAAAGCAAAAATAGGTTGAGGGCTTTTTTTCAAGTAACTAATGACTATGTTGCATTTACTAATTTCTTCATAAAACAGATATAGAAAGCAAGTTCATATTAAGCTGGACACTTCTGGCCTCTTTATATTTGTTCCCATTTTACACTGTTTCAGCTATTCATGTTGGCATATATGAAATTAAAAGGAGAACTGAGATCCTCCTCCATGGTTTCATTCTAAGTTGCCAGAAAATAATGGGTGCCAACATCAGAAGCACATTAACTGTGAAAGTCATTTTATGGAAAAATATTCAATAATTTAAAAATCATGAGGTTTTTTGTTGCATCAAAACAGCTATTAGTGTAGTCAGATCACTCATGCAGGCCTGGGAGAGTGCATGTGCTGTCTGGTAATGGTAAGCACATTATTAATGTATACAACTTGCCTGAGTACATAATAGCTGTTACCTTATATTTAATATGTGTCATTGGTAAACAAAAACACACACTGCTTTTGAAATAGCTAATTTAGGTTAGCCATCATGATGGAAAACCGTACTTGAGGCAAAAGAAAATCTAGTTTAGCTCCATGTCAATAAATACAGTAAAGCTCAGTCTCTTCCCAGCCATGTTCCCACAGCTCCTTCAGCAGCCGGTGATGCAGAACTACCCGGCGTGCAAGTTTCATGTACAGACTGATGGTAATTCAAGAGCACCTGCTATATATCACAGCTAACAGAAAAAATGACCTTTTGGATTGACAGGAAAGCACCTTGGTCCTGAAACAACAACAGGAAATTTTGTGTAGGCTGACTGAATTGCTGACAGACCACATTTTTTTCCAACTTGATGAGATTTCCTTAAACTCATCTCATCCTAGTCCTGCTGAGAACATGCTTTGATGGCAACAGAGATCTTAGATGTTTATCATGTAGAAGACCCTGTCTGAACTAGTCACTACAGAATCCTTCTATAATTAAGGAAAATATAAATGCACTGCTGCAAGTGTTGGTCTTTTCTCTACTGGCAAAGGTGGACTAGTGAAAATAATTCAGATGTTACACGTTGTAGATGGCTAAAGTTAGGGAAGAGGAATCCTGCCCTGAAGTGATGAGACACTGTAAATAAGTCATTCACATTTGACAAAATATTTTTATTCCACTTACCTAAAACATGCAGGAAATAATTTACTCAGTTAGTAAGGTTATCCAAGGTGAGAAAAAGCACCATTAAAAGGCAGCTGTAGGTTTAATGAGTGTACAGCTTTCTGTTATTTTCCTACATGTGTATATAGAAAATAAAATGGTCGAATGTATTGAATATTTCAATCATGGACTTGTGAAATGTGCTTATGGAGAATAAATAGTGGTTTTATTTGCTTTATCATAAATAAAAGAGATAACAGCACTTCATTACGCTGATACCTCCTACTGTTACATAATCTTGCAAATGGCGTCTCCCTGGACAGTATTTTGACACAAATGCAGACTTGAGATCAGTGATGTCTATCTTCATTTCCTTAAAATATGTCTGATTGTTAGCCATTTGGGTTTGAATATACAGAATATTGACAGAATTTTTCTTAAAATAAGATCTGTATTTGCATAGCCCTGAGCTCTGACTGCAGATACACTGGCTTTTCATGTACCACCTTCCTGAGTACCTTTTCCTCGTGCACTGGAGTAACTAGAGGTGCATACCCACAGAACAAGGTTCGTATGTGTGAGCACATAATTTCATCAGTGGAGAGATTGGGCAGAATTTAATTGCTTAAGCATAGGTATCTGGCATCATTTGGGGTGTTATCAGGTGAGGTACACCATCCTACACTGGTGTGACTTGTTGTTACAGGCACTTAGCTGTAAATCCTCATTCCAGGCTTTGTAAAGCTAAGTTCCAGGCTGTCATATTAGCAAATTTTCATTGGTATCCAAGTGAACTTGGCACATGATACACTTCGGGCTGGGTGTGATGTGCAGGGTAATGGCTTGTGATTTGAGTCAGGGCAGGTGAATGAGTCAAAGCACCTGCTGCCTTTGGCAGGCAGGTACTGGTTATCCATACCATTCCTGCTGTCAGTCAGGATCTTTGAACAGTGGAGAGGTTATGAGCTTGCAGATCCCTCAGAAAAACCCACACTCCTCTTCTTCTCAATAAAATGATAAGACAAATGATAACATGATGGAGGCTAAAGTATTGCCAGAAATATTCTATTAGCTACAAGGAAAAAATCCTGTAAGATAACTACATTTGATATATTAAGATGAATGTAGGAAGAGAAAAGCTTTACTAACTTCTGTGCATTTTTGAACCAATAGCTATGAAGATTTCATTTTTTTTTCCTAGTAACTGATGTTTTATTGCATAATACAAATAAAAGAAAATTAGTTTTAAAATTCCATTCTTCATGTGTTGGCATAGAACAAAAGGTAGGTGGTAGAATGTGGGTGTGGAAATGCTTTGGAGAATGAGGCAAAATGATAAAAAATGAAATTAGTTTAGTATCAATTCTTGCATTGTACAATGAAATCATTCTCTAGCTAAGAGAGATCCAGCTGTCCATGTCTGAGATCTGAACCTTACAGATCAGTGTCACAAGAAAACAAAAAAGAAAAAGAAAAAATAATTGAAGAAAAGTAACGACGACAATAACTCTTTCAGAACTTACTTATTGTTCTTCCTGTCTCATTTAGAGATATACTGGTGTCATGACAGTAACCAAGATCGCAGTCATTATGGGCTTTTTGGTCTACAATACAGGAGTCTTTCAAACTAATTTCTGATATTCTAACTAATACAAGACCTATTCACCTTAGTACCTCTAAGCCCCAGAGTGGCCAGAAGAGACAGAAATGGATTTGGCACAAAATCAGGACACATTGTTCCTTCTTCTTTGCCTTAATATGAAAATGATTCTCAGCTGCTCTATTTAAGACAAGATTTGAAAACAGCCACATCTGAGCCCAGCTGAGCAGGTCTGTATCCATTGCTCACTATGAGCCACCATGTGCAGTGTTCTGTGCTTCATATGATCGTATGGCACTCTTATCACACTCCAGACATGCCACTGCTGGGCCAGCTGAAACCAGCCTTCTTGTGCCTTTATCATATTCATGGTGTTTCCTACTGAACCAAAAGTATAAAATAGGGAGCCCCAAATTACGTAAATTAATGCAGAAGCAAAGTAATTCTGAATCGCTAGAAGTGACTGCAGGAAAGAAGATGAAATAATATTTCTTTAAAAAGTTTATATGTCTGTGGAAATCTCCTGAAATAGATGATTTAAGGCCTCTCTCTTGAGATAGCTGATATCAGGTTAGGTGAAAACACGAAGTCCTGTAAAACTCATCCAACTCTTGCAGAAGAATGAAACTGGTAACTTGTCAAGTATATACAAGACAGCTCTCCTGAACAAGCAAATTCAATCCTAGGTCTGGCCCTTCAATATTGAGTACTTCTCTCAGTACTTGGATTTTGTTCTGTTCACTTATACGTTACTTTTGTTTTACTTGTGGATGATTGTTTTAAAGCAGCCTGTGTTGATCACCACTCACTCTTTTCCTCCAGTATCTAAAGCATTTTGCAGTTCTCATTTATGAGAGGCTTGAACCTCAGTCTTCATTCTGAATAGTACGTGGTAAGTCGTGTCATAAACAGACTCTGTCTTTTTATTTCAAGGTTTATGACAATTAATATTACGGGGAACTAAACTCTGACTATTTTATCCTCTCAGGAGTAAGTAATGCAAGAACAATTATTGGTAACATGACAGCAGCTCTGACATCATGTTCCAAAAGGAGTGTTTTATGTCTGAATATAAGATAGCAGTTATGTACCCAGTTATTACCTATTGATCTCCAAGCATTTTTCCTACTATGTTTTAAAATACCCACTTATTTTTTCTCTTGCATTTAACATTTTTTCTTCTTTAAAAAAATATTTTACCATTTCTGACCTCCATATCTCCTCTGATTCACAGTTAAGGAACATTTTTTTTATGGGCACAGACAATTTTTGCCTTCCAGACATTTTTAAAATACTCATATTGACATACATCACTGCAAAGATGCCTCAAGGAGGCCATTGCAGAGGATGCAGCAATTTCCCCAGATGTCTCTAGAGCATCGCTTTTCCTGTCCTCAGCAATTTTACGTCACAGAACCTACTCAGCTAGCAACACGTCATGGGTTTTCTGTTATGGTTCAATCTACAGGATATGATCCAGAGCTACCCCACATTCCCTGAAGACAAAGGAAAACACCCTCAACCCCAGACTCCTCCAACTGCAGCTCTCTCAGTTGTTCCATCCCTCCACCTGGCACAGCAAGGGGGGGCAGGGTGGCCAGGGTAGGTTAGGGAGGGCTTGGGATGCAGGATAGGGACCAGTAGAGAAAGAAGGAGGAAGAAGAGCTGATGACACAGAATGGCTGTGAATGATTTTGCAGGATCAGCCAACTAAGTAACTAACTCCCCTCTTCATCTGTTCTTCAATAACTACAGTATGAATTGTTCTTTTCAAGGAATTTTTTCCCTTTTTTTGCCTCCTTCTGGGAGATTCAGCTGATCTATCTTGTTTTTAATTTCCGTGGTAAAGCCTAGCAGTGACATTTTCATCATTTTAGTGATTTTCTAATGTTATATGGGAATATAAACTGCTTGTGTGTCAATTCTCCCTACAGCTCTTTTACAATAACACAGAATTTATATTCTTTTGATCATATTCTTTCAAAAACAGTGCAAAATGGTTCTCTTTCATTCATTCACCTCTCACTTCTCTCTCTCTCTCTATATATGTATATAAATAAATCACCCCCAAATAGAAATAGAATCCCTCACAATCAGAATCCAGGAAGACCATAATATTCCGCATAGCCTTTAAATCCTATACACAAGCGCTTCTCAGAAGTGTCTTCAAATAGCTGGTTTTCCCTTTCCAGGTGTTTTACGGAAAATGTGAGCTGGTAAAAGAGAACAGGTTTTAGCAACTTGGAGTGGATCCCTGACGATCTGCAGCTCTTGGGCAACTCACACAAAGGTGAGGACATCCCCAAAGATGCTGAAGCATGTGGAGGAAGCCATGCCAGAGAGGAGGTAAATCAATAAGAAGCAAGCATCAAGATATGGTTATAAACACGGGCTCAATGCCCTGAGATTCCTGTCACCTCGCCAAAGGGATTGAGAGAGCCTGGGTGAAGCCTGTGTCAAAAATAAGGATGGTCAGGACTAGAAAGAGAAGGAAGAAGAAGGATTGAAAACAATTCCTGCCAGCAAGAAGAGAACAGGTAGCGACAGTGAGGAAAGCAGGAAAAAAAGGTGTCCCAGAACAGTTGTGATAAATTCTTGATCTTCTATTAAAAACCTGTGCTTTTTCTTTATTTTCTGAAGCAGCCAAGAATGGCACTGTCCAGAGTGCAACAAGGACTAAAAAAGAGTAGACAGAATTTTTGACTCCAGCATAAATAAGTTCTTATCTGAACAGCTTTCATGTGTGTCATTATGCAGATAGATAAACTCCAAAAATAGAGTACTAGGTATCATAGCACCATAGGATCAGCACTGGTGCTTGGTATATTGGATGGAAAACCATACATTTGATTTTTCCCTTTTGAGATCACTTGCAAGGAGGGAAGAAACAGTAACCATAAATAGGAAGACATGATGATATTCCTGTTCACAATAACTTTGTTAATTCTAGGAACAAAATTTGTAACAAACAAGAAGAGAACAGAAAATGGGCACCACTGGCATGAATCATTTTAAGGACTAAAACCAAATAAAATTGTAAAATTTTAGGTAAATATTTTAATATAGTACATGTCTTCATTGTTACATTGAAGACTGTAAAGTTGAGGCACAGCATTGGACAAAAACAGTGTGTGGAGGCACATATGTAGCCCAAAAGAATAAAAACTTTTCAGAGTGACATAGAAATAAAACCATGACATTTCCCAAGACCTCAGACTGTATCAGAGGGCAAGAAATGCTTGGGGAGCATATGGCTGGGAATTGCAGTTGTTGATTTGAAGCTTTAGAGCTACAAAAAGAAAGCAGAGAAAATTTCTCTGAATATGTTTTGACCTCTGACCGGCATCTCCCCCTAATGAGACTTGCATTCCTTTTTCTTTCTTGAGAGTAGAAATACATCAGGTGGTCAGAGTGCTGCTCCTACAAATACCACAGTACAAAAAGAAATGTAGGTATGTGGCTGAATTGTGTTGTGATTAAGTAGACTTTCATTCCAAAGAAAATTAAACCAGTATGATGTTATTTTTCTAGTTTATTGCCAAGTGGTCTGTGTGCAGTACAAAACCCAATTGTGTGATGAATCATGTCTAACTATGATGATCAAGAGACATCCTCCATCTTAGAAGCAGAGCATCAAAACAGACTGCAGAAAGCGGGAGGCTCTGCTCCCTCTTGTGTGACTATTACACAGGCACAAACTAGTAATGATTTCCTTGCTCCAGGCCATAACATGAAGAACAGAAAAACCAAAACATGAGAATGATTCTTTGTTTTCCTCCTAATCATACAATTAGGTCACTAGAGGAAATACAGTGTTGTGCATGATCAGCTCTATGTTCTAGACATTACAGCCCTCGTGTCAGCCATGTGTAAAAGCAGAGTAGCTGGTTTGGGACTGGTCTGCTGGTGTTCTGGAGTGTGGGTGAGACTCTCTGTACTCTTTCTTTCCAAAAAACCTTTGCACTTCTCATTGTTAAACTTCATGAGGTTCATAGCAACCCATTTCTCCTGCTGGCTGAGGACTTTCCGGATGGCACCACGACCCTCTGGGGAGGTGAGCCACTCCTCCCTGTTTTGTGGTGTCTGCAACAAGGCTGAGGGTTATCCTGTCACACAGGTCATTAATGAAGATGATAAACAAGACTGGGCACAGTACTGATCCCTGGGACACAGCATCAGTCACTGGTCTCCACCCCCGGGACCTGGCCATTCAGCCAGTTTTCAACTCATGGGCTCATCCAGCCCAAACATCACCAGCTCCTCTATTAGGATCTCACACACAACAATTCAGAAAGCCCTGCTGAAATCAAGCTAGACAATATCCACCAGTCTTTCCTCATCTACCAAGCCAGTCACTGCCTTGTGGAATGTTATCAGGACTTCACAGACCCTAAAATTAAATTGAAGTTTTCTTTGCCCCCCCTCCCTTTACTCTTTTAGACACATCTAAAAAACATTAGAGACACTGAAAAACTAAAAATAGCTAAAAAGAACACATGTCAAATGCTGGATCATTTCGAAAGAAACATTTGTAAATGATTTAAACACTAATTAAAAAACTAGGCCAAACATGAAAAATTTACTTGAATGTGGATTCATAATTAATTGTGGTACTTTCCGCACAGACTAAAAATCCATCATGAAATTAATTGAACTAATATTTAAAAAGAAATAAACACTGTGTAACATTTGGAATAACTGTAATGCTACAGTAGAGATTAGAAAGGTGTATTAATTTAAATCCCTTACTGCTAAAAGGTTAAATTACAAATCTGCAGCCAGACCTAAGAATAATGTCAAGTCAATAGAACTCTGTGCCAGTGTAAACTAATTTGAAGATTAAAATTTTTTCCATAGTATCTTACAGAAGTGTCAGTCTGTGGAGCAGACTCAATCTTGTGCAGGTTTTGTCAGAGAGCAGTGATGGCCACGGCTGGGCAAGGCTGTGGGGAGCTGGAGACCAGCCTTGCTGCGGCATCACAGGGCAGGGACTAGCGGCCCCAGGGGATGACAGGGGGTCCTGGGCTGTGGTCAGGGCTGGCAGTGCCTCAGGGACCCAATACATTTTATGATGCATGCAACCCTAGATCACAAATGAAATTCCATTTTATGAAGGGATTGATTGTCTGAGTAAAGCATAAAACATTATGGGGTATAATTGGACTTTAAAAGCAACAGTCCAGAAATACCAGCTCCCCAAGAACAGACAAGGTACATGCTTCCATGCATGCCACAGGGACAGAACAACCTTCTCTTTAATGATGGACAAGAGCAGACGTGCATCAGACGGCACAGAAACACAGGACAGATAAAGATAAAATTGTGCTGGCAAAAACTGAGCCTCGAGCAAACTTATTTTAAGGACCGGAAGAAGGTTTTCAGGTTTCATCTCCAAGAGTTTATTTTCAAAGTAATATTTTCTGTCTGGAAGATTGAAGCTGCATTCACACAGGACATTTCATCTGCAGGAAGCTAGTCAAAATATATATATAGGTATATATATAATTGAGATTAACACAGCTAAGTCAAAGTAGGGAATGCCAGAACTAGGACTGCTTATGTAACCCATTTCTGCTTGCAGGAGATAGTCTTGAAGATTGAAATCATCTCCCTCACATATGTCTATTTCATTTACTGCATGGGGAAGGCATTCGGATTACTGAGTCATCTTTAAATCGAATGGGAATTCAAACAGGAACATACTCACTCTGTCCCCATTAGAGGAAAGCATTTAATTAACAAGCCAAACATTTACAGCAGTTGCATATAAGGGTCAGGTCTGAGTACAGGTGTCAATAGGTACCTTCTACATCTTCAACAATTATGTTTGTTTGAGCACTTATTTGAGAATGTGGGAAAGAATCATCTTCTCTTCTTGCTGCCACATTCTGAACTGCAGTGGACAGAGACCTCCAGCATCAGCATGCCCGCTTTCCCAGACAGCCATCTTTAAATTTTCCACACCATAAATGATCTGACTCTAAATTACAAAGGTACTTTGCTGTCACTTCTTTCAGTGATTTAGCTGATTATATCCATCACAGTATGTCTTTCCAGATGAATATTTTGTTCCTTTAAACACTGTCTGGGAAACCATAACCTAGGAGTGGAAGCTTGCACCTTCCCAGAAGAACTACTGCTTGGGTCAAAGGAGGTGCTCCAGGGTAGGAGAAGCAAGAGCGGGGAAACTGCCATGAGGAAGAGGAAGATGCCTGCCCCAGAAAGAGATAAAAACCTTCCCAGAGACCAGAGGGATGGAGCAGAGAATTCTCCAACTCAGAATACCATTAAGCTGTCTGGAAAGAGAGACCTGTTCCACTAGGTGCAGCAGATGAGCAAGACAATAATGGAAAAAGCTTGTTTCCTTCTTCGTTAGTTTACTTAGTGTCTTTGTGTTTTCAATATTAAATATTTATATATTTATTTAATTTAGTCCAAAAGGGTGTGTTTCACATTCCCCAAAATCTCACAAAGCAGACACATAAGATGAGACCTTGAACAAACAATGATGCCACCTCATTGCCATGGGTGCTGTCAGAGTTCCCTCCACAGCTTTAAGACAATTCTTTCCAATGTTTAATGCTTCTGCTAGGAAGAGTCTGTAGTGAACCCTGCACTTTTAACAGCTTCAGGTTAATTTTAGTAAACAGGAATTTATTATGGATTTTTAGTTAGAAATCAAATTTCCCAGGCAGCTCTAACTAATAATACTGTATCAGAAAGTTTTTTCCTGGTCCTTAAATAGACACATTTTGTCTTCTTGCTATGGCTGTCTCACTTAGAACTGTTATTTTACATAGTGCCAAAATGTACAATTTATGTTTTTAAGAGATGAAGCAGATGTGTACTGAGTTTGTAGCCATTTAAGGCATTTTCCTTCACAGAAAGCTACATCATGAAGCATTCATTTAAACTCTCATGCATTCATTTAAACTCTCACCTTCCCTCTGCTACACGAAAAACTGTACTCAGAAAGCAGCCTTAATAAAGCAATAAAGTTTGATTAATTAAATTCTTCTGCCTTTCTTTCTCTTAAGACCATAGCAAATGCACTTTTATCCCCTTCTGGAGTCATAGATCTGTATAAATAAATCCTAATATTTTCAGAGGAATAAAATAAGTTCTTCCTGAACTACTTTCCATCTTGCAATGACACATCGTGCCTTCTATACACAGGAGTGCAGACACATCGGATTTTGTCACTTGAGGCTTTTCGTTCTGTGGGGTGATTTTATCCCCTTCCACACACACCTGAGATTTTAAGAAAGAAGTCTTTCCATTCCATCAACTTTGTGTTTTTCCTGAAGAAAAAAACCCTGTGATCAAAACCAAGACTGCTCACAAATCTTGTCCTAAAAATGTATGAGCCAACAGGAAGTGGTCACTGAGGAATTAGAACTGAAAATTCCTGTTGCCCCATTGATTGATGTACATCCTGCACCAGAAAAGCAATTTATATTGGGTTCATACATACACTGTTTTGCTTGGTTTCTCAACTGTATATAACCTACATTGATGGTTCCAGCATTGCTGGCTCTCCTGCTTGATATTATTACCTACCTTCTGGAACTCTGTCTCTTGAGACAAAACTTCCTGGGCCTTCCACTACTGGCAATAGATATTTTTCCTAGATAATCTAGCTTTCATTTCTAGGACAAAAGTCTCTGTCTGTAGCTCAGTTCAGCCCTTGAAGGAAACAGGTCAAGAAAGAAAAGCGAAGCTCTTCCAGTGTTATCATGCCTCTGGAGTTAGGGAGCCCTCATATTACATTTACTCTCTTTTCTGGTGAAACACATATTCTCTTGGGGGTGGGCAGGGAGTGTTTCAGTTTACAGTCCTTCCTTTGTGATGCGCAGAAGGGACCTGCACTGGGAATACTAGAGCTGAAAGGAACAGAATAGGAAAAGGACAAGGTCTAACGTCTTCCTTCTCCCTCATATCCCACACTGGTTAATGCATGAGACAAGGACAGGTATTCCAAGTGCAGCAGATGGAAAGCAGCCATAACTAAAAAGAAGGCTTGTGTATCAATCCCCTTGCCTGTAAATTGGATTAAATTGTTAAGCTAGCACTTAGTGGCAGACAGCTTAATTGCTATAGAGTTTTCTGCGACAAATCAGTCACTCTCAGTTTGAGCTACTCAACCACAAAGCTGAAAACTAATACAGGTAGCTTTCCACAATCCACTAATAACAGGAATGTTGCCATTCTACAAACCACAGAGCTTTGCAAAGTGTTTTGTTTAACAATAGCATAAGTGTGCTGCTAAGTGGCAAGATCAAACACAGTAAGAATCCACCAATTTGTCCCCCCCTGCAAGGCACACACTGGATGAAATGCATGGGCCGTACCCTCCAACAGCACAAACCCTGCATTAGCTCCCACATTTCTGAAGGGAAGGCAGATTTGCACTGTACTTGGGGTGGGATGGTGTCAATCTGTCAGATTTGGCTCTCCTTATTCAAGATAAACCGACCTTTGCTCAGCAATGAGAGGATGGAGATGCTATTGAGCAGGAGAAAAGGCAGTGCATGGGGGTGGGGGCACAGTACCAAAAAAGTCAGGAGTTCATGCACACGTGTTCAGAGATTTCAGTATCCTATTTCAAGATATGGAGACACTTGGATGGTGAGACCCCCACTGTACCTTCACCTCCTTTTTTTCCTAGATCAGGTCATTTCACCCAGTCCATCTCCCACTTACAACGAAAAACCTTCATGAGAGGCTCCCTCCCTCCTCAGAAGAGAACAGTTCTGTGCATCTGCCCAGAGAAGCCCTTCAGTGCTTGAGAAGAGTCTTTTTTCATAGTGTCCATTAAAACAAAAATTCTATATTCCTTAATTGAATAAACCACAATTTTTATAGTCTCTTGCTGCAAGTACAATTATTTTAAAATGCCTGAAAATTTTCTTATGCTCTGTTTATTGTCTTTCTCACCACTCTGCTTGAGAGCTGGCTGTACTGATTATCAGCTGCTGCAGGTAGCAAGGAAATAATGAATGGTGGATTTGTAGGATAATGGGATTAAAGTGTGCTTTAAGAACTATTCCAAAAGGGGAAAAAAAAGGAAAAAAAAATAAAAGAAGAAGATAAACACATGAGAAAGTTAAAAACAAAGAGAAAACTACAGAGAAAAATAAGGCACAACAGCATTGGGCTTCCTACCTAACACAATGGCCTTGCAGATCTCAATCTTTTGAGTAACACAGACTTAGCTCTACTGGAGCAATGTGGAGAATATGAAAAAGCAGGCGAAACTAATTTCATGTTTGAGTTGTCCAGACTGATATAATATGATTCCAGAATACTGAAGTCTGCGCTCTGCATGTCAGATTTTTTTTTCTTTTTTGGTGAACCTGTATTTGGTGTAGAGGAGACTTTTTCAGCTACCTATATTAATATTCTAGCACGTCCTCACACCCCAAATTAGCCCTGGGGCCAGGAAGAGCAAAAAAAATAGTCAGGGTATTAGCTAGACTGGGGATTAAGAAAGCAAAACAGGCAGGAGGGTTGCTCAGAAATTCATAACAATCTAGCCACACAGACTTCTTTAACTGTGCTTCATTAAGTAACAGAAACCAGGAGTGTGGAAAGGTCTCAGGAAAAGAAGGGAAAAATGGGATTCAAAGAGCTGTGATGGAACAAGGCTCAAGATAATGACAGACAATCTGAATTGGATTAAAACAAAGGCAGAAAAAAAATGAGTAAAAAGTTGACAGGAAGAGAATTCTAAGGAAAAAAAATGCTCCCCAAGAAAGTGGTCACAGCACCAAGCCTGACAGAGCTCAAGAAGTGTTTGGAAAACGTTCTCAGGCACATGGTGTGACTCTTGGGGTTGCCCTGTGTAGAGCCAAGAATTGGACTTGATGATTCTTGTGGCTCCCTTCAAACTCAGCTTATTCTGTGATAAAGCATAAAAATTGCAGCATTACCTAAGTGAAAAAATCACCTTAGAGAAGAAAGATTAACATCTTTAAATGTATGACACACGAAATTAATTAAATTGACAGAATTATTTATAAGATTTTAAATTCATTTATTGCCTGAATACCTCTAACAGGAGTTTAATTAAAGCACAATCTACAGAGTTTTTTTAGCTTGGTTTCAAACAGATTCTTAAGCTCCCTGTGTTTATGACCAGCAGTACTGTGGGTAGCTAGGAAGCTCATAAAACCAATGATCTGCAGGGAACAGGAAGCATCATCTTCCCCATCTGTGCTGGTTCATGCTTGTTTTCTCTAAAAGCCTCCCTGACTGGAATCCATCTTAGCCGAGCTAGCAGTTCCCTTAGCGTAAACTTATCGACCAGCCCTCTCCTATGGTCTGTAGAAATTAGCACCTGCAGGCATTGGTCCCATCAGTTGTCCTAGGGATAGGCTTAATTTTCCCAAATTAAAATGGAATTTGTTTAAGACTTTCTGAATATAAGCGGAGTAGAACACTGGTCTACAAAACTTCCAGAGACCGGCAGTATATTTTAAAGAACCATCTTTGCAGAAACACTTTCTAGTACAGTTAGATTTATTCTTCCTAGATTCATTCTTATTCTTTAAATATTGCAGGACCAATTGTTAAACCAGACCAATTTTATCCAGCCTTTTCCAAATTTGGATCCCTAAAAAATTCCCAGAACAGTTTTAGATCCCTTCGGAAATTCTACATATGTAGATTATATACATAATTCATGCAGGTCAACAACAAAAATAGTTGAAGAATTACTGTATTAAAGAAATTAAAATTCTTTGTACATAGTGTTCTGCATTAAATCACATGGAATGGTGCTGACACTTCTGGCAAACCAAATTGAAGCACAGCGCATTTCGGTTGCAGATTTTCCCCATCCACAACTCTTTCATCTTTTAATATTAAAAAGTTCATATGAACTCAAGGAGATGATCATACATGTTATTGATATCATAACCGTTTATTTGCCACTTCACAGTTCAGGGTTCTTTCTTTTTGTACAGAATTGATGTTTCAGTCCACCATCACTAAACAATGGAAGTAATTACTTGTCTTCATTTAGCTTTTACACTGGAACATGAATTGCAGTACAGTGCACAAGAATTGGGGTGCAGTGGCATGCCTCACTCATACCAGGGAAGCATTACTAAAACTAGTATTTGAGTACTAATAAGCAGGAATTTGTTTTCCGTTAAGCATCATCAACTGTCAAATGTTCAGACAAAAAAAGCTGTCAAGGATTTCATTAAAATAATTTCCCCTAACCAGCCAAACCCTGAGTTAAAACATCTTCATGAATATCTTCATTTTGCGATGAACACTAGAGGCTGTTACAGCCTTTCCTTGCCATTCTAATGTCAGAATGAAATTGCATCAATCAATGCAAGCATCTAACAGCAGCAATTTAATAGGCTTCATTTTCCAGGTGCTCTCACTGTTCGAACTAAAAGTAAAATTCACTTTCAAGGCACAATAGGAAGAAGAACGCACACTTTACTCTGATAGCAGCCACGTCCAGGATAAAGTGGCAAAGTTACAGGTTTTCTTTCAGTTTCATTTTAGAGAACTAAAAATACCTGATAACTTTAACTATTTTTAGAATAGAGGGCAATTTATGTATTTGCTATGCTTCCTTAGGTGCAAGGACTTTCCCAGGGTAAAGTGCATTACTTTAATCATTTAGACATAAAATAGTCTCCACTACTGCAGTGACACAAGACATCATGTCTCCAAGTGAAGTACAATTGATATCAGATGATTGCCCTGAATGATCAGAACTGAAAGCAGGATGTTTCTTAGAGATGATCAGAGACAAGTCATCTCTTCAGTTCATAACTAGAAGTGTCTGGAAGCGGGGTAATGGAATAATGACAGGGCAGTGGTCACCACTGAAAATTTTGAGAACCACAAAACTGAAATGGGATGTCAAGTTTCATCAGGCCCTGTAGTACCCACTTGCTCCCATTTTTAGATCCTCTTCTTTTTGTTTTTTTTACTCCCCCTTAATATTTTTCATGGCTGCAAAATTTTCTGACATTGTTAAGTTCTCCTGGGGCAGAGGGGCAGAAGATATTTAAGTTTAATTTACAAAAGCACATGGCTAAAATTGCTTTCCTGTTATTTGGACATTTAGATACGGCACTTAAAACTTCAGCAATCCCTGACCCTAAGGGCTGAAAATCAGTGGAAGCTCTCCACCTTAAATTTCCATGGCCACAGGATGACAAATAAAAATGAAATGCATAAACTTCAGACCAGCTTTTAAACATCAGATGTGAAGCCCCATGGAACTGCAATGCCACTTCAGGACAGAACTCTCTTGGAGGGAGTTGGAGCTGTCCAAAACAGAGTAATGAAATAAGAATGATGAGTATTTGAGCTCACTGTGGACACTCCTACTTTGTGCTACACACACATATTGATCTGGAACAGCATGTAGTCAAGAAGTGGGAAGTAAATGAACCTGACATTAACAGGAGCATTTCATTATCACTGTCACCTAACAGTGGATCACATCAACTGTGGAACAGCTGGCAAGATGCACGGTTCCCTTGTTCAAGTACTAATAAGCAGCTTTGCATGGGTGGTGCTTTACTGACATTGAGTGCTTGTACAAACCCTCACCGTTTGTGCTGCTGGTAAGGATGCCTGGCTGCTCTCATTGTTAGCCAGTAGTATTTGTATACTGTTAAGAGCCCACAGCAATAGAACAGAACCCTGTCACAAATTTATGGGTCTCTACTAACTGGAAATGTCAATGCAAAAATGAATTTAAAGACGTTAATTTTTCAAGCAACATGAATCACCTGACAACACTTTATTACAGCAATGTTATTTACTCCCTCCCCCGCCCACAGTTTAAAAAGCTACTGCAATAAACATCAGCCGATTACCTACACCCAGAATTGCCATTTTGTTTCCAATTTAAACATAAACAATTTAATTTACAAAATGGCTGAGAACTGCCTGGCCTAATAGAAAGTTTCCGTGCCCATGGCAAGGAGGTTGAAACTAAATGATCTTTAAGGTCCCTTCCTCGGGAGAGGAATTACGAGCGCTGCTTAGGTCAGTCACACATGACTATAATATGTCTTGATATATTCAAGATCTGCATAAACCCAGCTTGGGGCAGAGGCAGAATTTCTGTTTCTAAACTCTACAAAAATCAGAGCACGAAGTTTGGCCCATAGCAAAAATTAACAGCACTTTGGCAAAGCAAGCACACAATGAAAAGTATTACAAACTACTTTGCAAAAAACAGACATGAAAAGCAGTTCAAAGTAATGCCTGATGCTTTCATAGTATTAGAAGCATGCATCAGTAATAATACCAAGCTATTTATGATCATCCCTAGCAAGTGTTCCTTAGATGTGGATATGCTTCACATGTCTATTTGTTTCACTTTTACTGTCTTCCAAACAGCCCACAGCTCTTTAGTTGAATTTCTAAGATGTTTGATAGCAAACATTTACTAAAATCTTGTGGCTTCTCCTATGAGAAATCATACAGTGTGAGCCTGGAATTGCAAAATGACCTCATGACTCAATAGGTAATACAAAGAATATTCCCCACTCCCTTTTGTTTTAATTTTAAACTTTTCATCAGACAGCAATGGATTTTTATCACAGCTAAGTCTTCTGAAGATAAAGATGCTGCACTTCTCAGTTCACACTTCACCTTTGAGACAGTCTTCCACAGGGAGAAGTCCAGTTATTTAATGGCCAGGCTGCTCCAGACTTCGTACTTGTCAAATATCATGAGCAGTGAAAGGGATTGTGGATAGTGATCTCACTCCCACCAGATGAAGACTTCCAAGGTCTGTAAACAAATTTATCTATTGTTCAAAATCAAAGAGCAATTCTCTCCATTAAAATGATCAAAAGCCTTTAGAGCTGGTATAGCTCTTACACAACACATCTGGCAGTTCTCAGCAGTGAGAGAGACACCGTTCCCACTCACAGCCTCAGGATTTTCTTCATAGTAGTAAACAGGAGCACCTGCACCTGGTCCCTTTATTAGTGGCTATCTGGGTGCATTCAAAACCCTTCAAAATCTGCTTGCCAGGAACATTTAACCACTTCAGGAGATAAAGGAGACCAAATCTATACTCTGAAAAGATGCAGTAGTAGAATCTTTTGTTTTCTGCTTCAGTACACACATTTTCTTTATTTGTAAACAGAACTACTTTTAACCTAGCAAAGCTTACTGTAAAAAAATACAAGCCTTTCCTCACACGACCACCAAGGGTCCTGAACCTGCTAGAAAAGGAAAAAAGACTGTATTCAACTAATCAGATTACATCAGAAAGTAGTTTTGATTTCATGCAAAAAGGTTCTTGTTATTTTGAGCAAGTCCCTGGGAACTTTGTATCATGTTCATCATCAAGATCAAACAAGACTGAGTGGACAAGTAAATAACATATAATACTGAAGGGAAGGGAAAGTACCAGCTGGGGAAGGCATTCATAAAGGTTAAAATAAGCCCCTGCAGGTTAATGCCTCAACTGCTTTCTCTAGCCAGTCAAGAGATAAAAGCTTCTCGGAGAGCCATTCAGAACTGAAGATTTGTTTAGCTACTCTGAATCTCTCTGGAGGACTTTAACTTGTTAACTTCAGGAGCAGCCTGCAGAGATTAGCCTCAAAAAGATCACACTTGCTTTTGTGAACACTCCCCAGCATTTACCTTCCATCAGTGGCTGAAATTCACTGCTGAGATGTGCTGTTGCGTATACTGTATTTAACTCTGAACACTGTGCATCGCACACGGACTGCAGTCCACCCAGCTGGGGCTTAGCACTCCTGCTAGAATCACTGGAACAGTATCCACAGCACTGCTAGGATGACTGCAGGATCGATCTTTTCCCAGGGCCCCATTGAAGTGCTCTGTTTGAAGGCCACCTGCATGCTGCCATACAAAGGACTACTGTACCCCAGCACCTTCAGAATGCACTCATAGCGCACTCCTGCTGGCACAGCTCCTTCTCTCGCTCTGACTGCTCCTTGTATCACTGGAGCAAGCAGTGCGAGATGGGCTTTTATGATCAAGCTAAACACAAAGAATAAGAATTCTCAACTTTTGAGACCTACTGTCAACAATTTTTACGATTCTTACTTAGTAACAACATGAAAGGAAAACGGCCTTTTCATCTCAAACACAGAATAAAGCTGGATTTTGTGACAAAAACACAGGAAGAAAACCATATTGCTGACAGAACTTACTATCAGGGGCATTTTCTAACTTCTCCCATCCTACTGTACTTCATCAGATTATTGTGCTTTCCTCCCTGAAAAATGTCCATGATAGCTTCAAAAATTATTTCAAAATAATACTTCTGTGATCTTGTATAAACCAAAAGAACAGTTAGAGATACCTCAAAGTTTTGGTGGGACTTTTCACAATTTATGCTTCTGCCAACTTTTTTTTCACAGAGTATCTCTGTAATGTAAATTAGCCATCCTTTTGTAAATGTAGAATACAGAAAAAAGACCCTTGAAATTGACTTCAGCAAAGGTGTGACAAAGTGAATAACAAACAACACAAATCTTGTATAACACCATTCAGGTTATAATCAGAGCTGAAGACAACACAACTGCCAAGTAGAGCCGATTTTCAAAGTACACCATAAAGTACGGACAGACTGACAAGTACAAACCTGGGACACAGCATTACCACAATCTTCTAACTCCCAAACCCAAGAAACTTAAAGTTTCCTATACAACCATGTCAAACATGACTTAACAAAATGAATTTGCAAAGGTCGTATCAACTTGCAAAAGACTGCTAAATACATTTTAGCACTGAAATCAAGTCTCTTCACCAAACAGAAAAGCCATGTTCAGATTTTACAGGCCATACTGAGACAAAGGTGTAATGAACAGAGTACTAAAAATACCAGTTATTTTTCCAAATGAACAAATTCTTAGCATGTTACATAAACTACCTGCAATGCAGTATGTCAAACAAATACTTTATGCTGTGTTACAACCTAAGTAACAGTGTGAGAAACGTTAGCCACCACATGAAATCATTTTTACATAACCCTCAATTATATAAACATCAGAGCATCCTAGTTTCAAAATGCATTTAACCATGATGGCCTTTCAAAAATGTTGCACCTTTAGACAGGAAAAAAAAAAGATTACTGTTTGTTATATTCCAATATCAGGTACTTTTCCAAGCATTCAGCCAAGAGATTTGCAGCTAGAAAGGACAAGCAATTAATTTCGCTCATCCTAATTATACTGTGGCATTAGACTAACAAAAACTATGCACTTTGCCCTTCAGGGAGTGTTCTGTAGAATTCTGCATAATAACAATCTTTGGCTTAAAAGAAACCTCAAAGCATGTTGAATAAAAGCTTAACAGGAAGAGTTTTTAATTATTGTCAAACTCTGAGAGGAACAATGTTTGCACTTTTTCATAGAATTGTTTATTAAAGAAAAATACAGAATTTTACAATTTTATCTTAAATTTGGAAGTTGTTTATAGTCAAATATTGATTTCAGAAGAGTTCTTCTCTATTTCCTCATCTTGCACCCACTCAGAAGGGCATTTTGCACTTCTGCATTATCTGACACATTATCTGAACATCTTTCTAAAGCATGATGATTGCACAGGACAGTTGTATTTGTGACAATACCCATTTAACCAAGCATTACAATACCCATTGTTCTTTCTGTTCAGCTCAGTACAACAGAAAAAAATGCAATATGATAAGATTTTGCCAAATACATTAAATTACAGCGTAGATAACCAGTTAAAGAAAAGCAGCAATTTCTCTACTTAAAATACACAACTCATACTGTACACCTGGCAATTTATAATCTAACACAAATATTTCAATTAATTCTATGCTGTTTTCTATGTAACAGGCAATAGCAAAACCAAGACTTCTGGAAAGAACCAGTATTAGTTTACTGAAAAAGGAATGACATATTTGACCAGCACCTACACATTCCCAAATCACATTGCAATCCTTCTCAGCTGATGGCACTTCATATGAGGAGACGAGGTCTCATAAATTCTGATAAACTGAGTTTAATTTAACTTCACAGTATGTCAAAATGAAGTCTTAAAACACAGAAATCTCTGCTTTCTCCTTTATCTCAAATACTTGCAGCAATGAAATCTTAGAATTACTTTGGAACATTTGGCAGCTGTTTACTTATTCGAGTAACGAACTCCCGAAATTTCCCTTCCACTTGAGCTTAATACTTGAGCCAGGTGAAAGCTGCTCCTCTAAACACAGGAATAACTTTGGAAAAAAAACACCGAGAAAACCCCCAACTTCTAGCACACAGTAGGAATAATTTCTTTGTAGTAAGATCATAACACAATTCCCCGTTTCACAAAGTAGGCTCAACAATATCCACTATTTCAAATATCTATTGATGGTGACTATGTTTACCCTTGTGGTGTCAATAACACCTATAGAGAAGTCTATCCTTCTTACAAAAATATAACATGCAATTAGCCTGTTCTTCTACTAGCCAGGGACGAATCAGTGCATGAGTTAATGCATTTTAACAGGAAAATGAACCTTTATCTCTGTTGTAAAAAAAAAAAAAAATCAAATCCCAGGAAGTCGCTTTTCCTTGCTTTAAAAAAGTCCAATTCATTAGTTGCATTTTGGAGTTCCAAAATAAATAGACCTCTGCCACACAGCAATGTCACTTATGCCCCAGCTTCCAGGAGATGTTATGAGCTCCCAACTCGATCTCTGGGAATGAGCCGTAGATCTGAACCATGCTTTAGAAACACATTTCCTAAACAAAAAAATAAAACAGGATGCATTAGTAACCAAGAAAATACAATGCTACCTCAATAAACACATTTAAAGGATAATATGTTAAGCCAGTGTAATTCATAGTAATTCCTCTGACATACCAGAAATAAATTTTTCATGTTTCCATAGAATTTTATTGTGCCCCTCTTTTTCCAAAGAGCTCTTTATGTTAAATAAAAATGCTAGACCTTGCAAAATGTAGCCTTTCAAACCTTGCAGTTCCACACTTGAATGCCTGATTTCACTTACAAGCCATAATAATTTGAAGAACAGAAAACAAAGTTTTACTTTTCCATAATTATTTTGTTATCTTGAGGTCATTCACGCATTCATTCATTTTTAGTTCTCTCCTTGGTTCAGTACTTATCAACTTTTAACTTCAGAACCTCAATTATACTTTCCTTTTAGGAAGGTTCTCCAAATGGTCAAGCATAAGTTAGTTCCATTTTAGCATAAAAATGCCTTTCAACTTCTTATTTAATACTGTATTGTCTTAATCATCGTAGTCCTTACAAGAAGACATAATAAAAAATTAGAAGTTTCAAATACTTAGATGTCTTGAATATTTTTTTAATGTATTCAGGATTGTCATTCAGGCTCCTATTCTCTTTTACTAAATGTAGCATTTGTAAATGAAACCACATCTCTAAGAGATGTATTATTTAAGTAATATACGGAACATTTACTTTTTTACTTCATACTACTACTGCACAAAATAGACTATATGTGATTCCTTATTCAACCTTGCATTAACTTCTAAAGCAGAGTAATTGTATCTCTCTCCCGAGCATCCCATTCCAGGGATGTAGAGTGCTCTCAAGAATAAGATTAAGGTACTTGACATCCGTTTAAGTTGTTTGCATATTAGAACAAAGCTACCCTTTTTTTGAACTCCACTTCTCCAGCATGTGCATCAGGATCAAAACCACTGTACACAGTCAACATAATGACCCTCAGAAAATCAGTTCAAAAGAACATGTTATCAGAAGACACTGATCTTACCAACTGCCAAGACCATGTACTGAAGAGATCTATAAAACCCACTGAATGCAAACCTGTCTCACCAACAAACTGGAGAACTGCTTACTAACCTTACTATCCTAAATGGAAACGTCCTATTGTAATGGCCATCATAAAATTCCTAACGTTTTGAAACAGGCCACAGCTGCATCTCACAGAGACAGTAGCTCACCTCAGCTCAGTCTGTTTCCATTATTAATATCACACTGGTTTTATTAAAATTATGGCATACTATTCCCTGAACTATCAAGGATTTAAAATTGAAATCAATACAGGGGTCAAGTGCTAAGCCTAGCTCTTTCAGCTTTCATTTCCCCTGCTTACATGAAATCATGTAAGGAAAATGAAAGTCATACTTGAGTGCTTTTTTTCAGAAAGGAAGGGAAATCGTGGAACAGTACAAAACCCCTGAAATCCCCAAGGATTACTAAGATTTTATTCCTGTATATCTTATTTTGGAAGTTTTTGAAGACTAAAGTAACTGTTCAATCTGTAGGAACTCTGATATATGAAAAAAAAATTTAAAAATAAGGGAAAAAAAGTAGATTTTGAGATACCAATTAATGAGGCTGAACAGAAGATTATACCTAAATTATATATGTTTACTTGTAAACTGAGGAGGGATTTTGGTCTGAGCACTGGGTTTGGTGTGGGTTGTATTTAGCTTGTTTTGTTTGGGTTTATTTTGGAGGTTTGTTTTGTTGTGGACTGGTTTGTTTTGGTTTTTTTCCCAGTTAAGACCAACATCACACAGCATTGCCAGAACACCTAGGTTAAAAAAAACCCCATAATCCATGTGCCTAATATTACATTTGGAGAATAAGGCAGTGAGGACATCATTTTGCATCTAGATGCTTTTGATTTACCTGTTTCTTTTTCATGAGATGCTGTCCTATACTACTGAATAATTCCTCAATATTTATAAGAGCTTAGGAAAGGTAAAGCAAATCAACTGGAGACGTGAATTCAATACGCACAGCTCCAAGTACAATGAACTACTCTATGGATGCTTTCACTCAGCAGCCAAGTTGTTCTAAATACATTTACTTTAAAGGATTAAGCTACAACTAATTTGAGCTACATAATAAAAAACAAAAGCATACTGCTGAGAAAGAGAAACAGCCTAAGTATGCTTTAAGCAGCTTTACCATTTTGTCTAAGTATTCTTCAGTGGTCATGTGAAAATGTGGCTTTACACGTGGGTGATGATCTAGTAACTAAACTAAATTATTAGATCTGTTATCTGTTTTTAATACACTTGGTCATGGGATCACAATTAAGACAGCATCAGCTCAGGAGTCTGCCTGAGGCACTACACCTGTGAAACCATAATCCAGGTGTCCGAAGGCAGGGCAGAAGTCTCCAGTGGAGCAAAAGCCAAACGCCCATTTGATCTTCATTTTCAAATGTTGTTGATGCAATCACAGACCTCAGAAACACATCTCTACACTTAAATGGTTTCTTTTACAACTTCAAGAAATCCCCCAAACTAATGTCAAGCAACTGCTCTTCTAACCATCAGATACTCTTCTGTGCTCTGCAAGGTTTACTTTATACTCTAGTTTACACAGATAAGCGTGTTGATAATACCCTATTTTTTGTGGGGTTTTTTTTCCTGTAGTACCTTCAATGATGACTGGTAGTCAGAGGGCATAAATGAGGGAGACAGATGGATGCATGGATTTCATGCAAAAACCAGAACAGCAGCAAGTCTCCATCAACCAGTCATCATGCTTACAAGCAGGAGTAAAATTATTCAGTTTTCACTGGATGACCAGATTCCATAAGCACCAAAGCCATTTTTATTAGTACTCAGTAGGTGAGAAATGTTCACAACTTTCTATCAAGATACTCTGTTCCACTGTCTTCTCAAACAGCTTAAGATTAGATTACTGTAATTATTTCTCTATTAGTTTAAAAGTGTAGCTTTTCAAGAACAAGTCCACACAATCTGCTTCCAGACAGCAGACCATTACCAGTACAATTCAACATCTCTTCTATGTTTCCGTGTATTTCAGGACGTGATAGGAAAGAGCCTTACACTTTTCTGTGACAGAGGTAAATTCTTCTCTCATAGCAAGCCTCTACATTCAAAATCAGGGATTTCTGACATGGAATCCCTCGGTGAGAACAAGAGAGCTACCAGCAAGAATCAAAGAATGATCACCTAGTTCCAACCCAACTCTTCTGAAAACAGGCTTTCCACAGCCCCTGGAGTTCCTGCTCTAAAACTCTTATTTTTTCAGACATATCTCATGAGAAGTGCTGCTAGAACAGCGAGTACCACTGAATTAGGTATGGCCGGGGGGGGAGGGGGGGAATATAGTTGTAACTTGTTACTGCAGTAGCATGTGATACAGTTTTGCTTTCCACCTGCACATTAAATGCAAAGCTCTGAAGATCAGAAGTGCCTCCCTTTTTCACAGAACTAAGTAAACAAACACTGAACAAAACACCCAAACACTGTTCTTTGGATTTAACCTTTTACACCCTACAATGACTAGTTTTTAACTACTAGGTAATGCGCCTCCCATTTAAGAAGCCAAAACCTAAAATGTACTACAACCTCAAGTGCTATACATTAGACTGAAAGAAAAATAACAAGTTTTAAATACTGGGACTCATATACAGTAACTTACCTGCTGTCTGTGCAGGGTTTATTCCTATACCATCTACAAAGAAAGAAAAAAAGAGAAAAAATAAGATGAAACAGACATATTACAACTTATTACACTAAACTTGCAGCTCAAAAAACATACCAAGATACAACTATTACATCAGGTCATCATGCAGCTGTTTCCTACAGCCAAAAACAGACTTAGCATGGGAACTGACAAGAAACCTTCAGCTATATATTTGGACAAAATTGAATTAGTGGTTTAGTATCTTCACCCCATGCACAAGAAATTTAAATAATGCTTCAATATTATTAAATTCAATTTACAGTGTGTAGAGTTTGTGAAATATGAGACAGTATTGATTTTATCAATAACCTTCACTGAAACTTCAATACAAAAACTATTAAAAAATAAATATAAATGATATTCTTACCATTTGTTATAATGGCACTTGTTGCTGCAGGAACTTTGAACTAAAGGAAATAAGAGTAGGACAAAATAGCATAAGAGACATAGTTAAAACAGAAAATATATGGGTAATAGTAAATTATAATTTTAGCTAGTTCAGGTACAAAAGAAATGAGAAAAGAGTTCCTTCAGATTTACAGATATAGCTAACTTTATTTAATGGAAATAGATGACTACTTTAGTAGTAATTCCACAAATGTAATGGAGATTTTTTTCTAACTATTGTGCAAATGTACACCTGAGACATGTACCAGGTAGCTCTAAAAGATGAAAGAAAAAAAAAACAGTAGATACCACACACTGTAAAATGAGGTTGTTTCTAACCAGGGCAAGTCTAGTTATGATTCGGCAAATTTTAAGTCTCTGAGAGATATCTCAGTAGAAATTTGCTAAGGCTAAATAGCCAGAACTTAAATCCTTCTCTGCCCCACGAGCTTTAATCACAGAGAGGATAATCAACATCTCCTGGAGAACAAATAACAACTTTGCCCAAATTTTGATCGTTTCCACATATGTTTCATTTAGGTACAGTGAAATTGGTTCTTGAATCACAACACACTGCATAAGTTAATTTTAAGCTATGCAGTTCAAGGAACAAAAAAAAAAAAAAAATGTAGCCCAAAAAATTATCTCTCATTCTTTTCAATGCCAGTTCACAAAGGGGCTTCAATTCCTGGGGAAGAGTTTAACAATCTATTTTTGCTCTTTGTTTACAAAGCACTTCATTCTGCCTGGTCTCAAAGAGATGCAAAAAGCTTCACAGCTGATCAAGATGTTCTGATCTGACGTCAGGCTGCAAAATTCCCATAGATACTCAAAATACACCAATTAAAATAATGGTTTGCTAAATGTGAATATTTAAGCCAGTAATGATTCTCTAAATCCATTTCTCAGATCACCCTATCGCTAACTAACACTGTGGTTCCATGAGTAGGTGAAGTTAACATGTTCAACGGCACCCCCCACCAGAAATGGCCCCTCCCTTTCAACATCTCCAACTACTCGGTCACACACTTGTTGCTGGTGCCTCAGACTTGTTTATGAGACTTTTCAGTCTAGGTCTCTATGTACAGGTTGTGTGAGGACAGCAGTATTTATTCAGAATAAAAATAACGGGGGAAAAGCAAACATAATAAAAACCCCCAAATCATCAAATATCTTTAACAGCATGCAATATTCTGTATAATGTTCTCTTCAAGTAAATTTACCAAAAAATCAATCCACAACTGCCCCCCCACAAGTCGTGTTTCCTCTAAGAACTTCTGTCACAGTGTGGTGTAACAGTACAACATAAGGAGGCTCAAGACCTGGAGTTCATTGCCCTTCTAAACTATTTTATTACACTTACAATGCTCAAACAAAAGAAATTTTCAATAACCCAAAATTTCCCAGGTTCTCCTAAAAATACAGAGGGGGAACTGAAAGAACAGACTCTCAGCTGAATTTTTTGTCAGTTACATGAAGAGAGCCATCATGCTTCTGAGCACTCGATTTTACGGTTTACACCCAGTGAATGTCTCTTAATCTCTGCATGCTTAATCTGAAACAACATGATACGCCTCTTTAAATACATTATGTGGGCAATTTAGACACCTAGTGATATAGAATTCCATGTGAAAGACACACAGAAGCCAAAGAACACAGTAAGTTTTTTGAATCTATCCCATATGGCTGATCTCAATACCTTACACAATCAAAAACCATGTGTCTTCCAAAGCCAGAGATTACTAGAACTGCATGTGAAAAGAGTTTAAGAGTTTCCCGAATGATTCTAAATAATTTTCTTGGTATTGCACATAAGAAATTTTAATATTAAGTATCCGATAGCAGTATCTTTAAATTCTCTCTACTGTCACAAATTTTGACATCACTGATATAAAATAGGTTAATTACAAAGAACAGAAAGCACCTCAACGCCAGCTGTGGATGCACAAATTGTGCAAGGATCACTAAATTCAGGATTCTGCAAGACCTGCCAGGCCCCCACTGAGGCCAGTAAAGCTTGTGACCATGTGTAACCAACAGCAGTTCGTTGTGTTCAATTAACCACTTCATTTTTACCATTAAACAGGATTTTGCTTTCAAGAACATGCAAAATGTTAAAAACCACCTTCATCACTCTCTACTTACTTCTTCTGCAGCAAACTTAAGGACGGCTGTGAAAGGTGTGCTCTCAGGCACGCTTAACCTGAAATCACAACACAAGTAAATACGTGGCTGACAAAACAAACCGAAAAGCAACTTTATCTGCTATTAAACTACTAATTGAAACTTCAGTTTTACCAATGGCAGTACTTTTGCCAGAGCCGTGCAAGCAGTATTCAAGGGGAGAATAGGTCCCTGGTGGGTGTGAAATGCTTCAAGAGAAAATGACAACACTTCTAAGTTTCAGCAGATGTGGCAAATCTCAGGAGGTGTGGAATCAAGCTCCGTAGCAATGTCCTCTCCAGAAGAGGACCTGACCTCAAGCTGTGGCAGGGGCAGTTCAGGTTGAACATCAGGAGGAATTTTTCACTGAAAGGGTTGTCAAACATTGCAACAGGCTGCACAGGGAGGTGGAGGAGTCACCATCCCTGGAGGTGTTCAAGAAAAGCCTGAACGTGGCCCTTAGTGCCATGGGCTGGTTGACAGGGCGGTGACCGGACAAAGGTTGCATTCAATGATCTCGGAGGTGTTTCCCAACCTGAATGATCCTGTGACTCTGTGGAAGACGAGCACGGCAGTGGGGCAAAGCAGAAAAGCCTTAAGAGCACGGCTAACCACAGACATCACGCGCCTGTCACTCCACACGGAGGGGGACAAACGCCGTTCCCGCTGGCGGAATGCCCCGCCGGGATGGCCTTCAGAAGCCACTCGCGATGCGCCCCGTCCTCACTCCCCCGCCGCCCCACGAAGCGCCGGCCCGGCACTCACACTTTGTAAGGCAACCGGGGGTCCGAGGTGAGCGTCACTTTGAAGGTGACCTTCGACCTGTGGAGAGAGCAGGGGGTTAGGGCTGGGGAGGGGAGCGCGGGGGGCTGCGGGACCCCCGCTCTGTCTCTCCCTCCCTCACTCACATGGTGCTGCCGGGGCCGCCGCCGCTCCCACCGACACGTCAGCGCCGCCCGCCGCGCAGGGGCCTTTCCGGCCCTGAGCTGCCCGAGGCGCGCCTGACCACAAAGGAAAGATAACATGCCCCGCCGACCCGCTGTGAGGCAGGGGGCGGCCGTGCTTTTCCTCAGCACCTCACTGGAGCTGGGAAAGGGAGAAGCTGAGGGGTGGGCGAGACGCAGCGGAGAATGGCGGGGCGGGTTTCTAACGAGGCAGTGGCCTGGCTGTTCCGCGGCTGAGGTAGGGCCCCGGGGCACCGGGACCCGGCGCTTCCGTAGGCGCTGGAGGGAGGCGCGGGCGGGACGGGGAGGGAATGGGGCCGGGCCGGGCCGGGCCGGGCCGGGCCGGGCCGAGCCGAGCCGAGATGAGATTGCGGGACTGCGGAACTGGGGTCGCACCGGGAGTGTGTAGGAGTGGGGGGTTTGGTAACCAGAGACCACGTCTGCAGTGCTGTGTCCAGTTCTGAGCTCCTCTATACAAGAAGCAAGGAGATCCTGTCGAGGGTCCGGCGCAGGACCACAAAGATGATGAGAGGTCTGAGCATCTTACGAGGGAGGAGAGCTGGGCCTTTTCCGTCTGGAGAAGGAAAAGACTGAGAGGGGAGCTCATTAATGCATGTAAATACCCCAAAGACGTGCCAAGAGAATGCTGCTACACTTTTCAGCGGCGCCTAGCCACAGGGTGAGGAGGAATGGCCAGGAATTAAAACACAAGAAGTTCCTTCTTGACATGAGGAACAACTTCATTACATTGAGGGTGGCAGAGCACTGGAACAGGCTGCCCAGGGAGGTCGTGGAGTATCCTTCTATGGAGACATTCGAAACCCACCTGAACACGTTCCTGTGTAACCTGCTCTAGGTGATCTTGCCTTGGCAGAGGTTTTGAGTAGATGATCTCCAGAGGTCCTTTCCAACCCCAATCATTTTGTCATTCTGTTTCGCTCTCAAACCAAAATTTTCTGCAGATGCTTGTTGAGGTTACGCAGGCAAAACTGGATGCAAACACTTATTCCCACCCCCTCACTATTTGAAACTGTTCACATCCTCCTTGCAAGGAGAGAGCTAGAAGTGGAGTTTTATTTGGATAGTGTTGGATACTTTTATAGCTGAAAAACAGCAGGCTCCAGTTTTGTTTGTCTGACTTGTGACAAACAGTTTCTCTTTAATAAGGTGGCATAGAACTGAAAAGTAATTTTTGTCTTTAATGCTCATTTGTCTGCTAATACAGATCATGACAGAGTTTCCAACTCTGATATGTCACTGTTACACATGTACAAGATATTTTGCGAGATTTCCCTTGTATTTTCTCCAGTCTGCTGTCTGCAGGAAGGACAGCGTTCACTGCAGGTGAAGTGCTTGTTGTCACACACTGCTTGCCAGACTGGTTGTGGCAAAGCAGTTTGTTGTGTTCATCCTAGCTGGGGTCTCGTTAGGGTTGAGGTAGAAGAGATGCTGTACAAAAGGCAATTGATACATTGGAGTTGTTAATTTTTTTCCCAAGGACTGGCTTGCAGTGCAGGCATGAATTTCAGCTTTTCACCCTTGTGCTGTTCTTGTATGAACACAGACCAAACTGAAAAAAAAATTTAAAAAGTGAGAAGTTCACTGTCAGCTTGTCCAATGGCATTCATATTTCCCAGTATCTCCTGTGTCTCTTTTGTCCTGTGTTATTGTGTCTCTTTTCATAGCTGTACTGAATTTGTGGGTCGTGTACATTTTGTGATCCATTAGTGATCTCATGGCTTTTTCATACCCCTGCTTTTAAGAGATCACACCGGAAATTATAGCTAATTAATAGTCATCTCTTAGTATTTAAGCTTGCATTTAGTGTAGCTAAATGTCATCCTGTATTTATTCTTGCCCTTTTTAAGATCAGTTGGTTTTTTATGTATGTATGGTGTTATGCCTTTGATTTATATAGCTCTCTCATCTGCAGCTTTCGTTAATGCATTGCTGTCTCCTGTTCCAAGGTCATGGATGCAGATGTGAAATAAAAGACTGATTCTTTCAGCACTTCGTTTCTGGCCTCTCATTATAAGTACTCCCCCTCTGAGGAAATAAGCAGATCCAAATTTTTGTGTTGTTGGAGCTGGACTGCGTTTAGATTTACTTGGTTAAACCCAGTTTGAGCATATGTGCGCTGTAGTGCTGAGGACAGTCTAAATCCAGGCCTGAGTAGTCCTGTGTTCTGGCCATGTGGTCTTGTCCTCTGTCTAGCAAAGGAACCAACACTTGTGACCAGGTAGAGGATCTGTTCAGGAAACTGATTTGGCAAAAACCCCCAAATTTTCCTTTTAGATGGTTTAATGTGGTTGCCTTGACAAACCACCAATAAAGGAGGTCACGAGGAAGCACAGCTAGTTGGCAGTGATACTGTACTGCACCCTAGGTCAGTTTGAGGTGCTGTGGAGCTGTATTCTGAGCAGGCATCAGGAGTTTCATGGTAATGCCAGGGTGTGGTGGACTGACCCAGGCTGGATGCCAGCTGCCCAGGGAAGCTGCTCTGTTATTCCTCTCCTCATCTGGGCAGGGGAGTGAAAACATAATGAAAGGCCCATTGGTTGGGATAAGGGCAGGGAGAGTTCAGTCACCAGTTACTGCCATGGGCAAAACAGACTCAACTTGGGGAAATTATTTACCAAACCAGAGTAGGGTAATGAGAAATAAGATGAAATCTTAAAAACATCCCCCCTACCCCTCCCTTCTAGACTCAACTTCACTTCAGAGTTCTCTACCTCTTCCCCCCTGTAAGGTCCCTTTCATGAACTGCTCCAGTGTGGGTACCTCCCAGGAGGATCACAAGTCCTGCCAGCAAACCTACTGTGGCAGCTGAAGCACCTCCTCCCCCTCTTCCACTGACCTTGGTGTTTGCAGAGTGGGTTTTTTTGCATATTCTCAGTCCTCTCTCTGCTGTTCTATAGGTTTTAGGGTTTTTTTCTCCTTAAGTCTGTTGTCCTAGAGATGCTGCCACCATTGCTGATGGGCTTAGCTTTGGCCAGCAGCAGGTTCATCTTGGAACCATCTGGCATTGGCTCAGTTGAACATGGGGAAGCTTCTGGCAGTGTTTCACAGACACCCCTGTAGCCCCTGCCACTACCAAAACCTTGCCGTGCAAACCCAACACACAGGGTCAGGATCTTCTGATGTAGATTCAGGAATCCAAGTTATTTCATAAAAGGAAAACTTCTCCAGTTCTGCAAGTTCATAATTTTCCTATGCTGTCTCAACCTGTTTAAAAAGCTGGCAGGGTTGATTTTCTTTATGAGAATTTACAATGAATGGAGGAAGGGGAATGCGCATGATTTTTCTCTTTTAGTTGGAAGAGTTAATGGGACTTGTCCTGTCTGCAGACCATCCAGGGACTGTTTAGAAGACTGTATTTCACTAGCAGGTTTATATGCAACAGCATTCTCTTCAACTCCAGAAAAGCTGGTTCATTTCCAAAAAAAGTCTGCCCTCCTTTCCCTGTGAGTGAAGCTAGGGAAAAAAAAGGAATTCCTTATAAAATTTGTTTTTGCTACAGCTCTTAATTACCCAGACTCAAATATGTTGTGTGATAGCAATGAGACCTAACTTTGACTTTTCTAACTGTAAATGACAAAAGGAATGACAATTTCAGCAATTAATTAAAACAGTTGGGATCTCTGGCCATATGTAAACACAGTTGTTCAGTGGAAAGCTTTTAGGTCAAGAAAATGAAAAAAAAAATAAAAAAAAAAAGGAAAAACCAATAAATAACAATATAGCCCCCTGGATGCTGTGGATGTTCCTGAGATGAACTAGAATACCTCTGACAACTCTTTGGGCAAGCCCTTCTAGTTGTTAATAGCATTGCAGGAGAGAGAATAACTGCAGTAAATAGAAGCTGTTCATCCCATGTGCCTATATTCCACTTGGCTGGGCCTAGTGTAATTGAGTTGAGAAAGAAAATAAACTGAACAATAGCCTCAACATAGAGTAGAAAGTGCTGGAGAACTGAAAGTAATGTTATTTAGCCTGCTTTTATTCTTTCCTGCTTTGTTTCCTGTTCTCCCTTTCTGTAGTCTCTGTTAGCTACAATATATTGCTGAGCATTCAGTTAGAGCTGCTCCATGATACAGAGTTGGGACTCACAATTTCCTGCTTGTTCTTAAGCAAGTCAACACGACCAGTTCGGAGTCTGGTCATAAAATTAAGCTTAATTGTTTGTATTTTTGAAAGATTTCTCCTTCGCTTCTGAAGCACACACTGTGACTTAAATCTTCTAACCTTCATTACATTTCTACATTCATGAGTGTGTGTGCCATTTGAAAAATGCCAATTTTTGTGCTACCAAAGAAGTGCCCATGTGGAGGAAAAGCTTATTACATAAGCATCTATGCTAAGAACTCTATGGAAGTATCAAATCTGAAATTTTAAGAAATGCAGTAAAATGTCTTCCACCTGCAAAATGTTCTTTTAGCTTGTCAATTTTGGACTGAATAATGAATGTTTCACTTCCAGGAAGCTTTGATGAAAAAGTACTGAATTAAGCCTTTTAGCAGGTGCCCAGAAAGTTAAGTCTTGGCAGCAGCATACTTTTCTTCTATGCTCACAATGAATTAAATAATGACCATTGCCAAGCAATGTGTTACGGGAGGGAGAAGCAGAAGAAACACTGCATTTCTCCAACCAACCACTTTCCTTACCGAACACATGGATAGCAGTCTGATCCCTTCAGGTCTTAGTGAGGCTGTGATTTCATCAGGTGGATTGAGTAGTGCTAACTCCCTTGAAAAAGGAGAGGTCCTGTTTTTCGCCCCCACTTTTGCCTCGCAATCTGTTCCTGGCCTCCTGGCTACTTCTTGATCTGTCTTTGTACTTGGGGGACCCAGCAGTGAGTCAGTTCAAATCAGCAGAAGACATGGATGTTTCCCTGCTAGCTCAGAGCATTAAATCAGCTCAGGGAAAGGCCTGAGCTGACACAGCAGAGGATGCAAGGAGATCTTCCCCTTCTAACAGTAAGGAATCACAGAATCATAGAATTCTTTAGGTTGGAAAAGACCTTTAAGATCATTGAGCCAAATGTTATCGTATTTGGGCTTGGTGGTCTTAAGGGTCTTGGAAATAAGTTTTCCTCTTGATACCATTTCCAATAGTCAGGGTTCTGGACTCCTCATTTGGCTGGTACATCTCCTTAAGTCTCCCTTGGCTCAGCGTGTTGGCATCTCTTGGCACTCCCCTAATTTTCCCAAGCTCATCAATGGTAACTCTGTGACCCATCCCAGTGCACAGAGGCACCTGCTTGGCTGCAGAATCCTCCTATGTCAGCAGGAGTCAGCTGCCTTTCTCAAGCAGAGTCTGGTAGGACCCTTCTGTAGGAAGTTCAGCCCTCCAGAAAAGAAGCAACAGCACTGCCTGATCTCTTAAGTTGTTTTTGTTGCAGTTTGTTACTCCCCGATGATTACAGATCCTATGTTTTCTCCTTTTTTTGTTTTTTAAACTGGATTAATGGTGTAATGTACCACATACATTTAGCCTGTTGTTACACCCCAGTGAAAAAACTTTAACCTCCTTTAAACAGGGAGTTTCTACTTTCATGAGCCTGCAGCCCATATGAGACATTTGTTCCTTGCTGTGTCACTGCGTTTCTCTGTAAAATATAGGCATATATGGGGTTTTAAAAAAGCGTTGTTAAGCCAAAGATAGAGGAAGATTATAACACTTTAGAAATGCCATGCAAAGTTAATCATCAGACGATTTGACACGTCTTCATAATCTTCCTTTAACAAAACAGTAATTAAAACCTATTACAGTTCTCTTGTGTCACAAATATTTTACTAAAATAATTCATCAAAACGATATGATCACATACAAATGTCATATTAGTCATATAGAAATCGTAATGCTAGGTCTCTAGACTGCAGAAATTTTATTTTATGCATGTGTGTGGTTAAATAGTACCGATAACCACATATCAAACCAATGATTAATCTTCTAAGTACCAGCACTGTTTTGTTTTCTTTTTTAAATTGCTTTGAAAAAGTAATTATTATGAAATCTTTATCTTAATCAAAATGATAATCCAAGAATCAAGTGATAGGACAATAGGAAATAGCCTGAAGTTGTGCCAGGGGAGGTTTAGATTGGACATTAGGAAAAATTGCTTCACTGGATTTTCTTCATTGTTGTCAAACACTGGAACAGGCTGCTCGGGGAAATGGTTGAGTCACCATCCCCAGAGGTATTTAAAAGATGTGTAGGTGTGGCACTGAGGGACATGGCTTAGTGGTAGACTTTCCAGGGTTAGGTTAATGGTTGGACTTGATGATCTTAAGGGTCTTTTCCAATGTAAATTATTCCATGATTCTATGATAATAAGCATTTATCAGGGTAAAAGTGCCAGGAAGAACCAAAATTGCATATTCCTTGTCCTATCTGACATTTTTTGTCATGGAATTTGATTTATGTTGTAGGGGCATGACACCACTGCATATATGTACTGTGTCCTATTTTCTAGAATTTGTTTGAAATCATTGTAGTTCTGAATAATTTTCCAGATGAACAGTTTTTTGGTATCTCAGTCATCTTAAAAGTATTTTGAGCATCATCTCTCTTTTGTCATGATGTCATATCTTATTTTTTAGTGATGGCAATGCTTTTGAGATACTTTGTTCTTATATGCAGGAAATGTTTTTAAAATGTTTTCTGTAAGAGTCATATCCTTGTTTTAATTGGGCAGTAAAAAATAAAATTCCATCTTTTCATTTGAGACTTTTTAGTAAACTGTAGTTATTCAAATCTGGGGGGAGGTAACCCATCTTTCTGGTGAGGAAAGAAAGACATTTTATGGAAGATACGGATATAAAGAAAGCATGTCCAGATCTAGATATTTAACCTTTTCACTGCAGTTTTTAACTTTGTCAAAATTCTTTTTGCTTGATTATGCAATGAAGACAGTTATCTTCAGGCTTGATAGAATATTTTATTAACTGTGCTTTGGAGAATTATGAGGAGATTGTATTTTGTCAGCTAGTCACCAATCTCAGAAAATACATGTACCTTTATTACCTGTCTGCTGTGAGCAGCAAATTCTGCGATCTGAACGTGCTGCTTTGAAATGGCCCAGTATTTATTTCACATAATTATGCAGATTCTTTTCTCCAGTAAACTGCTCTGTGTGTTGATTTTCTTGTGTCCATCATCAGACTGAGCAGTTCTGTCATTTAGTCTTACTACTATTATATGTTACAGTGGGTTGGCTTGCTACTGGAGATAAAATCACTTTATTTACAAGATGACTCAGAGAATTGAACAATACACACAAATGTATTGCAGACTCTGATAGTGAAACGTGAGAGTGCTGAGGCATAAATGCAGGCTAAGAATGTTTTTATTGTAGTTTCTGTTTTTTTCCTGTTGAGGATAAATACAAATCAAACAAAGGTGCTTTTGCAATACTACCAGGGTAGTTTTCTTATTGTGCTGTTTCATTTCTTCAGCAGGTTGGGCTTTGCACGCAGATTTAAATTGTTATTAGCATCGTGAAAAATTCAGTGAGAGACTGAAATTTCATCCTTTATGTGCAGCCATGATAAAAAAAAAACACCAGCAAGAGTCCTGATTCGGTTCCTACTGCAATTTGATTATTCATAAAGTGCCTAGGCTATTCGATTTTTTTAATGAGGAATACTTTTTAAAAATAAACTTTAAATAGGTTATTCTAGTGACTTCACAGTTAACATTTAATTAAAAAGAACTACACAGATCCTTGCTGAAGTGAAGCTGATTTATGTTTCCTTTTTCGAATGTAAATACTGGTGAAGAAAAGGAGACGAAAGAAGAAATTAATTTCAGGTCCAGGAAGTTGTGATTACAAAAGGCTTAGTACAAGATTTCAGCTATGATATACCTCGCAGTTCTTTAAACAAGGTGACCTTGTATATATTCTCTTTATTCAGTCATTTGTTATGAAGATACCTCTTGTATTTTTCATCTCCATTTTGTTCTCTTTGATGGCAAGCCCAGAAGAGAGTTTATATAATCTGCAAGTATTATTGCAAGAGGACAGTTTTCTCTGTCATGCAGCTGAGGTTACACAGATCACTAGTTTAGTGTTTGAAGGAATTAGAAGAGAGATTTACAGAAGGTGGTGCATCTCTGTGAAAATGAAAGAGAAGTTAAAGCTGACGTTGTGTTTGCAAAGTCTGGACTTTTAAATTGCTAAAGCTTTTTTTTGGCAAAAAGATTAACATGACCTTTAATTTTCTTCCTCTAGAACAGGCCTTTCTAACCTGCTGTGGTTCAGGACACCAGCCTTCAAATCGTGGCTCTGTTTATTAGGATTTGCATTCTAATTTCTTTGGGTACAAAGCCAAGTATTTCTCTGCATGTCGCCTTCCTGTGGGCTTCTTAATTGATCAGAGGTTTAGCTGTAGTGTTCTGACCTGGGAAATATGTCTCCCTGAGCAGTGCTTGCTGTAGCACAATGCTGAAAATTTGGCTGAACATTTAAGATGTTTTTATGTTAGATGTGGTAAGAAACTTCTTTTTTCTAGACCATTACCCGTAAAACAAAATCAATTCTGGTAAGTCCAAAATTATATTGTCATAAGGGATTTTTAAGCTTTGAAGCATAACACTGTTTAGAAATAATCAAGAAACATGCAGAGAACAGAAAATGACCCTTAACTAGCAAATGAAGACCAGAGTCGCAACTTCTTGTGCCAAATGAGTTTCTGAGGAATGTATAATTCATTTCAGTAACTTTGTGCTTTCCATTGCTGGGTTTTTTTATACAGTGTATTACCTTGTTAAAATATGCCATCTCCTAAATGCTACTGTTTAGCAAGGTTTAGGAAAATATATTAACACCTTTAAATCCTCTGACTGCAAATCCGACACTATGACAGAATCTGTAGGGTTCAGCTGACTGAATGTTGGTGCCACCTTCGTAAATATCTATACCTAAGCTAGTTCCCTTGTGTTCCCTTTACATCCAAAGCAAGAAGAAGGTACTTCTAGTGCATAGTTTGTATCATTTTGAAGTAGACATCTGAAAAGATGAGCTATTTTCTCAAAGTGCCAATTTCTTCCCAAACTGAAAACAGGGAGAGGCTAGACTGGCTAGCTCTCATATTGACATCTACTTTGTGCAAACAACAGGGTTTGGTGACATGAATCCTACACCTTGTTCATGCCCCTAGGTTGTTCAGGACCATCATTATTCAGGCCCCTGTTCCACTGTTCCTCTTGTATAACTTCAGGTGCCCAATTGAATTCAACTTGATTTTTTATGGTTCTCTCATTAGAATATGGGAATACAAAGCATAAAAGATAATATAAATCTCTAAAAAAACCCAGCAAAATACCAGTTAACAATCATTCTTGGGCATGAAAGTAGAATCACATTAAGATCTGGAAGAAGAAGAAAGTGCAAATAGGATTTCAGTGGGTAAATACAGGAATGGTCACCATTCTTATGCAAGAGCAAAAGATTAACCACATTTCACATTTCAGGGGCAACTTCAGTTAAGGCTGATGTGATGCCTTCACAGAAGAGGGCATCTTTCATCTGCAGAATTAAACTCTTAAAGCCTTCCTCCTATGAAAAGAGAAAAAACAGTGTTTTAATTATTTTTCAAATGTTCACCTAGAAGTCTTACTTTCATGCCTGCTATCCTGAAGACTTCCCTTATACTGGGATCAGTTGTCCCACCACATGGAGTCAGTTTGGGCTATTATATTTCTGACTTTAGCAGATAATTCTCTTTTCCCAAAAGCTTCATTGCAGCTATTTCCTTCAGCAATTTCTTTGGGAATTCTCCAAAAGGTAAATCAGTATTATGGTTGTTAGAAGGATAGAGTAGTATACAGAGTAGTAAATGGTGGCATAGAACATAATAAAAGAAGTTAAATGGAAAAAAAATTAAGGAAGATTGAATAAACTCATTGGAAAGAAGATAGCACACAATCTCAGAATGGCTGAGGTGGGAGGGGACCTCTGGAGGTCATTTGGTCCAATCACTGCTGAAGAAGGGCCGCCTAGGGCAGGCGGTGGAGGACCATGTGTACTTGTCTTCTGAGTGTCTTCAAGGATGAAGATTCCATATCTCCCTGGACAAACTATGCCAGTGCTCAGTCACCTTCACAGAAAAAAGGTGTTTTGTGCTGTTCAGAAAGAACCTCCTGTGTTTCAATTTGTGCCCATTGCCTCTGGTTCAGTACGCTAATTCAAAGGAAATGAGCTGTACAGGAAAGCAATGGCAGAAGAAAAAAAATAGAAATTCGATTGGAAAAGAATAGACAAAATTTGAGGGTATCACCTGTCCACTGCTCAGAAGAGTGGAACCAAAACGGTAAAACCACAAGGATTGTTAATGAAGTAGTGAGATCACTGAAGCTACCTAAAATGGGAAAATGAAATAAGTTTGATGAGATAACATCAAACACATTGTTAACTTGCAAAATCTACCCAAAACTGATAGAGGAAAAAAAATTATCTGAATTTTACTTTTTCCCCCCATAGTTTCATTATTGATTACATTTGTACTGTCTCTATTTGGGCACTTTTTTTTTGGTAGTCTGGCAAAAAACTTCTGCCAATATGCTATTGTGTATATTTATTCTTCTTCTGTATCAAATTAATTTTTTATCCTGAATAACTCCAGCATTATTTGTATTTTCTCTTTCTTTTCTTCTTTCTTTTGCTGATCTCTACCTTATTTTCACTCTAGGCATATTTTTCCACTTATCTCTGCCTTCCCCATGCTGTACTCACTGTACTCAATCATTTTTGTATTGCACAGATTACCAGTTCTTCTCCATTTCTCACCTTCCATCTGTTTTTCCTTGATATGTAAGCCAAGAGATGGCTACTGCAAGACTGTTATCTAGCCTTAAATTCATAGTATTATCTGTTACATTAAAATGTGCTGTCCGATGTGGATAATAAACTCCTGCATCTGGTTTGTTTTCCCATACAGAGTAATCAGTGATGCAGATTCAGACAGTGTATTCCAAATGAATCACCTGTATCAAGATGCAAATATAAATGTTGCCTAAAAAGAGGATTAGCGTCTTTCCTCAGCAATACATCACATTATACCTACTGTAAAAACAGCAGATTTCCAACACAGAAGACCTATTCTAAAAATTAAAGAATACCACATGGAAAAGTTATGTGTTATTTAATAAAGTGTATCATAATAACATCTATCATAAAATGTAAAATGTGTCATATTAAAAATTTTCCTTGATTTTTTGTGATTCACAATGAAGCATATTATTTTGGCAGGGAGTTCAGAAAGTAAAATGGTAATGTGACATTCATTATGACATAATAATTGGTCTTAATACACAAGTTGTAGCACAAATGATATTCTTACAGAACTGAGCATTCAGAATTTAGTAGGTTCCAAAATCATAAGTCAATTAAGAGCTAAAGACAAATACCCTCAGAAATAATTTAAACTCATTTGTTAGACTTACTGCTTCTAATAGACCTGTACCATAGTTTTTAATCCACATTCTTCCTACCTACATCACAAATAAACTGATTGCCTTCAATAATGTTACTGTGGAAAAACTGTTGTTCAAGGAAATCCTGTCTACTCAAAAGTTCCTCCAAGTTGTCATTTTTATAGGAAATGTTTAGATGGTTTAGGGAATTTGTAAAGATTTTAGTTTAGTTTAGTTTAGTTTAGATTGACTTCTAATTAGAAGTGTTTATTTTGAAAGGGAGAATGTCAGAGAGTTATTAGTTAAGTTTAGGTTTTTGAGGAGTGTTTTTAGGTAGTAAGTGAAGTCCAGGGTCTCTTTTAGAGATTCGGATTAGCCCAAAACCCCAAGATCACATAAGAGTGCATTTGCTCTGTTTTGCCTGTTGTTTTCTTGCACAGTCTATGCTGAAATAATGCTTGAGGTAGAACATGTCTGTTCCAGGTAAAGCTCCTATTGACTCCTTTGACAGGAAGATGATTGTGGAAACTAACAGTCTTCTTAAGTAGAATGACTATGTTTGTTCAGTGACTTCGCACCACATGTAAAATGGCCCTGCTTGCTATTGCTATTTTGTCAGACTAAACTAGTCTTTTTCACTTCAAAGAGATCCTTCCTAACTGTTTCAAAGTCCATGAAGACGTGTTTTATTAAAGGCTTTATCAGTATGGTGGAAGCAGATTTTCTAAGAAATCCTATTGACTTCTTGAGTCAATTATTCTGTTAAAGCTGTTTATATGGTTTTCAGAACATGAGCTTACAGGAAAGAGGTAATGTTGCTATTTTCTGGGATGCTGAAGGTTTTTATATTGTTACCTACATTATTCTTTTCAGAACTGTGGAGTATTTGAGGCTGTAAGGTGCCTCTGGAGATGATCTTCTTCACCTCTCTTCCTCAAGGCAAGGTGACCTGAAGCTGGTCACCGAGGTGCTTTTCCATTTAAGTTTGGAATATCTCCAAGGAGGAAGACTACACAGCCTCTCTGGGCAACCTGTGCCAGTATATGGCTTCCCTCACAGTAGAAGGAACACCTCCTATGATGTGCCCTTAATGCAGCCCAGGAGGCAGCTGGTCTCCTTTGCCACTGGGCACATTGATGGCTCATGGTCAGCTTGTTGTCCACCATCTCCCTGAGTCATTTTCTGCAGAACTGCTTTCAAGCCAGCCAGACCAGGCCTGTATTGGTGCAGGAATTAGCACTATCGGTGTTTATGCTCTGGAACAATGTGAAGAAAAGTGGATTAATCATTTAATCATGTGACATCTAGAGGAGCAAAATACTCAGAATATTTAGCTGGCTGAAGACAGCAGTAAATCCACTCCCTTACTTTTCTCTACTTACCCCCAAATAAGCCCATGTTGCTCAACCTTTCTTTTCATGTTGTGTGCCCAAAGTTGATTCATCCAATTTATCAAAATCTTCCTTGTGTTAGGGATCCTAGAATTGTGCAGAATACTCTGGATGCAGTCTCAGGTGCTGTGTACAGAAGGATCACTTACCTTGTTTTGCTGACCTCACTTTCTAATGCAGCCCAATAATAGTTTCTAATGCATTTGACCTTCATTGCTCACCTTTCTGCGCAACTGATCTTCCTCAACCAGTCTTGTTACCCGATGATATTCCATTCCAGACACAGGACTTGAATTTTCTCTTGTTGAACTTTCTGAGTTTCCAGTCAGCCCATTTCTCCAGTCTCTTGATGGAGAGAGAGACTCCATGTTCTCTTGTTCTCTCCCTGAACAGCAGCCCTGCCCTCGAGCGTCCTGGTTTTGCGATTTTCCGCTGGCTTCCTCTTGGTGTGTTCTGTCTCTTTTTTCAGGCTTTCGATAAAAATATCCTTCACAACAGTGATCCCAAGGAACACCGCTACCAGCTGGGCTTCATGCCATTGACCACAATCCTTTAAGAGCAGCAGTCCAGCTAATTTTCTATCAATATTATAGTCCACCTACTGAAATTATATCGCCACTTTGCTTAAAGGATACAATGGGAGACCACCCTGAAAACTGTAGCAAAGACAGAGTAGATGACATCCAGTGCTTTCCCATCAGCTGCATAGCTGATCATCTCGTCACAGAAAGCTATTAAGTTGCTCAAGCCTCTGCTCTTGCTCTTTTTAAATCAGTAGTGATTAAATTGGTTCCCAGTCTCCTTGAGTCCGTCATATGCCCAGATAAAGAATCCAGGAGGGTTTGCTCCATAAACTCCTCACTGACATTAGAACGTCTGCTTTGTAGTTGTTCAGTTCATCCCACTCTTCCTGGGTCTGATGTTTGTATTTTACCAGTCACCAGGAACCTCCCATGATTGCTACAACCTTTCTAAGGTCCTCTAGTGTAGCTTTGCACTGACACTGGTCAGTTCCCTCAGCACTGTCTTGTTTACTGAAAAAACTCCTTCATCTTAGATGCTGTGCTTTAGCATGCGTAGTTCTGCTTCTCTCTTCCTCCCTGTACACATAAACATCAAGAAAGAGAGAAATGTACAGCTTAATGTAGAGAAATTCCAAGCCAGTGATAGAAAAATACAGATCTTCAAGAAAATCTTAGAAGAGAACATAGCTTAGATGCCTGAACTTTTTGAAGTCAAAGGGAGTTTTGCTGCTTAGTTCAATAGATCAAAAAATTCACTCACACATATTTATGACTGTAAAATTTGGAAATTAAGCTGCCTTTGAATTAAGTGTAGAAATTTCTTTGGATCTTGTTCTAAAGTTTTAGAGAGAAAAAATAATTGGAACTGGAAAAAAAATAAAAGAAATTAAAAATTGGAGCATTTACAGTTTTTTTTTTCTGTAAACTCTTGTCTAATTCTGTTAAAAAAATGCGGTGTGACCGTCATGAAAATTCATTTCAATTTTTTGATTGACAGCAGATATTGATAATGGGTTAATTTTAACCCATTTATGTAACTCTGTTCGTACAACATTGGTTAATACTCAAGCTAGATACAGCTAAAAACACAAAAAGAAAGAAAATGTTTCCTAAATATATACTCCACTAGTCACATTTACTGAACTGTAAGACATGTATCTACAAACCCTTAGAAAAAAGGAAAGGATTAGTTTTGATCCACGTGAAATAGTAAATTCAGCTGAAAAGGCATAGAAATGATTATGCTAGAGCAACTGGGCTCTTAATCCAGTCTGTTTAATAGAAACTGAAAAAGAACACATTCTACTTTTAATATTTGCAAATTGCTTGGTTGGGGAGAGTTATTTTTGCTGTTGGCAACAGTTTAGTTAGGATCTGTTTTCTTTAAATTTCAGTTCTGCAGCACATATTTAGAACAAATGTGTTAACATTTGTTTGCTTGTTCTAATAATGCTAATTTTACCTCATTTAAAGTCCTGTCTGATCAACTCAGAAAATTTTTTTCACCCTGTGCCTCAATATAAAATCTAATAGTGATGGTGTGACTTTCTCACCAACTTTTCCTTAAGGAAGCAATAGGTCTTGTTTTGTTACCTGGCATGGAGGAACTAGGCAAGGAGAGTGAGACAAAGAGCCTTTTATCATGGACTAGTATGGCATGTGCCATTTTCATGCCATGCCTATCACATGGACTTCCTTTTTGTGGATCTGAAGAACGTCCAATCAGTCAGTCTGAAACCCATGCTGAAGATCCTGCTTGGCAAGGCAAAATTCTTAGTGAGGTTGTGTCTTATGGAAGTTCCTCCAGACCTTTCCCAGAGTCTCAAAGAATTCCTCAGAATGGTCTAGCATACACATTTCTTTCCTACTGTAAAAAAAAGGGTGTCAAAACCACTGAAACATCTAATTTTGCTATGCTGTCATCTGTTCATGAAATTAGATCATTGAAGGGTAGTGGTGTTTGGGTAGGACAGGATTTGGTTACCTAAAAGTAATTTTGCTGATGCCATTTGAAACACTCTGTTGATCTAAACCCACTACCTGGGGCTGGAAAAGATGATACACTTCAGAGAGATTTGCACCCTTCTTGCTTCTCAGAATAAAACCCAGAATACCAGTGGCAGGTAAAATGGCCCAGACTTCCACCATTGCACATCTAAATCCTGTATTGAGTGGTTGGACAGCTGAATCATTCTTTAGTCTCAGGGACAGTGCCTGCATCTCTGCAGAGTAAAGCAGCTTAACCACCTAGATTTTGGTGGTCATAATCTCTAAATGAATCCCACTCTGGTTGCCTTGACTCTCATTAAAGACAACTCTTCTAGAGTGCATCCCCTGCACTATTTTATATGTTTGCCATCAGATATTTTGTATCCTTAAACTTCCTGTTTCTTCTTAGTCATGATTGAGTGATGCCACATGTCTGATTTTTGTGTATTCCACCCCGATTGTGTTTGGCAGCTCAGTGGTGCAGCTAAACGATGCAGAGTGATTTTGACAGAGAAAGTATTGAATCTTGTTGTCAACAAGATGCATGATACATCAAATTAATTGTCTTCCAAATAATGAGGAAAGGAGAGTCTGTCATAACCTACCTGGATGTTTTCTAGATTAAAGAGCATTCCAATTGTTTTTTGTGATAGTTTGCTATTATCACTTATCACACCTTAATTATGGCTATTTACATTGCTTTTCCAATTTCTGTCTCTCATATTTAGCACAAATTATTCTTCCCTGGGTAATACTGATATTGTGCAGCATAGTGATTAAGTAAATACGGATGTTTCAGCAAATTGGCCCCTCCTTCTAGCTAAAGAGGCCTGGAAAAGAAGTGAAGAATGATAGAAATGGAAAAGTTATTGCTCAAACATCAAACATAAAGAACTTGTTAAATTTCTAGCTCAGGAGAACTGGATGTTATACACCTGCATTCAAAAATTAAACCCACTGTAATAATATAGAGGAGTGTGAGGAGTAAATTTCCCCACTTTTCTTGTTCTTTATTTTATAAACATATATATATATATATGAAATACCTAGAGATATATAGATACAGATATATGAAATATCTAGATGTAGCTACATGCACTAGTTTTATTTAGGGTTTATAAGATTCCTCATGTGAAAATGGTTTCTGAGATATATATGTACGGATAACCACTGTAGTTTTTGATCAGTATAGTAATCCTACTCTGATGTAAAAGCTTTTTCTTCCATTAGTAAGGATTTACATTCTCTCTGTAGAAAGCCCAAGAAACATATTATTTGTCATTAGCTTGATTTTATATTAAACGAAGTTGTATTAATCACCTTGTGGATATTCTCAGCATGTCTAAAAGTAATTAAAATAAGTATGTACCTTGTGATGTGAAGTTTATTCACAGATTTTGATTTAGCAGCTTTGCCAGTAGTCAAAGGATCAGAACATCAGTAGAAAGCTGAAGAAGAAAATGCTGTGTGAAGAAACACATCCTACTCCATTAGAAATGGTAAACAAGTAAGAGTGAAGACAGAAAACACAGATTTGTGTTTGGGCCACTTCATTTCTCTAGCCCATGTCTAAAATCAGTCCTTCCCTGCTTATCTTAGTGCTAAGGATTGATTAACCAATGCCTTTTTAAATACTCGGACTATATAAATAAGTTAGCGTAGGAAGTTTTTTGCCTAATTCTGCTTAAGAACTGCATCTTCTTTTTTCATTACAGTGCAAAATACTACCTTATCAAAATAAACTTAAAAAAACCTCCCAAGTTTATCAGGCATAATGCCATAAATCTGCTTGGGAAATGGAAATGTCTCATGCAGAATTTCATATAGGAGTGGAAAATGATGCAGTGCAATTATTCTTTAAATAAAAAAAGCAAAACTCCACAAAAAGTATTTTAAAAATGTAATCATTTTTTTTTCTATTAGCTACAGTGGTGAATATGTAACGAAGGAGCTCTGCTGTTACCTTTTTATTCTTTAGATGGAGTTGGAGAAGTCTCTCCCTGTCCAAAGGCCCCATTTCACAGGCTGCTTTCCAAGGACTCGCTGACCTTGGTGAGAATGAGATGTGGTATTTCTGTAACTGCAAAGGAATGGGAAATCAGTTTGCTGGAGCCACACACACATGGTTTATTTTACTGTTGATATCTAAAATAACTAAGACTCTAAAGATCAAACCTAAAATTCTGATTTACAATGAGAGATTGAAAAGCATAGATGCAAAATGCTTTGAAGTTTTCTGTCTGAAAATCAGCAGCCTTAATTGATTCTGTCAGGAGTGATGACGTGGTCTTCACAGCAATTGAGAAACTGGATGCTGTAATGGTAACACAACTGGAAGCATCAGAGATGAAAATTCCTTTTTGTTGCACCAGCAAGGGCAGGCTGAACACAGATGGGAAAAGCATGTTTTCAGGTTATGACCTTTGCTTGATAATGCCACCTTCAAAGAAACCCAAGTGGATGTTTGGACCACACATAGTAACAGCCATCACTTGTGCATGTTTCCTCGAATTGCCAGGTAACTCTATAGTGTACCTACTGTAGATAATAAGCAGCTGTTTTTGCCTGTGTCACAAGTTTTTGGAAATTTATGTATGGGTGACCCAGGTAAGAAGAAAGAAAGCATCAAATCTTATTTGTTGTGGCTGTATGACCAGACCTGCCACCTCTCTCACTGCATTTTGTATTTTAAGAGAGAAAAACATGTAGTGTATCCACAGAAGCCCTTAGAAGATAAGAACATTTTCCTCAACCTTGTTTCTTTGCTTCATTTACAAATGTATGGTATCTGTGCCTTGTCTGTCCCATTTGCTCTCGCTAAGTCTCCCCACGATTATGGGCTGCTTCCTTCGTGTCCCCCACACTGGTCTTTGAGAAATCCAGTAATAGCTCATATTCTTTCTTAGCACACAGAAAGTTAAATAACTGTGTCTTTTTTGCATTGATGACTTATTGATCAAGAAAATGTCAAAACAGAGATCAAGATGTGACATTTTAGTACCACAAAATTCAATAATCCTTTTTGTGATATTTCCCTGAGCTGGAGAATACTAATAGGGAATGAAGGTGGAGGACAGAAAATGAGATATGTCAGTGGAGCATAACAAATCCACAGGAAGGGCTTAGTTTTACTGAAATTCATTTACTCTTTTATATCTGCAGCCATTCTAAGCAAAGTTACCTAAGGAATAAAATTAACACGAACACAATAGATGCTCATTATGAATTAGAAAATTATTCTGAGCTGAGACAGATTTGTGTAAAAAGTCCGAGACTGGCAATCCTGAAAGTAGCAGTTTTGTATGGTCTTTTAAGAAATATTTCTTTTGTAATGAAGACAGAGTTGAAACACCCTTGAATTCAACTTGTTAGTCCAGTTTGACAGAGAAAGCGTGAGACCAGATATCAGCTACCTTGCCCTTGGTCGGGAATCTGTGATGCAAAGACAAAAGGAGAACTACTAATGCTGATGAATACTAATGTATTCAAAGAACGAACTTTCCCAACATTTGTCCTGCTGCCTTATCTTAACCTAGATGCCTTAAGTATAGATAGTTTGGAGGAGCACTCTGTCTGAGTGGTACATCATTCTCTGCAGAGCTTATTTCTTCCTGTGGCAGTGTGCAGGGGAGATGCCGCAGACTTCTCAGGAGAGCATGGCTACAAGATGGAAAGCAATAGCCACAAGTTGCAACAGGTGAAATTTTGACCAGGTATTAGAAAAAAAAAAAGAATTCTGTGGGGGTGATTGGTCATTGGCACAGATTATCCAGAGGCTGAGAAATCTTCACTGTTGGAACACAATTGTCAGAACACAATGAGGCAAGGCCCTGTGCTTGCTGAGCTAATTGACCCTGCTCTGAGCGGGCTTTGTACCAGATGACCTGCAGGATCCTGTCCAGCTTCGGTTGCTCTGTGATTCTGTGGTTCCAAGGCTAAGCTAAGCCTATAAGCTTTTACTTACCTGGTTATCTGCCCTATCTTTTTGTCTTGTTCTTTTTTGCTTTTACAGTCGAGTCAAAATAAGATACCTAAAATTTATACCTAACTTTTGAGCTTTTTTCCAGCCTTAAGTTCAAGCTTCTCATCTCCATTGTTAAACATCTCCAAGGTATTATCCTGTTTATATCATCATCTCTGCCAAGAATTAATGTGTGCCCGTTCTCTCTGACCTAATCCACTAGATTTATCCCACGTAAAGTGCAACTGAAAAGATTAAAAACTCCCTGTTCAAAGGAACTAAGAGATCTTTCCTTTATTTCAGCAAAAGCCTGTGATCTAATGAACTGAACTCTTGGAAGAAGTTTGCATGGGATAAAAATTTCCAGGCAAGAGTGGAATGATTTTGTTTTACTGCAATTGAACCAGTCAACATAAAGAAATATCAATAGAGACCCACAGAGTCTGTTTTTGCCAGATAATAAAAACACATTAGAATAGGAGTATTTTCTGTATGAATATCACGATATATGTCACTGAGCTGTAGACAACCTTTTCTAAAAATTAAGTAAAGAGCAGGGGACTTAGCAAATTCTGAGATTCATTGTGATGAATTCATAATGTCACATATTAAACCAAAATACCATAGTACCTATTTTGTAGACTGGAAGTACAGATGAGAGGCAGAAGGGAATAAAAGGCTTAGGAATTAGAGTTAATAAGGAAGAAAATAAAATTGCTTGTGCAGCAAAATGAGTTCTTCAGATTCTGTCTGGCTTCCTGGAAACCAGGAATTCCAGTAAAGAATACAGATTAAGGAAGAGCAGCTTGAGTGTGTGTTTCAGACAGACATATCTTAGCAACCACGATTTTTAAGGAAAAAAACATTAAACTGGATCAAAGGTGCAGTGAGTTCTGAGTACTTAAATGACTATTTTTTATGGCACAAGATTTAAATCACTTATTTTAAAAAGACAGACCATAGTGGGAAAGTTTGTGAATGACCGAATCAATAAAAAGAAGAGTTTTGTTAAAATGCCATCTTCCTAAATAAGCTGCTGAAAGCAGGGTGGGCAAACCTATTAACAACTGAGGGAACACATCCAAAGTCATATTTCAAGGGACAACAAATTTCCTCACTTACCTGTTAGTGTTGTGATGTGTTGCTAACACCTGGGAAGGCATTTAGTCACTCTGAAAATAAGTTATAGGGAATACTGCTTAAGTAACAGACGTTAGAGTTGTTTATCCCAGAACAAATGAAAATTTGTGAGGTAGCTCCGTTTATGAATAACAACACCCAGAATGATTGTTACAAAATTTCTCTTTGTAATGCAATAAAGATTACATACAAATGTAATCATTTTATATAAGGAAAATGTGTTTGTGTTGTTTTCTTGGAGATCATTACAGTAAAAGTATTTTAAGTGGAAAAAAAGAGCAGGGGAATGATCAATTGTAATCAGTGGGGGGAAAGTAGTCCTAATGTTCGAATGTAAGCTGTAATTTCAGCAGGCTTCTCTATAACAGCTCATCATATTGGAAAATCCTGCTAGGTTTCCTGTAGTACTACAGATCATAATCAGAAAGATCACATATTTCTATATATCTATCTATACACACATACACACACACGCATATATATATATAGTTATATATAGATATATAGATATATATATAGGATGTCACAGCATGCTAAGCAAAGTTATAGAATTTCATCAGAGAATACAGAATTCTTCCTGTGGTCAAGCCTCGAAAATAATTTTGCTGATTCATTTCCCCCCCATTTTAATTATTATCCTTTTTATACCGTCCTGTATGGAATCAGCGACAGTGTCTTAACATAAGTGATTTAGTGTCCAGGTTTCCTGCTGCTGTTAAACATAATAGTGAGATTTCAAATAGCAGTGTCTAAATCATATGCAAATAGAGTGATTTAGTAAGCTATTTTTAGTGGTCAGTTCAATACTTACCCGATATACAGATACCCAGGTTCAAAACTTTTCAACCACATTTTATTTCTATTGCAAGTGATTGTGGGGAGGAGAAGGCAGCTGAATAAGATATCATCTACAATTTCATATCTATCCAGGGTTTTCCTTTCTGAACCTCATAAAGATACTGCTGTCAGTCTTTTGAAAATTCCCACCTCTGGGATTCCAGGATTATCAGGGAATTTATTGAAACCATTCTGATGTGCTGTTGTTCACAAACCTTTCATAATGAAATGTGTCTTTTTTATCACTATGGTGTAGTTCTTCCAGCTCTGTGAATTTGCAAGGAGAAAATACTTCAGGGCAAATAAACTGGCAGAGCTCGGGAAGTAGGTCAGTATCTGGTTAGCATTGCATTTTAGATGCTTTTCTTTTGAAACTGCTTTGCCCTTTTTCAGATCTGATCACAAGTTCCCAGTACCTAGCAGCTTTCTGAAAAAGCCTGCATTTATAAAGGAGTTTGTCCAGGACACGGTCAGGCTGTTTCCTCACTGGGAGGTTCTCTGAGAAGGATAAGTTACTGAAGAAGGCAATGACTCACCAAGAAGTGTTTTAGTGATGACCAGTTTCAACTATGTTTTGGAAGACAAAGACAGTGTTTGTCAATCTGTTTAAAGAGCTTCCCAGTGAGAAGTTTAATGCATTTGTGGGAATTGAGTTTCTGTTTTCAAGTAAACACTGTAAATCATGGACACAAAGCCACAGAAAATGAGAAAAAAATAAGTATGTTATACTTCAAATTATGGGGTTGAAGCTTCCATACCACCTAGAAAAGAATAATTTTATTTAATGGGCATATTACTGATGATACATAAAAGATTATTTTACACTGGAGTTACTGCTTCTGTCACTGGTATGTATGAATAGTGAAAGTGTCTGGCAAATGTTAATCTTTCTGCTTTCCTCCATACAAATCCTACTGGCCAGCTCAAAGTGTAATAAGGATAAAATCTGGAAAAAGGATTTCCAAATTTTTTTGGCAGCCTTTTAAAATTATGTGCTCTGTACTTTATATCTTCAGCTGCCTCCTCAAGAAAGACCCTTCAGTAGCACCTACCTAGAACAACTTGCAACAATAATGTGTAGCTGCTTTGGAAGAAATTAATCCCCTTTGCGATAGGTCCAGCAGTTGACCTGGGGAGGCTGTATGTGTTTGGACTGGTGTGTTTGTCTTCCAGAGACAGATTTCCATCTCTGTATTTTTCTCTGTATTTTCATGGCTTTTAAATACTGTCTGTTTCCTTCTAGGTTTCCTCAGAAATCCTCCTGACTTGTTTGGCTTTTTCATTCATCTGTGCTATGAAATATGAGCAAATTGAAGCAAAGAATATTTGTTCCTCTGTGTTTTCAGGAGATGGGAGGCTGTAGATTATGATAAATCTCTCTATCCAGAAGGGCCAATAAAAAAGGGACCCAAACTCTTTTCTTCTGTGTTCAGCCAGCTGGGTGATGCAGACTCTCTGGGAAGGAAAGAGTGGTAGGTGTAGGAGGTGGGAGAAGGGCAAATGTGCTGTTGAGTAGGTTGGGCTGTTTCACAGCTAGAGCCACAGCTTTTTTCAACAGGAGAGAGCTCTAAATGCATTAGAGAGCCATTTGGTTCAGAGAAAATAAAAGATGTAAGAAATAAAAGAGAAAAACCACCCCCCCCCCTTTCACATTTGAACACACTGGATTTTCATTATAATCCATTAACGTACTCATAGCCTTTCATTAGAGCCCTTGGGAGACTGGAATATTTTTGGCAATGTACTGTTATGAAAAATAAAAGTTAAAAACCCACGTAACTTCCCCCTTCCCAGAAATTGGAGCGGTCATAGAGAAATTTAAATCTTTTCTCTGAGCATACCAAGAAGAGTGTGAAATTGCATGAACATCAGATATGTTTCATTCCATATTTGCATGGTTTTTGTGAAGAATAAAAAATCCCCCATAATTTGCCATAATTTGTGTCCTTACTTAGTACTCAGTACATAAGGCACACACAGTCTTTTAAATACGTGTAATTAGGAAAAAAATACTTATAGGCTGGGAGACATAATGCACTTTTAGTTTGGAAGGTAGTTCAAATAATAGGCAGGATTAAACACTGTTTGAACTGGTAAATTCTTCTGATTACCACAGAAGTATTCCCTTAGTTTCATTAGAGGCATCTGCAGTGCAAAACAAGAACTTTCTGGTCTTTTTGGTTTACATGGTAGCACATTGCTTTCCAGGTTCATCCTGAGCCGCTGCTATGATGCTTTACATCATTTACCTTAATGTTTTATAAAGCACCTAAAAAAAATGCCCATTTAATTACTTAAGCTACCATCTTCTTAGCTACTGTCAGGGATGACACCAAAGGTGGTTGTGATAAACTGTGTGACAAGCAATACCATCCATATCGTACTCAGCAGTTTTTTTAACAGTTTTTGAAATATGGAGTCCAAAATTCTATGATCAAAACCTCTGAAAAGTGGATAATAATCTTCCCTGCATCTTTGCTAGACTTCTCAATATGTCATCATTATCCCCTCGACCCTTTAAGAAAATATGTTAAGTAACTCTATTCCCGTTTCGGTGCATTAATCTAAGCAAGGACAAATTTTTTTTTTTTTTTTACAAAATACTCCCTTCCAGATTTGAAGGTCATACATTTGATTTGGAAAAGGTGCTGCAAATTTGTGGAGGAAATAAAATTGGAAACGCTTTCAGTTTTACATGTAATAGGTGAGATTTTACCTCTGCTGAAATAATTCTGATTTCTCTTGTGGAAACTGGATTTTCTAAATTTAATACTGGTAGTTTGCATTGTTTAATATGCAAACTATGAATGTTCAATGTTTTACCAGCAGATTACATTGGAGCCAGTGCAGAGGCACTGTAAAAATAGAGTAAAAGAGTAAAAGATACCTGAAAGACATTAGAACACTGGTACCACAATTATGGTCTTAAAATACTGTATTCAAAGATTTGTTTTTGCTTGAAATTGACCTCTTATTAACTAAATTAGCACTTTTTGCTTTATGGTCGTTGGGTAAGAATGATACCTTTTAACTGTTTCACCTCTGAAGGGTGTTTTGGCCACATTTAGAGAAATCCATGGTGAAAATATGCTGGTAGGAAGCCTCAGAGAGAAATATGCCCTATTTTTTCTATTCAGTTATTTGTTTTAGCTGAGATGCTGTACAAATGAATCATCAGAACATATATCTTGTTGCAGCAATATTCTATCTTCCTTATTCTATCTTTCTTTCTAATGGCTGTTTTTATGATTTCCAACAGCTCTTTGTGAGTTCAGAATTCTTAGTATCAGCTGCTGGGTTAGAAAATTTCATTGATTTTCCACAAGGTGGCACGTAAGAATCAGTCTGTATTTTAATTAATATAATTCAGTTAATGTACACTTGGTAAATGTCAAATGCATGTGCAAACTTAGTGAAGAAGAAATGTGTTCCTAGTACAGAGTGTACTGTAAATGGCTATTTAAATACAGCATAGCAAATGCTGCTCTATCACTTGCTGAATTATGGAGTTGACTCTTATTGTAGAATAACTTATCAAAGTAAAATCTAACCTAACCATGTCACAGTTACTTGTATCATGAAATGGGATTAAAAACTGATTCACATAATGAGATCCCATGGAATTGTCCAGAATTAACTTAGGAGAAATTATTTATTCATGAGTCAGTATGATTTATTCATGCTTACATTTTATGAAAGACAAACATCAGTATCAATATGTTTCCTTAATGTAGATGAATAATTTTTAAAGTGAGCATTTAGTGATTAAAAACTCTTCATACAGTCATTTAATTTGTGAGTTACAGTGCAGGTTCTGTGCTGGAGAACTTCCTAATCAAAACAAGAAATAGTTCTGATCCAAGTTGCCATCCAAGCAGAAACTAGTCAAGATATTGCATATCTAACAGTGTTAAGCTAATGAATGGTTTTTTGCAGTGCTGGACATCTCCACATATTCTAAATTTCGTATTATTACAGTAAAAGAAATAAAATTTGCTGATATACCACCAAAAAGTTGCTACTGTGGTGTTTTTTGCATCTCATTTAGATACTAAGTGGACAATAAATCTGAGAAACTCTGTCCTTGTAAGAGATTTTGAGCAAAAGAGACTTTTGACATCCAAAAATAGGCACTGATCTATACAGTCAGTAGTAAGCTGTAGGCCCTGACAAATCCTACCAAGAAAGAAAATGGCATTTTTACCAATCTGCAAAGACTGTACGCAAGGCATCTAATTTTGCAATTACTCTGCAGTGGATCTCTGTCTCTTTCTACATATGTGAAATTCAATCTAGCAGTATATAGCATTGTTCTCAAGTCCACATCAAAGATATGTTATTGCCATCTGCTATGAAATGTTCCCTGAAAAATCTCACCTTTTTATTTTATTCTCAGGAAGATTATTTTCCCATGGGTGGTGGAAGAGCAACATCATTTTATATGGGTAGGGGACATCTATATCATATCTATGCCATATATGACCTAGAGAAATACATACAAAGGATGAGCAGGAAGGAAAAAAAATCCCCAACATGTCTTTGATGACCAAGTTCTAAATTCAGGGTCATTATCGTAGGTAACAGAGCTAAGTAGTGTTTTGTCTGAAACACTTAGTATTCTTAACCCAGGAGGATGTTGATAATGAATTTTCGAACTTGATCCTTGATCCGAGGCTGATCATGTCTAGAACTGATTATCACTGAAATAATCCTTTTTCAACTAAAATTCTCAGAAGGCCACGGAGGTTTCTCTGTGCTTGAGGCCCTGAAGGAAAGGACGTTTCACGTTTGCTGTTGGAATATCCCCTATTTTTCTGTACAGAAGAAAATAACATTCAAAGTTCCTACATTTTAGGAAACAAAATTCCCCCCCATTTTAGGGAACAAACTTTCCAGACACCATAGAAGAGAAGGCAGGGGATGATAGAGGGACAAACAAGCAATTAAGAACTGTAATGAGCTCAGGCATTGTGCACAGAGTTCTACATGCAGTGACAGTGCCTAGTCTTGTGCACAGTGCAGCTGCTGATCTGCTGGCGTTAGAAGTCTGGAGACACTTGCCTCCCTACCCAAGCACATCACATTGACAGCTGAAGGGCAGTTAGCAGCACTGGTGACAAAAGGGTTCATAATTTTATGCCTGTGATGACTGATGCTTGCCATTTTTCACTAGAATTGCTCCCTTAAGCTCTGATATAGAATTCAAGCATCAGTTAGTATTTTTGTTCTGAGAAAACTGCTGCTTCAAGCACTGCCATGTGCTCACTTGCACTTCTGGAGGTGAAGAGTTACTGAATTTCTTTCTATAGGTGGAAGACTCCGCTTGTTTTCTATTTTGAGGCACCACCTCATTCACTAGCTGTGTCAAGATGTTTTCAACTTAAAAAAAGTGAAGTAAGAACTATCAGGGGTTGTGGTTTTAACCCCTTATTTGCTCGCTTTGCCTGTGCACAACAGCCTGAAGCTGGGGCCGCAGAGGTGTGAGATACGGCAGAGCATGGACTGGCTGTTTTTGAAGCTCTTTCTCAACGGTGTGCCAGCTGCATGTGCCTCCTTGGAATATTTTCGCTGCAATGACTTTGTACCTTCCTCGAAGCAAAGGAAGAGTCGCTTTCCTCTAACTATTGCTAAAACGATTCCAAATTATTGAGACCCAAAAGGATTGGCTCGTGTGCAAAGCAGCTCTCTAGCTTTCTGAAAAATTGCAATTACCAGTAGTTAAGTAAATAAGCCAACCATAAGATGTTCTTGAGTTGCTGCATGACAGGTTTTGTAACTTTATCAATACTGATTTACAATCTATACAGAGGATTCCCATTCACTTAATGATCATTCTAGAGTAATTCAACTAGAATTTTGCTACTAAATACAAAAGTGTAGAAGTTTAGTTAATACAATTCCCTGAAAATCTTATCATATCCTTATGGTAATATCAAAATATTTGAGACAATATTATCCATTTACATGCTGAAAAAGAAATCCAGCATTGCAGTTTAACTGACTATTTATAATTAAATGGAAGTAAAGTGTGCATAATAAAATTTAGGTGACAAACACTTATGTGACTATAAGTGTTTTTGAATTTTCTGTCTCTGTGGAAAAAGAAAAATTTTTTATTCTTAATAGCAGTTGTTACTCAGAGGATGTATAATAAGAATGTAAACAAGCTGACTACTTTGCACTTCATTATTGCTAAGAACATGGCCCCAGAGCAAAACGAATGGTGTTGACACACTCCCCTGAGTTTATTCATTAAACAAGCTGACTTGTTTTTTCTGCTTTGTAGAGACATATCAGCGGACTGAAATGTCACCTCCTCAAACATGGTACGTATAGATAATGTCAGTGATGTCACAGAATTATTTTACTGCTAACCCACCAAAACATTAGTAGAAAAGTGAGGTTTCAGTAAAATCAATTTTGTTTCTCTCGGCCTTTTCAGTAATGTTAGTCCTATTCGTACCTTTGTAATTGCTTTTAAATGTCACTAAGACCATACCTGCAGAAATGCCTCCCAAATCAGATTTATCTTTCTTGATGTGCAAAAGGCAAAGTTAGAATGTTTGTTCTTAAGAAGATAGCCTTCTGCTGACATGCAGCATAGTTTTAAACAAGCTGTAGATTTCTGTCTTCACATTGCTGGTCTGTTTCCTCTGTGGTCCATCTCAAAATATCTTCACCTTTCTTTCACATTTCCTCAGGCTTCGGCAAGGTGCTGGAATAGGAATTCTGTGACTTTTCTTTTTACTGCATTTTCTACATCTGTATTTGATTTTTTTTGCCTCTGTAATACCGAGATGCTGGAAATGGAGACCATTTTGTGAGGTCTGTCCATATCTTCTGTGATTCTCACTGGGACACCCTGAAAATATTTACTGGAATCTAACAAAGTCTAAAACTAAAATAGGATTTTAGAAAAATTTTATTGGGTTAAACCACATTTTTGTACTTAAGAATTCATGTCCCTGGTCACTCAGACAAGGAAATGATATTAAAATAATATAATTCCTGCCATGGTATCAGGATCTGAAGCTGGTTTTTCTCTATCTTTGATACTGATTAAATCATTTCTAGTAGTTCCCATTCATGCATTTACTGAGTACATTTACTGAGTTTTTAATAAATTTCAGTGTGTTCATAATGGCAGAGGCTGTAAAAGTGATATATCGAGCCAAGCCTTATTTTGGTGGACTGGCTGTGGGGATTACTAGAGATTCAGCTTTCTTTTCTTCCAATCAGTACTACTAAATCAACAACACAGAAATTCTCCATTTCAGTAATTGCACATTTCTGCCTCTTGTTGATATACCCACTTTTATTTTTCTTAGCCTTGTATACGTTCCCATGATGGTCAGTGAAAGCAGCTAGTCACGTCATTCTGCACATTTTATCTGGAGGAAAATGTGTATATTAGAAAAAGGAGGTTCTGAGAATAAAGGGTTCAAATTCTCTTCAACATATCTGTATCTGTGCCCTTATAAATCCTCCTTATAAAAACTGAGCCCTCCCCTCCTTTGGCTTAAGTGATTTTTCTCACTCAAGCGTGGGTTGGCATCTATCTCATCCAATCAAGTCTACAGACTAGAGGCAAACATCTGAGCTACTACCTCAAACTCCAACTGTTGTCAAAGGAGAATAATGACAATTTCCTAAGCCAAATCTGGCCTGTTTCAGAAGGTTATATTAGAAAGAAATAAGGTATGCCATTAAAAAGCTTATTTCTCTCCCTTGTCTCTCAGAGGGACTGTTGATGATCCCTCAGATGTGGAAGTATGCAGGATAGTCTCATCCTTTGTGTTACCAGCCTACAGCTACGCCTTAACTGTTTAGAGAAAGAAAATTGGACAAAGTCTTTGGGAATTGTAGACCTTTGACATACCTGACAGTTATACTTGAAGAGTTCATAATTTATTTCTGGGCCAAAGTGAGATGTCAACACTGCACTGCAAAAGCCTGATAGCAGATGCTCCATCAGGAGTGCTGCAGCTTGCCCTCCTAGAGTGTCTCCTGGGGAGAGCCCTCCTGCGTATCTGCGCTCTGAGGCTGAACAGCTGCAGTGTGCTTTGTCTTGCCTAAATGTAGATGCTGCATCTGAACCAGGCATTCTTATTGCCAGAGGATTAAAAACCGGCGTTTTCAGGACATAATTCCTCAGATTTAGTTACATTTTTACCTTAGGAGGAGACAAATTCCTCAGACATGCCAGTATCTCTCCACATAGAAAAGCAGTTCAGCTATGTCACATAGCTAAGTTAGCTCTCCACATAGCTAAGTAGTTCAGCTCTGAAGGAAGACCTGCATTCCAGACGTCTCTAGGCAGGTGAGATGAATTCTTCTTATGCAATCCATGCAATACAGTGAGACAGATATCTTGACCTTAGTTTCATTGAAATTCTATTTTAGTGAGTGTTTGCCTCATTCTTTTACTACATCTTTGCTTTGCCTTATATATACTCTATGAGTCTTGACTCCCTAACTTTGCTTTGTCCAGGAATTCCTAAATTCAGACAAGCCATGAAAATGTCCTTACTCCATTAATGAGATGCTGTCTATGGCAATATAAGCTTTTGAAAAGACGCTACAATCACCTTCCTGGACAGCACAAGTCAGAATCTTCTTCTTCAGCTGAAAGCTTTGAAAATAAATCAATCATAAGAGCATAGGTATGATGTATTACTCAGTGATAATTGTTCTACATATACCAGATATGTAAGATATTTATTTTTAAGCTTACCAATAACCTCAGTTGTGGAAAATATTCATTAAACATCCCAATGTTGTAGTATTTTTCTTTGATTTAGTGTATTAAAACTAAGCTATTAGTTTTCTGTGCAATCTATTTTGAATGATGGTAACTGTCTTTCTATAAAGACAAACAGCCTTGAAAAACATGTTTTAGAAATTCTGTAATGACAAGAAAGATTTGTATCAGTACAGGGGTAATTACATTTCTTAAAAGCTTTTCCATTCCAGTATCAATTAGGAACATTGTGGCCTTCTTCCACTATTTCATAACACTTACCCAGAAGATGATTTGTCTTTTTAATGCTTTCTGCTGTAGAATTATGTATTTATGATTAAAAACCTGAGTGATTAAATTCTAAGAATTATCTGGACTCCCTTGACTCTGTGAAAACAAACATGGTAATATATGGAAGCACAGACACTGTGCTCTGTTGTAGCTCTCATCTTGACACTTGTAATTTTCAAAGGTTAAATTTGGAATATGTGAAGTTTGTAAAATTCATTTTTTCCTAAATAAACAAATGACCAATATGCAGATAGATGGATTTCCAGAATGAGCTTCTATTGTTGTCAAAAGAGGACACTGAATTGCCCATCATGTAAATTGCCATGGAAAAGAAATCTTTCATAGTGTATGAAACACAAATATATATGCAAGCACCTCTATAGGTCATAGAACATTATACTTTAAATTAGCAGTGATTTATCAGAGTAGGAGTATAGTTTCATGTGTGTGTTGTCTTTTTGGAGCCGAGTATTATTTCTTGATTAGTTTTCCCCATATATTTAAGTAGGTCACTAGTCATTATCTATTTATGTTATGCCAGTATAGAATAAATAACTACTACATTTCACTGATAGAACTGTATGCTTCAAACACTCTAGAGTAAGATACATGAAAGTACTTACTTATTTGGGAAATGAAATTATCCATGTCTGATTGAAATGCCAAATGTAAAATGGATCACAATTCTGACTAATCTAATTTCTTCAAATACACTGCTGTTCTTTAAGGTGCAACTCCTATTTTTTTTTTTTTTTTTTTTACTCTGTTTGTGTACACTCAGCCTTTGCTGGGAGGCAAGTGCAGTGTTTGGTGACTCGATGATGAGAAGCCTAGTCTGGAGGCCTGGAGCCTTCATGCACTCTCTACTGATACAGTTCAAAACCCAAACCCAGGGTCAAATTCCTCCTCAGAGTTTAAAACTTGTAATCCCTACTGTGAGCTGAGCTTGGCAGCTGAGTCTACCTGGGTTTGACATGTAAAGCAAGCTACAGTGTGGTAGCCAGAGGCTTCTTTACATCACACACTCATGTTTTGGGACCCTTGAGGCTGCTTTCACTGTGAATTTTCTCAGCTCTCCTGCTAACATGTGTAAAGGCAGTACCTGCTTCTCAGCCTCCTCGGCACTCACCTACCACCTCAGAAGCTGTCAAATGCTCATGCTAAAATATGGGATACAAATTTGACATAATTAAGTTCAACTTACAGCAATTGTTTTTCTCTCATGTTTTGCTTGGACTTTGCTTCTTGTGCATGAAGCCTGAAGAAAATCTTTGCTTATCTGAAAACTAGTCTGTTTATCTGCTGATACAACTCAGCATAATAAAAGGCAATATGTTTCCCTACAACACATACACTGTTTAAGAGCATCTCCACAGAGTTTTATTAAAAGTGTTGGCAGGTAGCTGAATCTTAGTGATCACACAGTTACCTGTGTGAAACAGATGACGAAAATTAGTATTTACCTGGCTCCTCTCAAAGACTATCTGGAAGGTTTGCTAGCTGCCCATACCCTACTTTTACTGCTTTTGGTGGGACTGTCTGCGTGGTGGCCAGTCCTCTGGACTGGGAGAGCTGTCTACTGGCACAGCACCTAGCTGAAGGGCACAGATGAGAAATACAAATGAACAGCAGCTCAACAGCTATCTTTGAACATATACATTAGCAATTTTTAAAGCTGAATGAGGTGAATTACACCCAGATAAAGTGTGATTATGTCACCTCTTGACTTTCTTTCCTAACAACCTAAAAAGGAACAAAGTGTCCCCAAAAGCAAAGGCTAGTTCATGTGATGTGTTCTCTAGAATTATTGCAATCAACAAGAGACTTAAAGAAGTTCAACTATTTATAAAAAAACATGTGATGACTGTGGTAACCTTCATTTCTCATTCCTTTAAAAGTTTAGTCATGCAGTTATTCAAAAATTCCTGAAGTCATATCTGACCTGAACAGATTTATTTTGTGTCAGAAGCCTTGTATACTCTGCTGCCATTTTTGTTGTTTATAATATTGCATCTATAGAGCAGCATCTTGTGTCCTTCAGCTTTTAAAAGCAGGCAATTGCAAGATGCATTACCTTAGAGTAAGTGGCAGATCTGGATTTCTTCATAATTTAACATGATGAGCTCTTTTCATACTCATGTGAAAAAAATGCAATGTCATGGATGTTTTGACAGTGCCCATCAGTTTTTTTCAGAAGGCTGAGGAAGCTTTTGATCTTTCCTGAAAATTAATGAACTATTGAACAGAAAAAGAAGCGAGAAAGAAAGAAAAAATCATCCTCATTTTTCCTCTGCAAATAGAGTAATTTCCCACAAAGAAAATGGGTTTATGTGGTGAATTGATACAGCAGATTTATTTCTCTGCCAGAAAATCCAAAGCCAATGCACACAGTGTAAAACACAGAACAAATGGAGAGGTGAACTTCAGAGGAAGGGGCGCTGGGAGCAGCTTTGCTGCTTTGAAAGTTATAATGCGAAGTTGCACATTTCCTTAATCATGCCATAGTCATCCTTTTCATAGACACTCTGTTTTTACCATATGGCCTTAATAACTCATCTGATCTTCTGGTAGTTACGAGGCTCTGGCAGCTTAGATTTACATTAGACAAGGTCTCTGCCTTGCCTTCAGGTGAAAACATGTCAAGAGTGAAACTACTTTCTCTTCTGCTGGATGCGTTAGAGAGGATCCCTTTTCTTCCATAAAATTTTTGGTGACGATGAATTTATATATATATATATATATATATGTATGTATGTATTTATAGTGTGTGTTTCATATTTTCAAAACAAAAACTGACTTACTAGAAAACTTCAGAAAAACTCAGGTCAGCCTTGTTTTGTGTTTTAATGAAATATCAGAAGTTAGCTCATGCAATTGGCTCAGCTAGGACTGGCCAGACTATTTTTTTCACCGAAGTCATACGAAGCAGGACAGGACTATTTTCACACCTGACAGTATTTCTTTCCTTTATTAAAGTGAATCAAGTTAGCTGGAGAAGTATTTATTTCGGGCTTAATTGGACTAGTCATGGAGTTCTAATGTGAAGCAGCCTGTTGAGCTGGAACCATCTTGTTCCTCACTGGAGTAAATCAATTTGCTATTTATATAGGCATTGTGCATTCAACTCTAATTTTTACTTAGGCTTTTCCCAATACTGTTCTTCCTCTGTCTTTCACACAGGAGAAAAGCTGACAAGGATTTCAGAAATCCTTAATCCTAGTTGCTAAGGCAAACATTCTTCAAATCAGGCCTCCTCCAGGGAGAGGACACTAGGAAACACACTCAGCCTCTATAGTCTTCTAGTGCCTTTCTCACCCTGCCCTCTGAAGCGGCAAATAATGTTTCTTGTGCTTTCTATGGCTATGTAGAAGAAAACCTTGGCCATCCCAGTTTTTGCCTATTCCTGTTCTACCTGGAGTTTACAGGTAAGGTGGGAACCAGGAGGGTAACAGCAATACATCCAGGGGTCTACACTGGGCACTGCAGAGCAGACCAACGTCAACTGGCAGAGAATAGGGCCAGAGGAATGATATCCAGGTACAATGTAATCTCTAGCTCACACTAGAGCGATGACAGTTTCACATCAATCCAAGTCTTGGATTTTAACTGAAGTGCTAATATCCTTAGATTTTTTTACTCCGGTGTCGTAGTCCCAGCAGTCAAAGAATATAAAGATGCCTTGTTTTTGGGTGATGATAATATTAGACTAGAAAATAGCTGAGAAGAGCTCCAAACAAATGTTTCTATGTCTAAACCCTACTTAGTTTCACCAGCCTTTCTCACTATTATCTCAAAATTAAAACATATTTTGTCACTCTGCAACTTTTAGGCAATATACATGTTTAATACCTTATTAGTCAAATCAGTGGGACACTGAAAAGAACATGGAAAGGATTTTTTCTTTCATCTTGCAGACCTAGTTGCTCTTTAAAACATCTTGGGCTAAATAAAATTATTGACAGTTACTTATCGAGTTGATGACATGAGAATCTCCCAACCCAAATGGAAGAAAAGCAGAAGAAAAGATCAAAAATAATTGCATTCAAGGAGAAGTGCTCATAACTTTGGGAAAGGTAGTTCAGCCTTAATTTTGCAAGAGATTTTTTGCCCTTTAAGTTACATACAGAACAGTTTCTAGAACTTCTCTTTTCTCCTGTGCATTATTAGTTATCTTTATTTCTGTACAGCAAGAATATTCTGTACAACAAGAGATGCTCACGTCAAAAACAGGACAGGCTTAAGCACTCACCTCCTGTCAAAACCACTAGAATTTATGACAAATACTGGAATTTCGAAAAGAAATATCTGTATGTAGTACAGCCCTGGGATACAAAGTGCTTAATGCATTGCCTTCATACACTGGCCTTGGTGGTATTGGCTTTCTTTAATTGCACCCTAAGGCTTGCTAAGAAAAAAAGCCTTTTAAAATACATTAAAAATGGCACACATACCATCTGTGAGATACCAGGCATGTTATAGGAAAATGTGGATTTGCCATAAGAAAAGAAGTAAACCTGCTTTGATAATTTTCAGCACTGAATTTTTCAGGGGAGCAACACTCAATTGCTAATAGCAATTGTACAAAGCAGGTCAGCTAAGCAGACCCTGGGTCTCACAGCAGCATGAGTTTCTACCCTGAAGTGCTTAAAAGATTTTAAAAGGCACTTGGTAGAAGAAACAGGAAGATGGAAAATGAGAAGAAAGTAATAACAGACAACCCAGAGGCAGGGGGATTAGGCCATGCCACTTGGAAGGACTTGTTTAATTGGGTGGCTAAATTGCCAAACCAAAAACTGTGGAAGACGTGGTGGAGTTATCCTTAATTCAGGGAAGGTGCTTTAGTTGGACTTTCTTTCTTTGTTGAGGGCATCACCCCTGCGATTCTGTAGTCCACCCTGGTCTGCATGAGAATGAAACTTTAGCCCAGCACTAACACTGGATCCTCACTACCAATCATTTCTTACTTGGAGAATCTATGGCAGCCTTCTCCTAACAAAGTACTATTTCTTTAGCACATAGAAGGCTGCAATAATGGGGAAGAAATCTTTAACAATAAACAATCTCTTCCAGCCTTTTGACATGTCATCTTGGAAGACAAATACTGAGCAAAGTAGGTCAACCAAATGGGAGAAAGGTGATCACACTGTTCCAAAGATGCGTGATGTGTGGGAAGAGGATGGACAGATGAGGCAGCTGGATATGTCTCATGGCAATGTTTAAGTAGTGATAGGCACAGCGTGACAGCTCATGAAGGCGTGTTATGGTAGGCCTGTTCCTCGTATTCCATTGTGAGTTTAATTTCCCCCAGGGAAAATGGATTTTATGCTTTATTGTGCTATACCTTTGAACATCTTTGATGCTATTTTCTAGATCATATTTTTTTCTGCCTGACTTTATAGCAAAATATTTTCTTAAAAAGAAGTGCATACCGTTAGGAAAAAGCAAATTCTCTGTATTACTACATCTTTCTCCTCAATGTGTTTCCAGTTCTACTGACCCATTTGTTTGTTAATCATTGATTTAATGACAGTATCTCAAAGCAGCATTTCAAATCAAGAGCTCATCAAAGCTTGCAATGAATAAACAAACTAAGAGCTCATCCCTGCTAATCCACATCATTATTGAGACAACTGAATTAGGCCCCAAGGTCACTTTGAGTTCAAGTGGAGACTGCCTGGAAGGCCAAGGACTCACAGACTTCAAATAATTCTTTTCATATGTAATTCTTCATGGAACCATTTCTGCTGGACCTTTTTCTTCTAGAAGTCATCGGATCATCTCCAGCTAGAAGTTTAAGTCTTGTGGGAGATCCCCTAAAATTTATATACTGTGAGGTCCTTTATCTCCTCTATTCTTCAGTCAACCACAGTTTGTTTCTGGCACTCAATCCTTATATATCAGAGAGAAGTATGACTTAAAAATAAGCAACAATTATGAAGACATGGGCTGTTATTTTAGAGCATTATTTTATATAAAATCCTTCAACTTTTTTGAGGTCTTTTCAGAACAGATTAGATTAAACCACCACTGAAGTGGCTTAAATCATAATTAAACTTTAAGGCATACCCATATGTCATATTCCAGAATTCACTGGAGGAGGAAAGTGCACATCAGAAGTAACCAGTCCAGCCATGTAAATGATGCATAAAACTGTAGCTCTTTAATGTATGACACTTTTTGTGAGTCATTTTTCAAAGGAGATAAATGAATCATGCCCGGTTTATGTCGAACCACAAAATGCCATTAGTTACTATAATCAGACATTGTTACAACCCTTACTCCAATAAAAATCCAGGCTGGCAGCCATTCAGTCTTCTCACATACTGGCAATGATTCTGAAGGTATCCTGTCTGGATTGTTTTAGACTGCTCTCTACAGACCTGGACTTTTTCAGCTTGGGGAAAGCCAAAGAATTGGTCATTCAGAAGTGATACTTCATTGCTTACACTTAGAACACAGTTAAACTTCTAAGTTCTGCAAGAAACAGTCAAATTCATGGACCCCAAGGATTTTGTTTTCTTTTATAAAATATACATAGAATTTTTCAGTAGTGTATTGAGTAAAGGAGGGACCTCATGTTCATAAAATGTATTTTGAGAGGTAGTTATCTGTTTTTCCAGTAACATCAGGAGGAACAATTCTTGTCTCCCAGGAATTTCCCTGGGCAAGATTTGGAAATAAATAGAGACATAGTAATAAATAGAGATAAAAATACATAAATAGAAAGAATGCCTGGGTGGTCTGGTTTCAAACTGAACACAACTTTCTAAGCATAAAAGAAAAAAAAGAGAACATAAATTGTATACCAAACCTTAGGGAATTGTTTGGTAAATACATTCACCTTTAAACTGAAGTAGAATATGTTGTATTAATAACTTTTTAAAGCAGTATTTCCTCAAGCAGTTTTCCCTGAAGGAAATAATTCAGAAAGGAAGCAAATGGAGAAAAGGTTAATGGAAAGCATATGAAGAACTTCTGCAACTTTCAGTGTTCTGAAAGAGATGCTTATGCTTTGATTTAAAATCATTTAGGTTTCAGTAATATTGAATTGTCAGTAGGTGAATGTCAGTGGCAGTTCATAGCTGAAACAAAAGTCTCAAGACTCCTCATGTCCAATGGAGCCCGTCTGGATTCCAGATTGAGTCTAGAAATCGAAAAAAACCCTGGAAACTACAGTTCCCTGGCATTAGGGAGGCAAAATTTTCCTTCCAAAATGATGATGATGATGATGATGATGATGATGATGATGATGATGATGATGACAACGTCGACGATGACAATGATGATGACTAGGGTAACACTTGTAGGGTGACATGAAAAATCTAAACCTTCCCCTTTATTTTGAATATTTTGGAGTCCTGCTGAAAGAATCTTAGACCTGTGAGTGAAGGAACTACTCTTGGTTTTTCTCACCAAAAATGTCTGGAAAACACAGCTTCATGCAATACTTATAAGCAAATAGAATTGTGCCAAAGACATACCTAACCTATCACCAAATATTCCTACAAAACACAAGCTGCAAGACTCAACACTTGAACTATCTTCTAGGTGACAAGGGTATAATAGCAGAATGAAAAATAAGGAAGAGTTTTGATGTATAATCAACCCACCTAACTCCTAATTTAAATGATTAGAGTAGGAGTAGATTCACACTTGGCTCCAATGTTAGTCAAAAGTGCCACAGTAAAAGTGTGTTCTGGAGGTACCTCCAGAACAAACTTCTATCAGCAACTAGCTTTGTCTGTATAGAGAACCAAGATCAAATGTGGGGGTATCCAGAGAAAATTAAATTTTTTCTGGAATATAGAAAAAAATTAGGAAGAATCTTAAAAGACATAAATGCCATTCACATACCAAAGGAAATAATAGAAATCATTGTTTTTTTCATAAAGAGATCGGCTTTTTTGTCTGGAAAGATCATTACAAATTGCACAGAACTTCATATTGCAGAGGTATCTTTTCTGAATATTTTCAAACACTTTTGTCCATGGTTATGCTGTGCTCTGGTAATTCAAGATTTTTTGGGAGAACAACTGGTCTTGGTCATTTTCCTTGACACATTTTGAATTCAGTTCTAAGTCATGACCACTTTGGTGAATGAAATCAAAAAGAAAAAAAAAAATTATTTTCTAGAAATTCTAATAACTTTGATAGGGAAAGAAAGAGCATGGGGAAGTCGAAATCAGTACTTTTGCTCAGGAGTAATTTTTCTTATAACTCCATTTATCCATAAAAGAAAAGAAAAGAACATAAAATTACTTCATAATTTGGCATCATTGAGCAATCCCTGTGTATATTGAATTTTGAAGAGTGATTCTGGCTAATGCATTTATCAAATGTTGGAAAAAAAATAATTATCAAATGTAAGTTTTGAATCATGTAATTTCATATTGTTCCCATAATTTTGTTTCCCCCTTTTTTCATTCTCTTGTTCAAGAATATTGAAGTGGTATTTCCAGTCCTATTGCTGTCTTAGTGACATAAGTAAGAACAGATTTCAAAGATTTTTCTTTCTCTGTTTTTGAAGTATATTGTCTTCTTCATAGAAAACCAACTGGAGGCAAATATTCCTGCTAGATACATTCAGTAATGACAAAATTCATTTTTAAAAAACTCATCCAAAACCACAATGTCTGGTTTGGGGATTGTATTTCATCTAATACTGTGGCATTGCTGGAAGTTCTGTGACAGGATATTGAAGCCCCTTGGCCATTTAATGTCCTCTGGATCCTGGCTCCCTTGAATCCTGTCTCTCAGAATACCCCAATTGCAAAGGGGAGACTTGATGCCAGAGACAGCTGAAGCAGCTGGGCACATTTGGAAGGAAAGCTTCGAAACAAATTTCTTCAGACGGGCTTTTATGGAGAGTAGAATTTTACATCCAAGAAGACAGCTTAAAATCTTTCTTGCTCACTGAATTTCTTAAATAGAGAACCAGTTCCCAGTTCTGGTTGAAATTTATCAAAAACTCTTCCTCACATGAGGTTTCTCAGTGTAAGCTTACCAATGGGCAGACTTTTCTGTGGCAGGATCTGTATTCTTCTATAAAAGTTTTACTTTCATCTGTTATTATCATAGTTTCTCTGCTCTTAAAATTTACCTCATTCCATGTTTTTCAGTGAAACTTCCCATCACATGGTATTCTTTCTCCTCTCAATTTCAGAAAGAACCTTTGGTGTCATAAAAACCTGTTCCTTTAAGATTTGCCAAAGGTAACTTGAACTTGTCTTGAAACAGCTGCATGAGAGTTTCAAAACCAAAAAACGAAGCTTAGCAATTGCTTAGCAAATTGTACTTGTCATCTTCTTAAGGTGGAAGATGCTACAGAAAGTAGTGCTTTTTGCTCTCTAAAGCTTCCTTTTTCCAGGTCAGCTATAAATACTCTTCAGCATCAATATTGAAAGGTTGTTCTTGTGCTGTGTTTTAAAGGCTTGGTTGTGCTTTGAAATGTATATGGGCAAAAATGGTGAAGCAGCAGAAAATATCCATTTTTCCCCCTTCCTAAATATATGCAGCTGAATGGGGACAAACAGTTGTTTCCTTACATTTTTACTCTACCAAAAGGGGGAATGCTCCTAGGAACATGATCTGTGGCAGTTTTCCATCCTGTTGCACCAAAGTCTTTCCCCTGTTTATTGCTCTGTACTTTATTTCTACCACTTTTTCCCCGGGTTATTTTCCGTTTCTATTTGTGTGTCCCTCACTTCCCTTTGGTATTTCCACAGTGCCATATAAAGATTTAATTTGATGAAAACTGTTTGAAGCAGAGCAACATGGTGTTGGATTAATTAGGCAGTTAAATATAGCTTAAGGAGTCCCTCTCCTACAAGTCCTCAGAGACACCACTCATTGATTATATACACACATGGGAGTATAAATTAGAAAGATTGATTCACCTGATGCCTGAAACCCAGATGCAAGCTTGAAGTATGAATTATAAAGATAATTTTGCAGTCTAGTATAATTAATGGGATTTATATTTGCACATATAAAGGTGTTTCGAGAATGAAAAAGAGTTGCAGAAGAATAAAAGGAACTGTGAAGTTAGGGATACATAAATACTTTTGAGCAACTCAATAGCAAAAACTTCGAATGTGCCTGAAATAAAGCTAATTTCTTTTACTCAATACTTAGTATAGAATCCGTTTGGTTTTTAAAAAAAAAATAATTCATGAAAAATAATTTCCAGAAGCCCTGTCTTGCATTTTACCAGAATCACTGTGTTTGTACCCTGCAGAATTAGGAGTTCTGCGTACAAGGGTGAGTGTGCTATGTGCTCGTTAAAAACTTCAGTAGTGATAATGAGAAGAGTAGCTTCGGTGTCTTCTGTACAGAGACCCTGATGATGGACTGCACATCTCAGTGAGTGTTGGCACCTCCTTTTATGACCAGGTGACCTGCCTGGTGGGCTAAGAAAAAAATGCTGTGGATGTAGTCCACCCAGACCTCAACAAAGTCTTTGATACCATCTCCCACAGCATACTCGTGGAAAAGCTGTCAGCCCATTGCTTGGACAGGTGCTCTCTTTGCTTCTCTCTTTGTGGTGAATGGTGCCGTCTCTAGTTGGTGGCCAGTCACCAGTGGTGTCCCCCAGGGGTCAGTGTTGAGCCCTGTCCTGTATAACATCTTTATTGATGATCTGGCTGATGGGATTGAGTCTACCACCAGCAGATTTGTAGGTGACACCAAGTTAGAGGGGAGTATGGATCTGCTGGAGGGTAGGAGGGCTCTGCAGAAGGACCTGGGCAGGATAGATTGATGGGCAGAATCCAACAGTATGAGGTTTAACAATACCAAGCGCTGGCTCCTGCTCTTTGGCCACAAAAAACCCCATGCAGCACTACAGGAGAAAGGGTGGCTGGATAAGAGGCCAGACAGAAAGGGACCTGGGGGTGCTGGTCGACAGCAGCTGAACATGAGCCAGCAGTGTGCCCAGGTGGCCAAGAAGGCCAATGGCATCCTGGCCTGTATCAGCAATAGTGTTGCCAGCAGGACCAGGGCAGTGATTGTCCTCTTTTACTTGGCACTGGTGAGGCCACACCTTGAGTGCTGTGCCCAGTTTTGGCCCCCTCACTACAAGAAGGACATTGAGGTGCTGGAGCATGTCCAGAGAAGGGCAACAGAGCTGGCAAAGGGTCTGGAGCACAAGTCTTATGAGGTGTGGCTGAGTGAGCTGTAAGTGTTTACCCTGGGGAAGAACAGACTCAGGGGGGACTTTATTGCTCTCTGCCCCTGCCTGAAAGGAGTATGGAGCTGGTGGGAATTGGTCTTTTCTCTCAGGCAATCAGAAATAGGAGACAAGAGGACACAGTCTCAAGGTGCACCAGGGGAAGTTTAGGTTGGACATTGAGGAAGAAATTCTTCAGAAATTCAAGAAAGGTTGATTAGGTATTGGAATGGGCTGACCACGGAGGTGGTGTTGTCAGTATACCTGGAGATGTTAAAAGAAAACCTGGATGTGTCACTCAGTGTTCTGTTGACATCATGGTGTTGGGTGATAGGTTGGACTCAATGTTCTCAGAGGTCTTTTCCAACCTAACTGACTCTGTGATTGGGAAGTTCCCGTTACCTCCTTGGAGTCAGCCTCACAGTTCATGCCAGCAGCTCTCTGCTTTGCTAATGTTTTATCTGCTACAGTCTCTCTTACCCTGCACCTCTTCCACTGTAAGTCCCCTATTTTTCCACTTTTTCTGTAACATCTTCCCTTATCTCACCTGGTCTGTTGGAGAGCAGCATGTATGGATCAGTTGATTGGGTGGTCAGAAAGTGCATGCTGTTCTTCTCTGGCCACATCACCAAATGGAACTGTGCCATGACTCAGGCATAGTGTAGTAATTTAAAGATACCTGTCAGATTTAAAAAATAATAGTATTTTTACACTTACAAATATGAGGTTTCAAGCTATTGAATGTAGTTTTGAGTTGCTGTTAATGGCAGGAAGAAATACTTTTCTTTAATGAGCTATATTGACTGGTTGGTTATACATGCAACTCTCTCCCCCTATTCTACAGACCACTCTCTTGCCCAAGAAAGAAGTTCCTACTTCTGTAGCTATGCTAATAATGTTTTCCTAAACATCCCATCAGCCTCAGGCTTTGCTTGTCTTTTTATTTCTCTGGGTTGAATATTTTCATTACTTTTTGCATGTTTTGATCTGCTGTTTTAGGAAAAATGGAATTCTGCAGGGATTCATTCTTGTGTTCAATGGCTGAGGAAATGCTTGTAATTCATTTTATCCAGAGGAACTTTAGAGGGAAATATAGGGAGCATTCATTTCTATCTACAGGGACCAGAGAAGAAGACTAGAAAACTAGCAATAATAATACATCATTTTGATAATGCTCAAACCAGTATCATAAGTTCTGTGTCAAAACTCGTGAGTTATCTTGGACATTACACAAATTTGCTCTTGTTTTATTCTTACCTTTATGCATTTTGTGTCACCCTTGTGTCGAGATTATTTAGAAAAGAGAACCTATGTATGACTCAGTTTAGTTACTCTTAAGTTTTTATAGGCTCTAAAAATGATACTAAAGTTTCATTCTTTGTCAGAATCCCATGAATATTATATAAGAAAACAGGACTAGGTGGGAAAAGGCAGATTGTACAAACCTACAGCTGCAAAAAGATGTTGTGTAGATGTTAGTCTGGGGTTGTCTAGTATGTGCTTTCCAAAAAAACACACCACAGCATGCAACCAAAAGTTATTATACATTGCAGAAAGAGTGAACAAGCATCACCAGTATCTGAGAATATTGTGTATGTCTAATTAGGTGAATGTGAGAGGTAGATAAAAAACTTGAATATGTTTCTGACAATTTGAATTTTAATTAAAAATATTTTTATACAGCTCAGTAAGCAACCCTGAAGTTATTCTCTTTGCAATTAAGTCTTTAATGCTGCAAACGGTGAATTTGTCACAGCAAATAATTAATAATAAGTTGACCTGCTCGTTGTAATCCTTGCTAATTACTGTTCTTTTGATATCTACTATGGCAACTGTAGAATAAATGTAGAAAATGAGATTTTTTTTCTTTTGTTGATGTAAGTAACATGATGGTAAATTTCCCATCCTCATTGCCCTGTTTTTCCTCTGCATTGCATCAGTGTCAGCTTGAAGGTTCTTTAAAAGGTCACAGTTATGCCTTTGAACTCCACCCTTATTTATGGGCCACCTTTCCTGAACTGGCTGATCAGTGCTTTGTACCTTATCCTTCATTTTCTGATGATGGCTATTCCTGTCAGTGATCATCAGAGATAAATAGCTGATAAGAGTCCACGGATTCTGTTTGAGCTATCTTTTACATGAGGTCTAAATGGATGTAGTCTCTAAAGTACTCAGTTCCTCTCTTTTAAGTTACCTAAGGTAGATTTCTACATGAATAAGGGTGACATCATCTCTATGTGGGAAGTATTGAAGAGAACAGAAAGCATGTGTCTGGACTGACTTGCTACTTTAGGATATTTTCCACAAAATGCATTGTACCTGAATGGATTTGGACATTAAAATGTGGGCTACAGCTCATAATGTTGGAAGAGTTGCTGTGCACTCAACTATAGGTGCTCTAAGAAAGTCCTCAGGCTCATAGATGTGTCTTGGAAGTAGAATGGACCAATGGAACTGGATCTATAAAATAATAGACTTGATTCTGAGGGTCTGACATCTACACTGTATATAATTAGATTTTTCTGTTTAGGTTTGGGTTTTTTTCCTCTGCTATCAGGGACTGTGTCCATTTGTGCCTGAAAAGCGTTAGATGTACGCTTAGAATGGCTTGCAGTTGCTTCCAAATGCTTCCATCTTCCAGTGTGGTTTCATCCAAAAGGAATTGCGGTTAGGCACTCCATAACCACCCTGCAGTGGAAATTGAATTACAGTCCATGGGGGAAAACCAGGAAATTCAATTTCAAGGTACACTCCTGATCTGAATTAGCATACTAATGTGGGGGGAAAAAAATAATAGTAAAGAGCAATGAGCAGGTGTATGCTACCTACAATGAGAGGAAGTATATGCTGCATTTTTAAGTGAAATACTGATATACTGTATTTAGTTTTGATATACACATTTACAAGGATATCCATAAAACAGAAGGTAGCCAAGACAATGAATCAGTGAAAGCAAATAATCTCTTATCAGAGTTTCATCTTTTTAAGCTATTAAGGAAAACAAATAAAATTAACCTAAATGCAGGTGTAAGTAATTTCACAGAGAAAAACACTAGCTATTGACTAATGTGTTACTATAGTGAAGAGAGGATAATCATACAGCTAAGCCCTAGATAGAAGCTGAATGAATGTAAATGAATTTGGATAATAAATACAGCAATAAATCCATAACTCTGCTTACGGATAAAAAAGTCTACATGGAAGTGCTTAACTCTGCATCTTTTAATACTTCCCAAAAAATTCTCTTTGGTGTTTGTCAGTAAAGATCCTGCAAGACCTTCAACAGACAATCAAAATATTCTTTCTATGATGTCAGGAAAAATTTAGAACAAGTGAATAAAAATGGAACTCAGAAATCAAAAATTAATAAATTAAATAAACTATGCTATTTGGTGCATTACTGATAATTTTCTCTTTCATAATTCATTAGAAAGTGAATTAAGAAATGTAATTTGGTGCTTTAGAAGTTATTTCCTCTTCCTCACAAAATACTTGTGTGGTTGTTTTTTTATTGTTCTAACCAGACAGATAAAAGAAAAAGAGAAAAAAAAGAAATACTAATTTTCTATATTTTGGTAACCTGATAGCAAATGGATTACAAGCATTTCTTCAGCCTTTAAAAGACAAGAATGAATTCTTGGGATAATCTATTTTTCCTGCAACAGTACAGCTAAAACAACCTTTGTCTCCAGCTGTTTTGTTGGTGGTTTTTTAGCACTCATTTATATTAAACCTTGAACACTTCCAGGGATGGGGCATCCAGAACTTCTTGGGGCAGCCTGTGCCAGTGCCTCACCAGAATTTCTTCCTAATATCTAGTATAAGACAATTTTCTTTCAGTTTAAAGCCATTACTCTGTGTCCTATCACTACATGCCTTTGTCAAAAGTCCGTGTCCAGCTCTCTTGTAGCCCTCTTCAGGTACTGGAAGGTGCTCTAAGGTGTCCTCAGAGCCTTCACTTCTTCAGGATGAACAACCCCAACTCTCTCAGCCTTTCTTCATAGGAGAGCTGCTCCAGCCCTCAGATTGCCATCGTGACCCTCCTCTGGACACTCACCAACGTGTTCTTATCATCATATTCATCCCATGAGGTATCCCATAAACATCCACTTAAGTAGCATCTGAACCCCTTTCCACCCCCATTTTGATAAGAATGAGAGTGGATGCTATGTTATCCTATCAATTATACAAATGTAATTAGTCTCTTATCCTTTACAAATTAGAGTGAGAGGTGTTCAAAAAAAACCCTTTTCAGGAATAAAGCTTCCTTTCATGTGAGTGGAACAAAAGGCATTTTGTTACAGTTTCTTTAATTGATACCTTAGACTATATTGGACCTTATTTCATAGTTTTTAAAGCTTCTGAGACTGCTTTTCCTTGCCTGAATCAGCAAGGTTTTAAAACATTACTATAATTAAGTGTTTTATTCAGAATTTAGCAATTACCTATTTTAAGAGATGACTCCTTCTTCCTGTGCAGTTATCTCTTCTTTGTTTGAAGTGCATTTTTTAGGATATTGAAGTGGCAACCAAATCCAGGAAGACTGTTGGGCCTAGTCAGTGTATCTGTATTTTCACGTGTGCTTAAGTTCCCTCACTGTATAGGGTTCTAATTTCTTTATTGGGAACTAAATTCTATAGCTAGATCATTGTCAGGGGTTGCCATATTCTACATTTCTCAACAGTTTTCTGTAGATTTTGATTCCCTTATCTTTGAAAACAGTTTTCTGTGTTTTGGCTCTGAATTAATTGATCTGTTTTCATAAATAGATATTCAGATAATTTCCTAGGGAGAAGTTAACAGAATAAAAGAAAAGAAATAAACTATTTTCTATATTAAATTTCCCATTTGCTTTAATATGATAAATATGGCGTAACATTTAAATACAGATCATCATTACTCACAGGAAGAACAGCTCACCTAGTCAGATAGGAGAAACAACAGTTTGCTGATGATTTACACAGAGTGTTTAGCTTTTACGTATTTCTTTGAGGGTATTTCTCTGAAGTTACGAGGTTTATAATTTTATTGCTCTTCAGCTTTTATGTTATATTTTCTCTTTATTAATCTGGACAATCTATGTGCAGTGAATCTTCAGAGTTCCTCCACCCAGTTGTACATTGTCTCTGAGAAATGATGGATTTTAAGAAGCACCTCTGAGATTCATTCAAGCAAGTAAATTAAATTAAAAAGAGAAGAACTTTTTGTCCCTAATTAAGTATTGCAGCCACAAATGTTGTTACAAAAAGTAGACCCATTAGATATGGTTAGACAGACTTTGGGTCCTAGTTTAACAGGAAATATTTGGTTCCTGGTTCCAGAAATGTGTGACTTGAACATAGAAAATCAAGCATTTCAGTGCAGTGCAAACAAGACAGCTGCAAACACTGAAGAGAAAACCCAGTGTAAAATCTTGTCACATTCTCAGATGAAGTGACCAAAATCTCTTTGGAAGATCTGATCTTATATAAGACTAATTTTTGAGAAATAGATAGAATTTTTTTGGAAAATGGATCTGAGAATATACCTCTTTAATGGAAGAAGAGAATTTTTCTAAGAGCTGCTAAGCATTTCTGTTCAATTTTTTTTTTTTTTAATCATACATCTAGGGGGAAAACTCACCAAGCATTTTATAGAAAATCAGAGAATTTAACTTGGCCCTCGGGGCTTCTAATAATTAAGTAGTAATGTGAAGTAAGCACACTTTTCATGGTCTATTTAGCTTTTTGGCAACTGATTAAACATTAATTTGATTGTAGTTGAGAAGTTCTATACAGTCAGGCAATCTATGCAATCTTATATAAAGTCTTTGATATCCAATGGCTGGAAACATACTGGAAAGTCTGAAAGCAAAATGTTTAATGTTAAAGTCACAGCTGGCTCTTGGAATCACAGGGCTGGGGCTGAAGGAAACTATCTTTTCTTTATATTATCCAGAGGAATAAACCAGAACAAAAAAAAATGACTCATATCCCATCCATTGAGAAACCTTTGAAGACCATCCTTCCTTTTGAGAAGTGGCACTAGTAACACAGTGGGTAAGGGGATATGAGGAGACAGCAAATATCAGCTACCTGAGGCAGCTAAGATCAGGAATCTGCCTGATTTAGACTTTATCTTATTTAAGGTATGCATTTTTTTTCCCTTTAGTCCGCTTGTTCAGCTCAAACAGTTCAAAATAAAAGTGTTATGGCTCCTACCTTCCTTGGGTGAGTCACAAGAGTACAGTCTGAGATTTATGTTACTCCTCAAATTGTGTCCATATGTGGTCTAGACTAAGAGGTCCTTGCTTGCCCATGGGCACCGTACTGTGAAAGCAACGTGCTATGGGCAGCATCCCTCTTATTGCTTCACAGCAGCAGCCAGCTGCCACTTCCAGTGTTTTTTGGAGGGTTTGTGGTCAGCAAGATAACTCTCGAGCCATGCACTGAGGATTGGTGTAAATTTCTGTGCATGAATGGCCAAGACAAATGTTCTGATTTGTCCTTTGCCGCAAGTCAGGCTGGGTAACCAAAACAGTCCTTCCTGCCTTGGTATGTACTCAGCCTGCTAACTGGCTTTGAAAAGAAGAATGTCAGGCATTTATTTTCCATCAGATTTCTAGGACAAAAAATAAAGCAGTTCGCTGACATTTCAGAGCACTTGCAAATACGTAATGTGCTTTAAAAATTGATGAGGCAAAGAAGGACTTATTCAACATATTAAAGGATTCAGAGAAATGATCAAGGATTAAATATTGAAGAAGAGAAGCTGAGTTAAGAAACTCCCTTTAAGAGTAGTAGAACAGTAAAGAATGATGAAGTATTTTTGTCTAATCCTTTAAAAGCATTTTAATATATTAAAACAGCAGCAAAAACAACAAAAATGAAAGCAATAGGAAGAGCAAAAGCAAACCAAAACATATGCAGAGTCGCCAGAAAATAACTCTAGAACTTTTTCTGTGTTTGTATATGGTATAGCATCCTGCCTTTTCAGATTCACTGAGGAAAATGGGAGAAGGACAGTAGGAAGTAAGGTGCCAGCCTGGCCTTTTCCTCTCATGCTTTAATGCATTTCATGGGGAGCAGTTATGGCATCTAACATGTTCCTCCCACATTTCAATTGAGTCCGAAGTAAATTTGTCCAGGATTAATAATCGAGATAAAGACAGATAATGTGTAGTAGATCTTAAGGGAAGCTGCATTCCTGCCTTTTTGTGTTTTGGATATTTTACTTGTCTTTGCTGCTTCCTACAACCAGAGGTATTAGCCAGACACCTTGGAAATTACCAAAGAAGGGACAATTCTAGCAAATTTTGAGATGATTTTTCCTCCTATACACATCCTTTTTCCTGATTTAGAATCAGAATATTCTTATGCTGATATATCACCGATGTCAGTAAAGCAAACAAATAAAAAAGCTTTTGTAAAAAATCAACATTGTAACTGCTGGCAAAATTCTCTATTAGTCTGCTGCTAAGAGGGTCAGATGTAGACTTGTTCTGTCCAGGCAGAAATAACCCGTCCCTGGAAAGATAACCTGTAGTTATTAGATGCTCTAGATTTCAAAATTGTTAGAAACTTGGCCTCATGGAAGTCAGTGCACAAGGTAGCTACTTCAGTGGATCAGATTTTCATTTCTTCTCCTCCTTCTTTTCATTTAGTTTGACAGCTAATATGAAAATAAAGCTGTAACCGCAGGTCAGACAAATAAATGTCAGAGGAAGAAAGCGAGTCTTTGAAAAGCTATCTAATTTTGAAGAGTTAGATAACCTTAATTCATTGACCACATAGTGACTCCTGAGAAGAAAGTCACCATCACTGTGTTTTTAAAATATATATTTTATACAGTATTAAAACTGTGCTAGAAGGGCATAGACACTTAAGCGTGTGCAAGTTTTTCTGCAGATCTTCAGCCACTGTTTTCCTTCTACAATCTTTGTTTTGCCAGAAAGGAGTTTTCTTGTATATTTGTTTTTGAGAATTTGTCTCTCTGTAGAATCCATTGATGGCGATTAATATGGTAAATTGTAATTGCAGTTTTGGAGCGTGTCTACTATAAGATACAGTGATTTATTGGCATAATCACAGACTGTGTATTTAAAGGTCGTTCTTGCTTCTCATTTTATTTGCAGAAACAAAAAATGTAACTTACCCTCAAGATAAAGCAACACAAAAAAGAACCTTACTATATTTCCTTCAATAAAAAAAGAAATTAAAAGTAATTTCTAAAAAGGCCTGTTTTAATGACAAGGATTTGCTTTGCAACAGCTATCAGTCAGAAGTGTTCTGATATGTGTGAATCTGAGAATTCCAAAGTTGCAAGCATGTTCAGTAAATTAAATTGGATTATTGCTGGAAAATTCAGTTCCTGTCTTGACATTGCCAGAATCTGAGAGGTGAATTTTGTTCAGATTACTTTGTCAGAAATTCCAAGGCTACCTTAGGGCTATTAAATGCTAAAGTACTTTTCAAGGGAAAACCAGTGAGAATAAATGTTAAAAATAATAGATTAAAAGTGATGATTACATCAGACAGTGAATAAGTAGAGAAATGACCCAGTACTCCTTTTAAAGAGAGTAATTTATGCCTAGTATAGACTAAAAATAAAAGATAGATTAAAAAGAAAATTTATTTTAAAAGGAGTAGAGTGGAATGCTTGTAGAGATAGAACTGATATGGTCAGTTTATTCAATCCTGAATATGAATTGTCTAGATAAAAGGCACTTTGGAATGCTACAGTAGAGGTAAAGCATATTCTTTTCTCTTGCACAGCTTGGAGGCAAAATCAAAATACAGCTCCTTCAAGTTTATGAAACTTCATTGCAACCAGCAAATAAACAAACTATTCATTTATTGCCTGACAAGATTCAGCAGCACAACAGAGCTCATGAGAGGCTGGGATCAGTGATTACCATCTCCCAGCTGAATTCCATGTCCCAGCTCTTTGGTGTAGACTTATTATCACGTATTCAAGCTCCAATGTAACATTTCCTTCTCTTTGAATGTGTGTGGAAGTGAGGCTGAGAGAGCTTTTCCACAGATGCTTTTTCCAAAGAACCATGTAATCCTCTTTTAGAAACCCTCCCTTTACAAAGAGAAGGTATTCAAGGTACTAATCACAGTCCCACAACCAGGCTCTCTCCTGTGAGAGCAGTGAGCAGCCCTGTGGCACAGAAGCCAGTGTCCCACCTACAGAAATATACTTCTTTCATCTCAGCACGTTAACCCAGTCTAAATCTTGATCAAATGTCTGCTGAGTGCCATGACTTCATCTGGACCATCTGGACCATCCGTCTATAACATCCTGTTAAAAACACTTGAACAGCATTAGGTCCCTCTCCAGAAAAAAGACTCTCCTGACTTGGGACCACAGGTATGCCAGCTGAGGACACTTGGATATTATGGGTATCTGAGCTTCCTCAGCTAAATTAAGATGGACTTTATGAATTTCCTCTTGCTAAGTCATCATCAGAATTTTCATTCCCAACACACAGGCATGATGAGATTTTTGTTTTCAAATTGTAATAAAAAATTATGTTATGGCTGGTTAGCGTGCTTAGTTCCATACAGGTGCATGCATTTGTGCTATGCAAGCTGACTGAAAGCAGAAATGCTTTAAAGATAAAGAGAACCTATTTTAACTCTGAATGAACTTGCCATGCACAGTCATTTGGGTTTTATTTCCATCATTGAGGCTGCATTCACCTACACATTTTTTCCGATACTTCTTCAGTTTTCTTGAATGAACAGTGATCATGAATAGTGAAAAAGCACCCATTTTAGAGAGGCTAGGTTGCTGCACTGTGGGCCAGAGCCACTCTACATTACCTGAGCTGCTCTCCAAAGTTATTCCCTGCATGGATGATGGCAGCCATATAGGCACGCTACTCAGCACCAAAGTACAGTGGCACCAAGAACGCAGTTTGTAGCTGCCGTAAGTTTTCTCCATCTCAGTGTCTGCATTCCTCCTACAACCCAAAATCCACTTGGACCACACTAGATAAGCATTCCTGTGCCTTAATCCTTTTAATCCCCTACAGTTTAATCCCTCCCTTAGCACAACTGCTTGGCACCTGATGGCTGTTTCCACTCTGCAAGCAGCACTGGATATATGCTCTGCAATATATTAGCCATTCGCAAAAGCCGAGGGGTAATGCAAATGCTGCTCCTGCTTTTGCACCAGCTGAGGCAACAGGGATGGGAGTGAGAGATTTCTAGTATCATAGCGAGAGCAGATGTGAGCATAGCTCTGCAGGTTGGACAGTGGGGTGCCTGCCTGGGACTTGAGAGGCTCTAGGATGTTTAATGTGGGAGACATGAAGTGTCTGGAGAGCAGAATTCCCCTTACACAGGTTGCATTTTTGCTCATTTGTGCAGATGTTGCTGGGCTTTGCTGCACTGCAGCTCTCAGCAAAGGGACATCAACTCGCATCGTGTAAGGTGGCTTCTCATGCAGGGTTATGAGTCTTCTGTGATTCACGGTTCGAGCACAGGATGGCCTCATGTTCTCCTGTTTTACAGAAAGTTGTTCTCTGCCAGAAGACAGCCGTATCAAAAGAGAAAGTCAAAAAATGGGGCAAACAAGTCTGCTTAAAAACTTTCTTATCTACCACAATACCTGGTCCATGCAACACATGTTTCAGTGTCATCTCACGTTGCATGTAACCCATCACCTGCTCTTGGCTACTACACCTGGCACAGGCACAAGCATCACTAGTGGTTGAGTTTTCTATGATTAAAGGATGATTTAGATATTAAATTGAGGTAAGTACCTGTGGTCGTGAAACCATCTCTCTCATACCTGAGGCTGCAGAAATTCCCTTTGGTCACAAGAAAAATTAGATTTTGTCTGTACTCCTTCTCTTTGGTGTTTACTGATGGCAAGTTTAAGTGCTTGGCATGTCACCTGTCATAACTCTCTCCTGGTTAGATAAGCAAATGTTTTCAGGCAAAATTCTGCTATTGCATGAAGTGAGAGTAAGTTCATTACCTGTGCAGCTTCTCCTGAGAAATTTATGCTGTTCGGGCCTTCCGCTGCTCCAAGTCTGGCATACAAGTATGTTAAAACTACATTACTGCAAGAACAAACACATGCTCTGCACTTCTGTTTTTACCTCTACTGAGGCAGCAACATCACAGACTGACCACAGTAATAATTAAGGGTGTTTCAAAATTAATTCTGTCTCCCGTGGCAAAAGCCACATTCCTCATTAAGCGCAAAATGCATCTCTCCATGCTGTTTTATCACAAGGACTCAGTATATGCAGCTGAGATAAATGAATGAGGAGTTTAAACAATAGTCTTGAAAGTGCTCAGGCACACAGATTTACTGTACTTGTTTCGCTTAGTGGAATGCATTCCCCTTGAAATCTAATGTTCCCTCGTTCCTTAACTTCAAAGTACCTTTTGTCAACACTAAAGCCCAGTAAGGGGTACTTCACCCAGAGGGTGGTTGGGCACTGGAAGAGGCTCCCCAGGGGAGTGGTTGCAGCACCAGCCTGACAGAGTTCAAGAAGCATTTGGACAATGCTCTCAGGCACATGGTGTGACTCTTGGGGTGTCCTGTGCAGGGCCAGGAGTTGGACTCCATGATCCTTGTAGGTCCCTTCCAACTCTGCATTTTCTGTGGTTCTGTGACCCAAAAAATTTTGTTCTATAAAAAGAAAATTTCTAACAGCTGAAGGTGGAGAATTTATATTAGACCTGACCTGTAACTGCAGTGTGGCTGTATGGTATTCACTGAAGCCTGGAGCAGCAGGACAAGTCCACAAGGAGGCTGCAGAATGCCAAGGCTGAGATCCTTTCACTAAGGAGGTTTAGAAACTGTAGCTCACTCTGGTCTCTCGTGTTTGGGGAGGATCATCTACTGCAAGTCTTCATCTGTATGTCTGTGAGGGTTGATATGGCTCAGAAATTTGGTATATGTGGTTACAAATGTATGTATGAGACGGACTTTCTAAATGTGTGTGTGCATGGGAGACACGCACATCTCCAAGGGCACCTTGGGTAGGTGTGGTTTTGGATGGAATGTCCTGCACCTGCCTTGCTCCCAACCAAAATTGGGAAATTCTCTTGCTTTACATCACCCAGGTTGAAAGCAGTGAGACAAGAGCAGCAAGGGCAGAGGAACAGCTCCAGGGAGCCTTCACCTGTCTGCACTGGGAAACAGGAGACCTGTGTGAGAGTGGTGGGCAGGACTGACTGGCCTTAGTGTAGAGAGCAGCCTCAGAGCTGCACTTTGGGGCTCCTGCCGCTGATACTGAGCCATCCCAGGCTTTACTGCGGCCACTTCAGATGGACACTTGGGTGGGGACCAGAGCAGGGTGGAAACTTGGGTTATGCAGTGGTGGATCACCTCCTGGCGTGGCTCTGGGGACAGCTCCACAACACTAAAGCTGAGCATGGATGTGCTATTCCCTCCATTCTTAGGTCACCTCTGAACACAGCTGCAGCTGCAAAGGGCACATGGAGCAGCACCGCCTCTCCAAGGCCATAGGGCAGGAAGAAAACTTGCTTCATTTTTCTTTCAAGAAAATCCACCCTTCATTAAATCTTCTGGACTCTATTAGTGTTAAGACTAGGTGCCAGATTTCTTTATATTGTAAATGAGCATGGTTGAGGGGACTTTGGCTAAATTACTCTCTAAGTGGATTTGACTCACAATTAGCAGAAACTGCTTAAAAATGACGGGTGAGGTTACAGTGAGTGACACGAGAAGACAAGGAAAAGACATTATGCTGTCCCAGCCCGTGCCAGCACTGCAGATAGCCATGACTGTGCTGACAGAGGAATACACTGCTAGGTGTTGGCCTAAAATACATGCTGCCTTTTGAGATCTGAAGAAATCTTCGTAATAATTACTTTTATTTTCTTTTTCATTATTAAGGCATATAATTGTTAAAACAGATAGGCTTCAGAGCCATTTTAATGATGCACAAAAAGTGTAATTAGCATGTAAAATAATATCTCATGCTAAATTTTCTGTGTTTGCTCTGGGAAAATGTTTTAGTAATTATGCAAATGCCGTGATGAAAACTCATTCCTAAGATATTTGGCATATGTCTCATTCTGTCCAATTTAGTTTTCTGCATGTTGATGAGAAATACCAGCTTTTTCTTTTCCCTTTTTTTTTTTTAACTGATGAGATTGCTTTTGTTAGCTTTTGCATGCTTTGCTTGCTTCTCTTCAGTGTAATTTCTTTATCAGACAAACAAGATAATAAGACTAATTTGAGACAATAGCCTGCTACTTTATAGATCCTGGAGTGAAATTTTTATTAGGAAAATGTTACGCTTTAAGGTGCACCAGAATGAAATTTTATTACATTTATAATGAGGCTTGATTCAGTGTGGCAATGAAAATGCAATGGAGGGTGGGAAAACTTGCCTCTCAGAGAGATGTACCATGTAGATGTGTAATTTAGGAAATATTATTTTGAAAGAGAGTTTCATTAAAGAAATAAATTAGAAAAAAATTACCTGCACTGTAACTTGGAGCACAGGACCTAAGGAAGCAGTGAGAAAGAAGATTGATAATCAGAAATATTTTTGATATGATTGTCTAAGATGTAGGGATCAAAAAAACCCCTGTTTCATTTTGGGAGGAAGCCTGACAACTATCTGGATGCAGAAACAATCTGCAGTTATGACAGCAATTGTTGTTTGCTTTTACAGGCCCAATCCTTCAAATATGATGGTGCAGTTTTCTTAGTAATTTGAGTTTCTGAAGTAAAGATATTAAAGATACCACATCAAAAATATAATTATATATTAAAAAAAAAGGTTTGTAAGCTCTATGATGACTTGTTCTCATTTGTAGGTTTATTATTAGCATATTGCTGGGGTTTTTTTAATCACTTCTTCTCAATAATGGCATGTATTCAGTTTATAATAGTTCTCTTTCTGACATGTCTTATCTTTCTAAAAGTAATGAGATTTGATAAAGTTTAAGGCATTTAGTCCAGGGAATTCATTTAAAGTTAGTTATAAAACTCCGGTTGCAAGAAGAGGGTTCTCGTTTCTTCCCTGAAACTTTCAGCATCCTGATAAATATATCTGAGCATACTTGAAAATAATTTAAAAATTAAGCATAGTGAGGTTAAAATGAATTGTGGTGACAATTATTCTTGATAAACTTTCCTAGTATGCCCAGTGAACATGGGAGGACAGATGGGATTCATTGGTAATCTCACAACAGCCCAAAAAGTGTTGTCATTTTATGTATCTTAACAGCCACAAATAGCTCTTTAAACACTTCTTGTATTCTAAGACTTGTCTTGATGCCTGTGAAGGATAAAAAGTCATCAAGAGCCAAGCTGTACAGCAGAGAGGCCTTAGCAATCTTATGCTCTGAAGGAATTCATTCACACTCAATGTGCTGATGTGCATGGAAATTTCTAGGTCATACTTCATCATACTTAGAAGTAGTATCAGCAGCATCATAGCACAATCCATGCTAACTTTTTATAATCCTAATTTGATTATATACCCAGCATTCATAAACTGATACCTCAAATGATATACACTCAGGAAATATTCAGCAAGACCGTAGTTTCTCATTGCAGCTGATTATAAAGAAAGATAATTTTTTTGCATTTTCGTAAGCAGTTCATGCTGTGTTTGCTTCTGAAATTCAGTTTGGCAACTTAACCCTTCTCCAAGAGAAAAATTAATTTGGTCAGAATGATGTAAAGTGGTGACGCTTACAAATATATAGACCAAGGTACTCCTTCAAGATTCAGGGTCAGGAACAGAAGCAACTAAAACCGTACTTGCAACTGCTTAGTGATACCACTGCCTCTCTGGGGGAACAAGGGCTTTATTCCAGTGAGTATCACACAATGTTTCCACATTATAGCAATGATTTCACTTACACTGTGTGTGACTCAGTCTGGTTTCAAAGAACGGCTGTGAAAGTCTCGTCTGCCCGATGATGCTTTGTTTCAAGACAAATTTCAGTGATCGTTTTGGTCTCAAACTTTCAAGCATAAATCGCGTAAATACTCAGGGTAATGCTGTGGACCACTTTACCCAGTGGGATCGTTCACATATAGGGAAAAGATAATATATATTATATATAATACATATTTTAGCCTATATTTTCACTCATTTTGTCCATCTTTTTTTGAGATAAACCCCAAATATGAGCTGATTCTGGACATTTTCAAGTAAATGGCAAAAGCGCATACCTTCTTTTCTACCCTGTAAGAAGACTTGCCTGACTCTTTGGGCTCTCAGGTGTTTCTGTATGGAGGTGTGTGCTCAGCTGCACCATTCCACACACAGACGCTGTTAGGGTGCAGCTCAGTAGCCTCCGGCACACACATTTAAAATCACATGCAGCCAGAATTTGACTGTTATGTGATGGCCTGTCACAGGGAGAGACCAAGGCAAGGCTTCAGTAGGTTCCAGCTCATACAAAGGTTCCAAGTCACTTCTGGATCACACCTGCAAAGATCTGAGTCTATAGCCAAAGGCTTCAGCTTCTTGCATGGTCCAGGTGAGGTGAATTGCCATGACATATCTCTTTGAGAGGCAGGTTTTCCCAGCCTCCATTGCATTTCCATTGTCACACTGAATCTCAATACATTGTGGGAAAACTCTCCTGAAAAAGGCAGGATTTAACAAGAATTGTTTCAAAGCAAAGAAGTCAGTTAGAAAATTATCAATATCCTAATGGTGTAACACTGATTCTTTCACTAACAAAAACTGTACTGGGATCAAAATACAGAATGTTCAGATAACTACAGGGTTCCTAATTATAGTTATTAGGATTAGGGCTTGTGTACTAGTTTCTCGTTTATTTCATTCCTGGTAATTTGCCTACAAATATGTTTTACTGTTCTTAGATTCAGCTAAACATTTTTAAGCCCAAATTGACGGAATGACTCAACTTGTAAGCTGATGATTCAGATACCTCAATGATGGGAGTTCAGGAGAAGTTTGCAATAAATAATTTCAAAAAAACTCTTATCTTAAAATGCTAAGTGAAAACTCTGGGTTTAAATTCTCGTTTTGGTTTATTGCATATTCTATCTGGGCCTTGGTTTGGTTGTTTCTGAAAGGCATAAATGTGTTGAATTAACTAGGGTTTTTTGTACTGTGCACCTGAACTTCACTATAGTCACATCCAGCAGATGTGAAGCTAGAGAAGCTACAGGCATGAAGAGTGCTGCTGTTGGACAATCATACTCTAGACTACTATCATGCCACACTTTAACTAAATCCAAAAGAATTAAACTATGTTTATTGATTACTGAACAAAGGTATTCCACAATACAACGGAACTAATTGGAAAAAACAGTCTAACTGAGGGAAAAAAGCACGAGACTGAATCTGAATTTTTCCTGGGAAAATCCAGGCATAGAGTATAGTAACTCCATGACTTTAATACTCAACTTGATGTAAAATGGTCTCCTTCAGCAAATTTGGTTATATCAATATGAATTGTTAGAAAACACAATAATAATATTTAATCTGAAATAATACCACAATTTGGGCAGTTTGCATGATTTCACTATGTTTTATGGTTTTCTAGGAGTAGTACTGCCTTTAGTCACTACAAAAAGGGACATTTTATTCCCTTTAAAAGGCAAAACCATTTGGTAGTTGCAGCAAAAGGGCCCAAACTACACAGGTTATCACTTATGCTCCACTACACTATCACACAGCTGTATCATTGCCACATTCACCTTTCTTTCCCCGTTTCCCTCAGGGCGTTTGTCATTTCACATGTATTCATGTTTGTCATTCATGTATCAGGAAGAGCTGATTTCTAATTATCATTTTCTGGAGGAAATTGTTTTTTTCAGAAATGTGTTGGCCCCATGGTAACTTTTGGGAGCCCTAGGCGGAGGTGAAAGTTATGCTGTACTGCATGAACTGAATAAAAACATAATGAAACACAGCCTTTTCCAGAAAGCTCCCAGTGTAAAAGAAGAAAGGCAAAAAATACATACAAAGCAATTGAGTTTTGTCTCCTCATTTAATAATGCAGAAATCAGGACAAAATCTGTAATCTCAGCTGGGCCCTTTTCATAGCCAAAAGAAGTTGCGGGCCTCTCCAGAATTGCTCAAAGGCAGAAATCCAAGTGGTGTGAACTGCACTTAGAAGTCGCTATTCTTTTCCAAGTCACTATTTTTTTCCAAGGACTTCTAAGGGAGACTGGGCTGACTGGCTCTGATTAGAGAGCCAGTGGTTAGTAACTAGAATTCAGCATCTTGTTGCTGTAACAATTATCCCTAGTTTCACTGTTGCTTTTTTTGTTTATAAACAGCTTTAATTCTCACACATTCCCTCACTATGACCTTTTGTCCTAACACATTTGAAAAAGAAAAGTCTTTCTCTTCTTTATTACTTTATTGGCTAGCATTAGGTGACATTTTTTTTTATCTCACTGGTGTATTGTGAGAAATAATTGATGTTTGTGAACTGCTTTGAAAATGAGCATCATTGCATCAAATGCTAGTTTGAGGAGAAAGATGCTTTTTGATGTTCTTATCTGTTTTGTTCAGGCTTTAATTGGCTCTGTATTCATCTTCCTCCCACTCTTATGGTTGCAAGTTCAACTCTTTTTTAACCTTTGATCTTTGAGTGGTTTCTCCAAAAACTCAAAATTGTCACTTGATCTGCTCCATTCATGTCTTTCAGATGTCTCAGAACCCAGGGAGAAGAAGAAGACAATTTTTCAGGTCGCAAGGATGATACATGGACATGGATGCTGGCTTAGTGGAGTGAGGGGAAGCTTTTTGAAGAGCTTGTAGGGAAGCAAGATTACCACTAAAGAAAGGAGAGAAGTCACTGTTGTTTTCCCTGTGTTTTTGTTTCCCACTCTGAGAAGTCCTTCCCTGGGATGAGATTCCTGTCTCATGTGAAGAGCAGGAAGTTCTTTCAGTTTTTTGAAAAAGTTTTTGATTCTGATTTTGCTTCAGATAGATGAGGGGAAATGCAAGCAGAACAACTGATCAAACGATGGATTTACAACTCAAAGGAAAAGAAAAATGTAATGACTTCGTTGGAGCTCTCGCTGGACTTGGATGCACCTTATTTCTCTGTAGAGGAGAATCTTTGACACTTGAAAATTGTGAAAATAAATTGAACAAACCCACTGAAAAACGTATGGTAATGTAGAAATATTACCCAAAAATTTTTGATTTACAAGGTGTCCCGGAACTACTTGTATTTCTAGTTCTAGAACCTTGACATTTTGCACCTGTACAAACAGTTAAATTTTCTTTTACTTCTTTCACAAAAATGAATGGTAATCTAAACATACAAATATGAACAATCTACATCTGACAGTGATCTAATTACATGAATTTGAGAACATTGGCTAGCTATTTTTCAAATGCCTGACACTGTGAAAGCTGGAAAACATGTAAATGTTGTTGTTTGTCAGATGACTCACATTAAAATATAATAACATTCTGGAGACTCACACTACAAACACAAAAATCTGAATAAAGTACACAGAAGTGAAAAAAGCAAAGAAGAGATCCAGTCCTTATAAGTCTGGAAAGAGATTCTCTGAAATATTATAAGAAATGCATTCAGATCTGAATATCTTTGGTCTGGACTATGTCTCTTTTTCATTTCACTACTACATTTTCTAAAATTTGGCCACTGCTTTAGAATGGATGGAGACTTTGTTTAAATACTTCGTAGTGTCAAATGAATATTTGACCATAAGAGCTTCATTTAATCATGAAAATAAAATGTCTCTTTTTAGTACCAAAAATTCAGTTTGGCTGGAAGCAGCTTTTTATTCTTACATTTTTGGCTGGAGATTGCTAGCAGTGCCATGAGATTTAGCTGGCCATCTGTACAGCTTGAACACTGAGTAGTGACTCTCTGAAACTTAGGACAGTGTTTATGGTAGGCTGCTTGCAAGGTATTGATAAGCCAGAACTTTATTCTCTGTCTTAATTAATTTTCAGTACTAAGCAAACTAGTAAAACTCACAACCTGTATAAGGACAAATAACACAGCAAAACTAGTGGATTAGATGGTGGATTAGATTTTATGCCCTTTATCTTTTACAATCCAGAATAGCCTGTTCTAAAGCAGTTTTCCCTTTTGAAGTAATTCTGGAGTTGCAGTCTCCAAAAAAATGGAATTAAAACTTCTTTTAGTGGTATTATTTTCAGGCATTGCTTCTGAATTAGAGGACAAAGCCCAGTAGATTAGGTTTTATGAGGAGAAAAGCACAGACATGATTACTTTTGCTTTCTCTTAATTACCAAATGGACAAATTAAAAAAAAATTTAAAAATTGTCTGCCACTGACTTTGCTGGGTTTGCTTTTCCTAATAAGTGATTTCTTAGACTGAATCACTCATAATGCCAAGTTGACAAAGAAAAGGAATGAAAAGTGAATGGGGACAGTTTCAATTAAGTCACACAAAACCTTTCTTGTACTTACCTGTCTGACCTTATGTAGGTGTCTTAGTGCTCCCCGCATCCCAGGCACACAAAAGTTTATCTCGACATTTTCAGAGTCTCTTGTATAGTTTAGTCTTTCATTGCTTCAGTTGACTTTGCTCCTGCTTTTTGTTATTGTTGTTGTTATCCATATGATCAGACTTCACCTTATTACCATGAAAATGCATCAGAAGAACTTCCAAAAGGTTGGCGAGTTTTTTCCTTTTCTGAAAATGTACTTCAACGTAATAGGGTAAGATTTAGTATAACCATTTTATCTTACAACTATTATCAGAGGAACAGCACAAAACATCATACCATCTCTCTGTCTCTGCTCCTTCCTGTCCCTCCAATATTTCCCTTGTTCCACTGGTTCAAGTCAATATATTTTTTTGTTAATTTCCTTTCAAGTTCTGATAGTAACTGTGATCTGGATAAAACCATTGGAACTATGTCAAGCCATAATAAAGTTTCTGGGATTTATGTGGGAAGTAGAGGTCTTAGATACTATGGACAGAAACTTTATGAGCAGAAGGCAAAAGGGCAAGGAACACATCAGGATCAACCTGCTAGTGAATAAATTCCACAGTGCTCACACTAGCATAGAGCTGTTTTGTTTGGGGAGCTACGCAATGGCCTCTAAATCCACCTGTACTTAAAAAAGAAATACTATACTCAGATTAAATGCATAGATTGCACGGTGAATATAATTCGTAGTGTATATTGTATTTATTGATGGTAAAGAAATGATGTTTTGTCCCAGAGCGCATCCTGGAGGAGCAGATGCGAGAGGGCTGTTGAGAAGCACGTGACTTGATGTCTCCAGGGATGTAGCAGCATTGTCTGGAGGTTCAGCACAGGTCTCTGCCTTGTATTCACTTCTGCTCGTGGCTACGGGCCCTGAGATGCAGCTGGAGATGGGATGAGAGTGCCCACGGTGCCTTGGCCATGCAGAATTCCCTGCACACGTGTCAGAATAGGTAGTGTGGTACAGTTTGAGAGCTGCCCTGAGTGAGCTGTTCCCCAGTCTCTCTGGCAGGACCAGAGCACAGTTTAGCAGGTGATTTTTCTCTGTTTTCTGAAAAGCACCAGCCTTTACTTAAATATTACAGCAAAACCAGCAAGTAGCATTAAATCATTTCCTGAGCTAGAAATAATAGCCAAACCCTAATCTGGAGGGAGTGCAGCCAAATATCATTAAGTTGTAATTAGCAGAGGACTACATCTTGAAACCTGCTCTTTATGAAGATTTAAAAATTACTCACCGAACAAAATACGTTCAAAGGGCACTTGGACAGGTCCCTTCTTTCTATTTTCAGTATGTTCTGTGACCTACACTCTTAGAGCTGTGTAGAAGCATTTAATCTTCTTTTTTTTTCTTCTTTCTCCAAAATCAGCCAGATATTCCCTCTGCAGAAAAAGGACTTAGGAATTTTATAAGGTTTAAAGTCCTTAAAAAAGATCACCAAACCAAACAGCCTGAAGACACCTTTTCAAAAGATGCTGAGCTGCTATTCAAGGACATGTGTGCATAGTGGATTTACCATTAAAAATGACTGTTTCCTTGTAGTTTCTAACTAATTTTACTTTTAGATACAGGCCAAGTTCTTCAGTGTCTGTAGCTCAGCTATATCTAACTTAGCAAATAATTTAGCACCATGGGAGCGTGTCGGTAGAACAAAGAAAACTTTGAGCAGGTTGCTCAAGGTGTTTACATCTGACCAGATACAGTTTGATTCTCTCAACCAAACATCCTCTGGCTGCAAGCAGCTTGAAGATACTTCAAGGCACAGTCAATGATTCAGACCCAAATATCCCTTTTGGGGCTGAGGGAATGTGATGGAGAGTTCCTGCTTAGTTGCCTGTGAAATGAATGGCATTCACTTGTGCATAAACCACTTCCTACAGAGCCAATGCATGGGGACTGCAGATTGTTCAGGATTTTGCTGTAAAATGGCTTGATTATTCTAGATCAAAACAGTGTCAAGGGCACTAACTTCAACACTGGTCCATTGCAAATATATTTTTTGCCAGTTGTGTTTATCTCCAAACACTGCAGAAAACCTTGTAGAACAAACCTTACCAGAAGTGCATCACATGAGGGTATAATACCTAGAACAGTTAAGACTATTATAGGAATAAATATATGAGTTTGAGAACCTTTTCGTAACATCCTTCAACAATGAAAACCTGCCAGTTCATGTCTAAACATCATTGATTTGTCTTGCAGAAGGAATGGATTTCAAGAGCGAGAAAATTCTAATTATATTCTAAAGCAAATTATGAGGAAATAAAATCATCATTGATTAGGCTACTTCTGAGTCAAAATGTGCTCTGGAAGGTTTTAATTTTCCTATGGTAAGTCAAAGAATAGAAGCAACAAATGAGAAAACATGATTTTTGAAAGCAGAATTCTTTTTTATCCATTGTGGGTTTGCTAGCACTTCTGACGAAGTACTCTCTCTTGTTGGAAACCTGCAATTCTACCAAGACTGATAGGAAATCTTGTCTGAACTGCTGCTATATTCAGCAGTAAAAAAGGGTAACCATTGTGACTACGAAAAGCGGTATTATATTGGTCTTCTTATTAATATTAGAAAGTATTAGAGGCTTGAATGAGCAGTAGAAAATGATAAAATAAAAGGAGGGGAGAACATCATACTGAATTGTGACAGAGTAGGCAATTGATATAATTAAACAACAAAACAAATTTAGTGTCTGAAAGACAAGAAAAGAACATGTGCACTTGGGTGAACTCAGGTCCCAAAGATTATTAAGACAGGACTGAGCTTTTCATTTGAAAGATTTAATTTAATCAGATTTTTCTGCTAACTTAATTTGGTCAGATTTTCTGCTAACATTGATATTTAATTTATTTGGTTGTCATGCTACATCCTTCATACAGTGAGTGTCAACACAAAATTCTTTCTGCTTGGTTTTAAAGTCTTTCAATATTTGGAGGGAGTTTGAGTCTAGGATTTGAATTCAAACTTATCACAGTTTATATAAGTGTCTGTCATGCTGAGGTACTCATATCACACGAAAACTCACCCCAAGATTTCCACCAAGGCAGAGAGAAGGAAGTGAGATATCTTGGTTCTGTGTTCTCCTTGGGGTCCTGGGGGGTTTTGACTTCCCTTAGTCCTTGGCCAAGCAACAAATCCAAACACAAAGCACTTGATTAGGGGCAACTCACCATCCCCACAGTTGAAATTGTGTATCTGTGGTCTGTAGAAAGAGCCAAACAGAAAGGCTGAAGCAGAAGCAGCCTGGCTGAAGACATTTATCTAGTGGTTCCTTAGGGCCACACACAGAAACAGTGCCTGCAACAGGACAAGAAACAAGGGTTTAATTTCAAGTAGCACTGTTTCTTAACAGCCCTGGCAGGTTTATGAAGAAACAACTTCTTCATGCCCTTTTACTAAAAATAAAATCATAAAAAAAGAAGACATTTTTAATCTCAACCAAGTGTTACATATATAAAGCATTCTAATGCATGGGGTAACACATCGCTGTAGAAGAGAATTCCTTTGGCAGCAAGAGCATTTTAATCTGGCCTGCAGTGTCTCAACAGGGATTCATGGAGCCACATTCATCTCATTTGTGATAGCTGAACTTCATTTGTTTTGCGGTGCCATGACTATTATAACCCTGTGCCAATTTTTTTGGTATATGGGTTTGTTAAAAGTCAGATCAGTGTAGTTCTTAAGATGGATTAAATACTTATTAGGTCCATCCTCTTTATTCACCCTGAAAAAATTCAAATAAAAAATTAATCATCTTAATTAGATATAACAAAATGTAAAAATTAAATCGATCTTAAACAGAAATTGAAACTTCACAATATGATAAAACTAATTGCCATTTATGATTCATGATAGAAATAGAAATAAAAAGTCTACAATAAATTCTACTTCTTCTCTTACCACAAATTCGAAGACAGCAACACTGGTGTCACTTAAATATGTTTCAGTTTATTGTTGAGAAGGCCTGAGCTCTGTCCTGACAGGGGCCAGAAGAAGCACCAGCTGAGCGGACAGTTTTCATGTCATAGATGTTATTCTTTCCATGCTCAATCTCTGCAGTTCTGGCAAGAAAAACAAAATCAAGAAAAACAAGCAAAACTAACTACATGAGTAAAGATTTGCATGTACACTAAGAATTTATGTCCAAGAAAGTTGGCTCATATCACCACTCTGTCACACTCACACTCATCAACCATTTTCTTCAGGTGGAAAAGAAGGGATAGTAACTTTTTTATGGAACTTCAAAGAAAGCAATAAAGTACCACAGTTGACTGGAGATGATGTTTAGCTTTTTTTAGTGACTAGCATTGTCATTGCAATGAATATTTCTGCTCTCAATATCATTTCAAAAATTTTTTTCTCCTTCTCTTCTCCAGGGATAAGTTCTTTATTTTCTTCGATTTTCTGTCCATGAGAAAATAAAAGGAAATAGTGAGTGATCTTTGGTGTTGGAGGGGGCAGCTGTATGGATTCCAGCTAGTTTTTCTCAAGAGGCTTATTCCCAAAGTAGCGTTGCAAGCACTGTTCACTTTGGGTTTTACTTTGCATATAAAGCGAATCAAAATCTTTTGGCCATTCCTGTTAGATCCTGCCAGGTAGATAGATCAGGTATGCCAAGTGAGCTGTCAAATAGTTGAGCAACAAGAAAGACCTAAGTTCCTCCCATTACTCTTTGTTAATTAGACTATGTCAGGATACAAAGCAACTTTTAACATAGCATTCAAACCTTTTAAGCAATTGCCATAGGATTTATAGTTGTCTGTACCCCAAAAACCCAATGAAACATCTAGTTAGGGTTTTAGTTGTTTGAGACTTGATTGCAATTAAATGGAAGTTATATTATTGCAGAAATAAAATGGACTTGTATGAAAGGAACTACATATTCACTGCAGTAAAACAGACCCTGACGAAATCCTGATGTATTATGTCAATTTTGGAAAAAAACACAGCAAAGAAAGGTAATCATGATTCCAAATTTTAGGCTAGATGTCAAAGCCAGCTCCATGAAAAAGACTTATACCTAACAAATTGTTCATCTAAATGTTTGAAGTAATTTGCAAGTACAGGCAATCTGGAGGAACATTTCAGTTTCTTCACACCTAGCTACTATGTATGTTTATGTGTTTATTACAGCATATGTCTTCACTAGTATTTGGCTTAGTATCTGGAAATGTCTCATTTCCACCATTAAATATTTCAGCCAAGATCCCTAGCCTGTGATCCATATAATAGCTGTATTAAGACTTGTGCTGGTGAGCTAATATTTATTTCATAATTAGGAGGGTGAAAGTTATTAAACCACATAATTTCTAAGAACATTTACCCTTGTATGGAAGAGTCTGAAATGAAGAGAATATTTGAACCTTCAAAAATGGGCAATTATGAAAAACAATTTCTGATGGCTCATTAAGGGAGTTACTCAGATTGCACAAATGATAGCTTTTACAAAACCTCAGACAAACTGCCAAAAATATTGTCTTTACTAGGAATACATGTACTGCATGTGTCTCCTAATATCAGAATTTTAGCTCTGTTGTTCTTGATGCCAGATGATTAGAGGCAAAACAGTGGTCATTTAATTGTTCCAGTACTTGAAAAAATATTTTAAAATATTTTAAAATTAGAAATGTCTTTTATCTTTTCCTTTTTTCCATTTACGGTTGAAAAAATAAAGATTTACTAAAAAATAGGAAGGGAAACGGATTCTTCAAATTTCTAGAAAGTTCTACAGAATGGCTTTCTGCCAAAAGTTTTTCATTACGGGTGTCCTACAGAACTGGTATTCCTTGTGTTACAGAAAATAACTTTTTGACTATTTTAAACAAACATTATAGAAAAAAAAATGCCTATGTGTTTGCATCTAATCATCAGAACACCACGGTGTTGAAAATTTTGCTGTAAAAAATTAGGATTCTGAGGCTGTCCATGTAAACGATAAGAGATTTATCTACGGTCAGAAATATCTCATGACAACATTTCAAAGGTCTTCTGCTCTTCTGCTATCTCATCATGGCATCAGTGTAACAGAAACAGTTTATGCTGCTCTGGTTTCTCAGGAGCTGCTAAGAGCAGGAAACTAAATAGAGACTTATCTTTGTATGAATAGCTGCTAAATTTGGGATGCTCATATCTGTATATAAATGCATACAGTTACATATATGTAAGTACTTACAGAAATAAAGCAGAAGCATGTCAAATCATCCAAGTGTTGGTTTTCATAATTAGGAGGGTGAAAGAAATAGTAACTATCTTCTTTTCTTTGGGATCACAATTTCACTGCTGTTCATACAGGTTTGATATAATTTGAACTCTGACAGAGATCCAATTTTTTGAAGCCATCAAGAACACTGATTTGACTCTGAATATGCAATAATTCTTATGGTCATTTGGAAGGTATCTGATGTTTCTAGGCATTTCCAAATTATTCTATCTCTCAAAAGCAGCTAGTTAGTCTACTAGATTAATCTTTCCTACAGTTTTCTGTACCACAAACTGATGAATTGCTTGATACTTTCTTTGCTGTTATCAAGGTAAAAGGTGTAAATAAAAGCAGATATTTTGAAAGGCTAAATTATTTTTCCTTATTGACTTGGTTGCTTTGAGATGTGTACTTTTGATATCTATTTCTACTAAGAACATTGTTGACTCCAACAAATTTTTTAGCTTCTGTCAAGGCCATGATGTTCTGTCTTTATATGCCTACTTTTCTAGACCAAGCGAAAACAAGTTTACTCATGCTAATTGAAATCCTGTCTGGTGGTGAAGCATTTCTTAATGTCCAGGAGGGTAGACAGGAGCAAGCCAGCAAGACCTAAATGTTTCAGAAGTCATAAGGTCAGTAGGAGTGCCCAGTACAGGAGTGCTGGGAAACTAATTTGGAGTGGAGTTCAGGCTCAGACACATCCTTTGGTCACTCACAAAGTTTAGTTACCATCATACTCCTTGCTGCAGTTATACCATGAATGAACCCCCTCCCAGGCAAATCCCAGACTTCACTTCCATGTTTGCCTGCAATTCTGGAGATGGAATGGACCACAGACACTTCCTGACAGGCAGGATAGACGTGGGCATCATATTTTGAGGTGGATAGTGGAGCCATATGGACATGAGCCATGCCGGACCACTTTTCCCGAGGGTAGAGAATGGGCACCAGTCCAAGAGACATTTGTTTAGTACGTGCACGCAGCCTAGCTTTCCAGAACACCAAGTCACTAAGAAGCTGGATCTCAACTTTAGCAGAAATACTTTGGATAAAAACAGACTTCCAAAATAAAACCCCATATGCTTGCAAGAAAGCTGGGTCCAGTGCTTTGCCAAGCAAGCTTTGTGGGTCATGGTTATATATAGCTTGCACACACAGTCCATAGAAAGCATGCAGCAAGTTTGCTGCAGGGCTAAATCTTACTTCCTGCACTGAACCATGCAGACACAGAGTAACATTTCCAGAGGCTGTATTGATGTGTAAGACAACAATAAGGCCCATGACAAGGTTATCTGCTTTCTTCTCATGGCTTCTTTCCTGAACCATCGGTATTTTTCTATATGTTCTATTTATCTTTTGTTTAGTTTGTTTTCTGTTTCTAAACAGTATTTAGATTAACTTGTAGGGATAATTTGTCTCTAAATGATTTCACTCTCCTATCAAGAATTCCTCAAATGACAAAGGTGAGGTGTTGCTTCTGAGACAAACTATTGTATGTGAATTTATATGTGGTATACACAATAACAGCAACAATAATGCATATTATATATGTAATTTTGTGGTTTTGCCCAGTTAATTGCATTAGTGAAAATCAACTATCTGCATACTTGGTTTCTTTGCTCACTACTTCTCAAGATGCTGTCAAATAACAGACATACCATGTGTAATTGCTGGGAAAAAGTTAATTTGAAACGTTTTTGGGTATCATTATTTGAACTTCAGACTTCACTTTCTTCTCATTTTTACCAGATTAATTATAAGTATCTTTTCAGCTGGATTATTTCTGTTTTGCACCAGTGATAGCACAAGGCAACCAGTCCCACAGCCTTTCAGCGGCTGACACATGACTCTGTATCAGCAAATTACATGTGCATCCCAAGCACCACAGCCAGCTGGTAGAGCTTTTGTTGGTTTTCCTAGTCTCCAAAAGCAGAGTAATGACATGCAAAAGACCCTCTGGGAAAGGCCCCTGCAGAAACCTCTACTGGAGTATCATGCCTGGGAATTATTAGGAAGGGTGGTGCGTGTGCCAAAATCGCATCAGGGGACATTTCAGGCACTTGACAGTACAGATGAACATCTACCAACGTCTGGGAACTTTCCTAGGCACCATTTAAGATGTTAATGCAGACAAAGCCATTATGGTCTGTGGTTCTAATGGAAAATAGGAAATGTCATTGAATGGCTCTGCTGAAAAATGTTAAATGGTACTAAAAATGTTGTCTGTATTGTTTCATTTTCCACTATTCCAGACACCTGACTGTACCAGGTTCACTAACATTTTTCTATATTTTTTACCTCCTAAGGCAAAACAAAAAGTTTGTCTTAGAGACATTCTTAGAGCAAATCCCTTAATCTATCAGATGCTGTCACTTTCCTGACTTGAAAAGGATTAAGAATATTTTTCTAGTAGATGCTAGATGCATTCAAAATAATTTTTGAGACATTTCTTAATATGGTTGCATTCAGATGTCATCAGCCTTTACAAGACTTGTCTTTTTGTCAGGTTAGCAATTGAATTTACTGTTGTTGCTGTGAAACTTGGTTACATTAGGTTCTCTTCCATTGATGCTGATGTCTGAAAATGCAGAGTGATTTTTATGAAAGATTTCCCAGATTTCTTCTTATATTGTGTTGGGTTTTTTTAATTCACTTTCCTATGCTTTTTTTAAATTCTATTTAATGTTGAAAATCCTCTAGGTGGCATGAAACATAAAATACAGAAGTTTTGCTATTATATCTTTCTCAAAAGTTCTTGAGAACTTACGCCAGGATTTCCTGGCTCTAACAAACCTTGCTATGTGTGTCGATTGAAAAATTCCATCTTGCTCTTTCTTGCCCTGAATACAGGAGTCACACTTCAGTGTTGTGATTCTAGCACTGTGAATCACACTAAATAAACTGCTGTGTGATGGCATAAAAGCACCTCAAGGACTTAGCCAGACCAGCCACAACTTCCTTAGTAATCTCATTTACTGTAGGTATTTTTTTTCCCTCTCTGGGTACAGCTTATAGTCTGCTTATCTAGTAAAACCATGGCAACTACAGAGCTAAGTCACAGAGTGGCCAGAAACATGAACAGGTTCACTAAAGCCTGATAACTTGGGACCCTGAGAAGTTACTGTAGAATATCCTGTTGCCAAAGACCAGGGGAAAACACAAATTCCCTGGGTTTCCATGAAGGGCACGTATGTAATGCATATCATCATTCATTAGGTATCTTACACTGAGAGCTGTCTCCCGCTGCCCTGTGGGATTCTTAGTTCTTCTTCATGTAACCATGCAGCACTGATGAACAAGGATAAAATCCAGATGGAAAAAGACGGTGGAAACTAAGCTCACATAGACCATATTAACTTCTTACACCTTAATTCCAGTGAAGCCACCTTTACTGGAAGAGCCATGGGTTACGAGAGACAAGCCATGTCCTGAGATGAATTTTGAATTATTGACACCATAATAACAGAATTCACTTGACTTCTATTTAACTCTGTAATACAACTGATTGCACTTTTTATTTTCAAGTGTCACCCAGTGAGCTGATATATAAATACCACTTAAAATGAAACAATTTTTTAGGGAAGAAAAAAGGATTTAGTATTCCTTTTTTGAAAGGATTTAAATTCCTTCTTAAATAAATAATTTAAAATAAATTATTTTAAACTTATTTAAAGAACATATATTAAGTAAAAATTAATTTACAAGTTATAAAATTTAAATTATGAAATAATTTTCACATTTCCTTTAAAAGAATGTAGTTTTTAGGGAAACCACAACAGATGCTAACCTACACAAATATGAAGAAAATTTTCCTCTATATATGTTATAAATAACCTAAAGGGTGGTTAATTCCCAGTACTCAGGAAGTGACATTAAGGAAAAAAAATAGGCTACATCTATATTCTCCTTGAATGAATGTAAAAATGGTGGGTGACTTACAATTAGAAGATGAAACTACCCAGGTTAAGAACAAAGTGTGTCCTTAACCAATGTTATTTGGTTGAGGTTATGTGCTTTGAAGGTAGTTGCCAATCTGTTGAATTCAACAGAAACAGTCGGTTTAAATTATGTGGGCAAACACTTTTTAAAATTGTCTTTACTATAGCATACTACTACTGGTTTCTCCCAAAAGCTGAAAACACTTAATTTTAAAAAATGTTTTTCAGGATCAATACTATGGTTTCGCTGTACCTTGTTTAGATTAAATAGTTATGAATTCATCCCTACTACCGGGTAACCTCCTCTGGCTCAGAATTTAAAACTGCACCAAGACATTTTTCTGGTGAAGGCTGTGCAGGTCTGAGGCTCTCGCCTCTTGTCTGTCCAAATTTTCACTTCTTCAAAGTGACTTCTGGTTCTCTCTTGAGGCCCATACCTGTCTTTCCCTCACAAAGAAGCCAGAGAAGAAGGTGCATGGCGTACAGCTGAGTCTATACCTAGAGGGATGCTAACACTTGCAGGGTGAGTATTATCCCAGACAGGAGAAGCTGGAGTGACTCTCAACAAGGCAATTAAAAACGCCCACTTCAATGACAGCTGGATATGCATCCACTCTTTTTTAACTGATGCCAGCTTGTGTGCCTTCATCTTCATCAAGTACCTTTTACGAAACTCTCCTTCAAACAAGAAGTGTATTCATGGGTTGCTGTTTTAAATCTAATGTGCAACCTGTGCTTTGAAATGAAAGAGCAGATGCACTTTCCATGAATAGAACTCAGTGAGTAAAGCCTAAATCTTAAAGTGATGCATATTATTTTGGTTTTTTAATTTCTTTACTGACCTGCATTATCTTTCTAGTTACTGGAGTGCTGGAAAACCCAAACATTTGGACACATCTGTGAGGATAAAGCAGGACAAAAGTCTGCTTTGCAGGACAAAATTTAGACTTTAACACTGTATATAAGTATACAAATACTTGTATTCTAAGAAATTCCTCCAAAATAAATTAATAGAGTTGCAGATTCACTGAATGGTTTGGGTTGGAAGGGACTTTAAAGATAGTCTAATTCCAAATACCTGCCATGGTCAGAGACACCTTCCAATAGACCAAGTTGCTCAAACCCCCATCCAGCCTGGCCTTGGAATCTTCAAGGGATGGGCCATCCACAGCTTCTCTGGGCAACCTGTGCCAGGGCCTCACCACCTCATAGTGAAAAATATCAAATCTAACCTTGCTCTCTTTTAGTCCAAACCTACTCCCCCTTGTCCTATCGCTGCATGCCCTTGCACAAAGTCCCTCTCCATCTCTCTTGTAGGCCCCTTTTAGGTACTGGAAGGGCAATAGAAGGTGTCTGCAGAGCCTTCTCTTCTCCAGGCTGAACAACCCCAAGTCTTTCAGCCTGTCTTCATAGGAGAGGTGTTCTCCTCCTATCCACCAAGGCTGTACTCCAGTTTTAGACAGCCATCAAATTCTTCAAGCACAATTTGCCCTTACTGAAGCCGTGTTAGCGTCATATATCACCTCCTCATTTTTCACGTGCCTTAGCAATTCTACCCCTGTGCATGGCAAGGCCTGCAGCCCAGGCAGTTTTCTGCCTTTTGTGGTTGAAAAGATTGTGTGATGTCTGAACAACCTCAGCCACTGCACAAACGCAACACAGGTTCTGTTTGCCTCTCAAACACAAAATCAGGCATTTGAAGAGGATCTGTGTGCTGGTGGGAGTGGTGGTACCATCAGTTCATCATTGTGATGTCTGGATCACTGACTTGAGGTGGCATCCACTTTACCTTTCCTGAGGTTATCCAGATCCACCCTTTCCAGGTAGACAACTCAGCTTCCAGCCTTGCTCTCAGCAAGCTGGAGTCACTATCCTCTTTTTATGTTTTTCATAACTCAGCACTGCATCTTACAGACTTGGTAACTGGTTGCAGTTGATGAAGCCTCCTAAAAATGTCTACATTAAATAAAGGAAATCTCAGTGAGTAATTTTGTCCTAACACTCCTAATTCATGGAATAAGAAGAGATAATGTTAGACAGGCTGTTTTAAGTGCTTATTAAACTGTTATGGTCATCATATCAGGCTGGCTCCCTTCTTCATTTTAAAGAAAAAAAAAGGAAATAAAACTACTTAATAGTTTCTGCATGAATAAAGGTTTCTAGAACAGAAGTCCAACTTCAGAGGCTACAACTCAAGCACATGTAAAGCTCTCTCCCTGCTTAGTATAAAGAAACCTTCAGTTCAATAATCTTTGCATAAGTGACATATTAAAAAACATTTTAAAACCTGAAATACTACTCTTAGTCGCATTAATAGGATTTATTATTGCTATAATATAATATATAGTATATTAAAAAGATTTTTAAAAGGCAGACTAACATATCATAGCAAGTCATAGTCCATCAGTGTTAAAATATGCAAATTGATTATGCCATGTTATTTCTTGCTAGTGGGACCTCTTTAAAATGCAAGAAGTTTTCTCAGTACAGAATGTTACAGTACATCTCAGACACGTAATCCACGTGGAAGCTCTACAAAACCTGAGATTAACTCAGTTGGTCAGAGCATGATGCTAATAATGCCAAGGTTGGGGGTTCAATCCCCTCATGAGCCTTTCACTTAAGAGTTAGACTCAGGACCCTGTGGGTCTTTTCCAATTCAGAATATTCTGTGATCATTAGCAGTTCGGTCCTTTCTTTGTAATTAAAATCCTGCTCCATTAGAGAAACTGGGCTAAGTAGAAATGGAAATGCATACTATATAATGAAGTGTATAGAAGATAATGTAGTGAAGTGGTACAAAGGTACCAAGCTGGCAAGTTTTGTTTGTTGTTCATGCTTGAACTGGTTCTAACTTTTGTCTCACAGCTCTTGAGAGCTATTTTTTTTTTTTGTCAATGCTTCACATAAAATCCAGCTGCCCATTCAGAATGCTAAATGAAGAATCTACCTTTTGAAAAACTTCTCTCTATAGGTAATAAAATTTTTCACTATTCCATTATTATGCCCTATTCCTCACAAGCATGCCACTATAGCACCCATAGTTAGTATTTTCTAAATTTTCTTTAGAGGGGGAAAAATTTAAGACTTCTGTGGCCCATGGAGTGTCTACCTACAGTCAAAAGGAATGTATCTACTTGAAATCTTGAAATGGAACGGCTATACTGATATTAAAAGATTTATCCTGCATATTTAGTATTTGGAATAAACTCTGAAACATGGAGATTTTTCCAAAATTAGGGAAATTGACCAAAGCAAATATTAATATATTTTTCTCTAAATATTCAAATTATTGTAAGGGAAATATTTTGGAAAATCAGTAAGCTTATTTTATGCATGGAGAGAACAATCTTGAAATTAATTTATAGCAGGGATTAACAATTTCATCAGACTATCTTTCAGTGACAGTGCTAAAGGTAATTAAAGAAAAAGAAATATCTTTTATTGGCACCTGCACTATGAGTTTGCCAAAACCACTGATATAAACCCTTGAATTTGTTTCCTTTTGAACAAAAAGCACAGAAAGATTAAATTCATAGGAAAGAAGAAGTCATTAATCACATTTTGACTTATTGCTGTGGAAAGCACCAATGTTTTAGAAGGCAAAAACCTGCAATCACAGTTTTGTAGAGTGGATTTTGCACTATGACTAGGTGAATTATTCATGTAACTTGGAGACATTTGCTTTGAAATAGAGAAATTTGTGCTCAGTTTTTTGTACAAGCGTCAGCTGAGGTTCTATACTCAAATTTTATTACTTGAGAATGTCCTCAAAGGATAGCTTTCATTAGAATTCGACTATTTTTTGCAGCTAGGAATTTTTGATTGCTTTCTTACAGTGCCACTAAAATTGCTCTTGTCATGATGATTTCAAAGGCCTTGCCTTTTCTCCAGCAATGTACGGGAGCTGTTGCTGTTTTCAGATCCGTGCTGTAATTCTGTAGCGGTTGCTGAACAGTACTCATTTGTGCAAACAGACATATTGACTGCGTTGTCAATAGTCATTTGTAATGTCTATAAAGTAAACATTTGCAAGTCAGGGTTGTATAAACAGTCCTTCCAGTTACTGGTGTCCACTGAAGCATAAGAAGAGCAAACCAGGATGGCTGTAGCCTTAACCCTGAGACTGTTTCTGTACAGTGACAGCAAATGAAGCACAGGCATTGTTCACTGCCACTGCAGCCAGACAGGATGGATTTGCTCCCCTCAGTAAAGCTGGCAGGTAGTGCCATCCAAAGCCTTTGGAGATAGGTGGAGGATGCTCTGTGTAAGACGGAGTGAGTGAAAACAAGTGCAGCCTTGGGGAAATTCCTTATTGATCTTCCAAACTTAGGAGTGAGCGAACCATCCTCTGAAACAAAAGAAAGATCCAGAGGAACAAGATAAGAGTTATAGTGATTGGCAACATGAGCTTTGAGTCTTTCCCTGCCTCTTTTTGTTTTGCAGAGCTGGTGTACCTCGAGAAGCAGCAAAGTCATCTGCCTCAGATTACTGTGCTATTGACTCATGTCTAAGAAAGCAGAAAAATTACAAAGGATGCAGATGCAATCCAAATTTAAAAAAGAAAAAAAAAAAAAAGAAGAGAACCTTCATGAGAGTCTTCACCATGATCTGGGAAACTGAGTCACATCATTTAGGAAAAGAAAGAAATGCATTGCTGCACAGTCCTGTGCAAAGATAATGTGTTCAGTGAACCCGAAAACTGGGTGAAATTATATTAGAATGAAGGAGCATCTTGAAAATAAAGATGTAAAAGCAAACAAAGGAACAAAACTTAGCATATCAACAGTTTTAATTTAGAAGTGATTAAATCTGTAAGAGGTGAAGACACTTGGCTTTACTACTGACAGCAGTTTTATATTTCCAAAGGCACATTGATAAAATTTGGTCATTATGAAAAGAATTACGAAAACATCTGCCTTTTATTTAGTCCACCACACAAAATATCTTAATCTACAAAAGCACCAGCTCATGTAATGATTTTTTTTGTCATTTATTTCTAACTTTTAATGATGAAAACAAGTTCTTCTGGTAATTTGGCAGCATTTTGCTGGTCAAGAGATTGTTTCATCACTGTGCATCATGTCTCTATAAACAAAAAGAGGTTTCATGCCTAACATTTATTTTTGATGTTTACACAAAATAATAGTGTAAATCAGTTTAAATGTTCTACATAAATAACTATTTCAAGCAACCATTAAATCTGAAGGTATTAAGCACTAAAATTGCTGAAGCAGTTGTTTGTCTACGTTTGACAGGCTCAAATATGCCCGCATCCAAGAATACTGAACAGCACTAGTCATAAAAAGCCTGCTCTTGACCTTTCCAGAGAAGTGAACAATGTATTGGTTTATAAACTTTCTGGACTGAATGTGGTCTCACTTAATAGGCTGCAATGGGAAAAACAAGCCTGAAAGCAGCATAGATAAGAAACCACACAACAAACTTCAGGGAGGCAATTGCAGGGCAATGGCATGTGTCCAAGCCACAGGACTCAGCTGTTCTGCTGGCCGGGAACGAGATGATAAAAAAGATACCCTGCAGCTCAAAGGCTCTTCCTAGGAGAGGAGTCAGCCAACAAATGATCCATGTGCAAGGGAGGGAACCTGACAAAGGACAGCAACCCCAAAAAAGAAAGCTCCTCACAAAGTCTTTGAATTGCATTTCTTTGCTGAAGTAATTTGTTACTCTGTAAGAAGTGTTTTAGTCTAAATAAATGGGTCACTTGTGACAGTGGGCTATTATCACAGGAGAGGAGAGAGACAGAAAGAGATGCTGTTCAGCAGTGTTCTGGGAATTCTCACCTCCCCTGCAGGAGAAAGTTGGAGTTATGGTCACTTAAGGGGGTGGTGCATCTGTGAAAAAAAGCGTAGGTGGTTCCAGGTTATGTGTGAGGTGTGAAGGGGGTGGCACAGACCAGAGAGTGTTGGGAAATTCCTCTTTGACCAGAGGTCCTACCTGTTTTTAGCAAATATAAAGTAATAAATGGGAATTTATTTATACAAGCAAATTATAATTTAGCATTAATCACTAACAGCAAAAAATGCTATTTGAAATAGAAACTCTGAAATGAAATACTGGAAACTTCTGGAAGGCCTCAAGAACTGTAAAGATGAAAAGCACAAAATCAATAGATGAAATGCGTTCTTCATGACTTGTTTTAAGTAGGGTGAGAACCAGCCTAAATCGAAACATAGAAGCACATGATGCAGAAATCCAAGACACTATCATCTGAAATTGGATGTGTTTGATTTTTTTTAAAAAAATATTGTTTAAAATAATTATTAAAGCTGTCTTTCAACAGAAATTGTGCCCAAAACCCAATTTCAAAAGTTGTTTTTATTCTGTTGAATTAGAAGAGTGAGCCCCAAAAAAGATACAAAAATTTTTCTCTCATCTAATAAACATTTTTTATTTCTCATTCTGGTCAAAAACACACATTAACTCAGGATGAAGAATAAACATAGAAAAATATAAATTTTCAGGAATAATGACGCAATACTCAGAAATTCAAGGGACCATGCTGCTGCTCTTGCTGCCTTTCACCGGTAGCAGAGTACAGGAGACTGATTTCCAACTTTTTATGTTCTTGTGAAGGAAGTTTTTAAAAGCATTTTATGATGTCATCTGTCTGTGATGAAAACATTTAATGAAAATGTCTAAAAAGATTAAAGCACAGACTATGCACAGAAATTTATTTGATCTTTAGTGTTTTATTTATTAGTTTGCTTTGTTTCCACAGAATCACAGAATATTCTGAATTGGAAGGTTTGAGGCTGACTTGAATTTTTTTCATTCTTCCAACAACTAAAATAAAGATATAGAGATATATATATGGATAAATTCCTGCAGAGAACAACGCTCAGAAATTTTCTGTTTGGTGGAGTCTTTCCCTTGTCACCAACTGCTATCGGGTGACAGCAGCTTCTCTTTTGGTTTAAGGATTTAAGGTCTTTAAAGGCTACCTGAAGCTAACAGAATTTTTTTTCTTTATTACTCCTAATGTTTCACTGGGAACTGCAGAGGCTGGTAAGACAAATTTCACATGAGAATTGCACTGATACTTCAATAAGTTATGTGGAAAATATATGGTTTGATCATTTTATAGGAAATTTATTAATCATGTTGGAATGTGCATGTACCATCTGGCAAAACATATCAAGCCTGAGAGAGCAGGGTGTGTGTTCCTGCTACTGCTAAAATTCCATGCATCTAGAGAAAAAGCTTATGTTCACAAAAATTAATGCATTTCCTGACCAAACTATATAGCTCAATGATTCTTCTCTGCAGAGGCGTCCTTGGTGAATATTGAATATGTTTTGGAGAGATTTCACTGACTGATTTCTTGCTGGTTCATTTCCAGTGCTAATTACATGAACAGCATAGCTCTCTCCATGATGGATAGGAAGTTGTTGACAGCAAGCCCTTTTCCAGAGACAGAACATCAGTTCCCCCCAGAACTGATTTTTCCTTTTGCGGTGCATTCACTAAGCCGAACCCATCTAATGGTTTTTGATAATTGCACTATAAAGGTTTCAAAACAAAATGAAAAAAAAGGCAAAAATCTAGCATGACTTTATACACTCTTTGTTATTGGTCTTTAGTTTTATGATTTGTCTTGGAATCATAAATTAACTTCGACATAAAAGCTTAATGCAAACAACAGCAACGACAAAAGAAACAAACTGCTCTCAGGCTAACAAAACAACTGATTTTTCTCACCAGGATCAGATTTAAGTTAATGACAATACGACAAAACAAAGAACTCATCACTGTGATCAACCACCTTTGAACAGATGTCCAAAATGTTTTAATTGCAGTTAACTGGGTTGTAATAATAATAAATAATAATAATAATAATAATAAATGATCTAGACAACACCTCTGACGTCCCAGTTGAGCCTTATTTTCTATGACCTGTAGAAATGGAAAACAAGCAAAAATTTGACGAAGTTCTGCATGTTCTGTGCCAAAATAATTTTCTTTAAATGTTTTCTAGCTGTTCGGATACCGTGTGGTGAAGAAGAAAAACCACTGTGACATCTGCACCATTGCACATTTTTCTCTTAAACAGAACCAGTCTCAGAAGTAGAGCCCGAAATCTATTTCTCACCTACCTGACACTTAATTCACTTTCTCTCTTTCCTGTTCACTTTTTAGGCAGATGTTTCTGGCACTGATAGGGGATCAAAAGTACTTCCATTTTCAATGTCCGTCAGCTGAGAGAAGACACAGAGCAGGGCTCACCTTGGCTAAGTACAAACTCTCTGCATCAGAACTTCTAGCCAAGAGTACAGTCACTATAACCTACAACTGTTTGATTCTGGGGATAGATGGGTAGGGAGATGCTTTACAAAAGGTTAGATAGATGGCATGCTTTATTCTAGTCAGGACCTTGGCATCACTGCTCACTCAAATTAGGAAAGGATCAATCCTTGCCTTGGATGTTTCACGTAAGCAATGATGAAAGACTGCAATTTGTGCAGCAAAAGTACCAGTAAAGACACATTGTTGAAGCTGAGGTACAATAAATGATAAGCAGTAGAGATCAGAGCACATGGATAAGCATTTTGTAGGTAACTTGGCAAAGAGAATTTTTATCAGAATAGTAGGAGAACAGCTTTGTCCCTCCCAAGTATCACCAGGTAGTAAGCCAAAACTTTTCAGATTTTAAGTTAAAAAGGACAGCGTTTCACTTCAGGCAAGCTATTTCAATGAGTTCTCTCCACATAATCAGTTCTACAGCTGTGATGTCAGAGGATCTTTGCAAGTGTAAATTTGCAAGAGAAAGATTTTCCTGTGGTCAGACAGATTTCCAACATTGGTGAAGCTGAAGGGAGTGAAAGCATTCTTGTAGTGTCACGTGGCAGTTCTTAGCTTGCATGGACTGGATGCCTGTTAGAACATAATCCTTGTCTTTTCATGGGATGCTGTAGGGTACTCTTACATGATTTTTCAAAAATCAGTGGTTAGAACGCTGTGTTTTTCATATATTAGTATCACGGAAGTGACTGTCATGTATGTACCTGCATAAAACATGTTTAGAAGGTAAACGAATGGAGTAAACAGCATGATATTTATTCAACCACCATATATGAAAGGTTAATTCTACAGTAAAGACAAGTTGAGACTGGGCTTCCAAAATTGTCTAAGACAGATATAATTGCAATTAAACTCATTTTGTAAAACAAGCTACATCAAATGCACAAAGTCACCGCCTCTGGTACAAATAGTAGTTTCGAAAGGTCGCAGTAGTGTGCTTTAATTCAATTAGGCCAAAAAATATACTTTTCCCCCTCACTCCATCTAGGACCTTTGGCCACCTTTCCAACACCAAAGTTACGTGCGTCACCTTCACCTGTGCCTGTGTACATACTCTTGGACACAGTCACACATATACACATTACACGTGCACAGTAGATTTGTGCCAAAGGGCTGGTGATAGGCAGGAGTTCCAATCCCATGTATTTTTTCACCTCTCAGTGTTACTTTTTTTCAGCACCTAAGAGTTCCTTTTGCTTTTTCCAGCACACATTTTCCCACAGATTCAGTGCCGGTTTGCTTCAAAGACAGGAGCTTTATTTCTCCTGTGGGTACTTATCAGCTATTTGAGAGCATTTCTCTCTAGTGGTATTATGACATTACCAGCAAACTCATTGATACAGTTTATATATTAACTGTGTGCACTCTCTTTCTGCTTAAAACTGCTCCAGTTTCCAAGCGGTTCACAATCCAAAAGGGATGTTTATCAGTTTTTCAAATGAACATCATAGAAATGCTGCTTTTAGTCCTCGAAATGAGAATAAACTAGTAAAAAATGCCCAAACAAACTATTTCCACTGTATGGTATAGATCCAAAGTTGCAAACTGAAACAGGAGCCATCTCCTCACAGAAAATGATAGAAGGGAAGAATTTTTTTGTTCTTTCAGGTCATCTGATATGGAAAAATTTCAGCAGAAACTGGTTTTATCGGTGAACAGTCTGTTACCACACAACGCTTTCTGTAACTGGTTAAAGAAACAAATTTTACAGACAATCTTTTAAACAAAAAAATGAGTGGATTGCGTCTAATTATACTACGATTTTTAGATGTCCCACATCTGAATGAACTTTTGATTATCTGTTTTATCTCTGAAATCACTAGAAATGCCTTAGTAGTGGATAATATATTCCTCTATTTATCTCAGGAGCAGCTCCTCCATGTTTCCTGAAATAATACATCATGGCTCCTTGGAGCTGCAGCAGATACTTTTCCAGACCTTTTAGAAAATAAGAGAGATGATGAGATCTTTCTACCAAGAAAATAACACAACTAACAGAACAGTTGATCATGTCTAAATAATAGAAACATTTGATTGCAGTGCTCAAAATTCAGAGACAGTAGATATGTCCCTAGTAGCATGGATATGTATTGCCATGCTTTTCTCAAGCCTGTAATACCTTTTTAAAAGATATTCTTAAATGCCTAAATTCTACTCTCAGAAAAACAGTAACCCAACACTTATTCAACTTGTAGCAATTCTGATTTCTACATGAGTTTCTGTTTGTTTCCTTCCACGTGTTGAATCTGTATGTTATTTTAGAGAAAAAAATATATTAAAAATGTTGATAAAACTCTTACAATGTTCTCACCCTGCCTTAAGTTGAATCTTTTTCCTGCTTTGCCAATAATTTTACTAATCTCTTTGCTTTTCTGAAAGAACAAAATAGCCTTCCTGAAAAATCTAAGACTAAAATGCCTGGTAATAAAGTGATAAATCTTTTAAGTTGTTGAGAAACTAAGATGTTTCCAACCATTTTTTTTCTTTTATTCTTTTTTAGCACCCGATTGTTGGGCTGCTGTCTTTGTACAGTCTTCTTCATTCTGCTCCGTCCAAGGATGTATTTCGGAAGGCTCAGAGAGGAATGGAGACCACAGCTTTGCTACTTACAAAACCTGGGCACAAAAGGGAAGGCCTTGTCTGCCTAGGGAGTGCCGAGAATCAGGCAGAGCATATCTGGTTACTCCAGAGTAGCAATTTGTGTTTAGGGCATTAAAAATCCCATTTAGCCTTTCTCTAAATTTGTTTCCTTTATCGTTATTGTCTTTTATAATTTTTTTTTTTTTTTTTTTTGGCAGTAGAAAAAGTAAGCATGCTCATGCTGCACAGTAAGTGTAGCAATCTGTCTGCAGAAGTTCTGTCAGTTCATGCTGGACTGAGAAAAAGTGAGGTATGGTGTGCACTTAATTAGGGTGAAAAATAAGTTAACAGCTTGCTCAGAATCCCAAGTGCTGAGAATTTTTCATTCGGAGAACAGAATACACTGTGCCACTTTTAAAGGCAAGTAATTTATGTACTAACTTCGTCCTTTATAATTTGGATGTGCACCAGGCACTTTAGACACCTTTAAAACACGTATTCATCCGAGTTACTTCTGACAGAATATTCACCCACATCACCAGTTACGTGCACAGTGCAGTTCAACCACAGGCAGCAATTCCCAGGTGCTCAGCCTTCTTTTCTTTGCTATTCTATTTCTGGCTGAGAGGAAAAAGGGTTTTGAATGAGATTGGATTGCTACTCTTGCTCTGAATTATGTTTAGTTATTTCTCTCAACGCCCAGCTTTGTTGTGAACTATTCTGTGTTGTAGGCTTTGAAGTCATAGATAGTGGTCTGAATGGAACTGAAATTCACCAGTGGCTGAGGAACACAATGTCTTTTCCCACAAACTGACTTGTACAATATTGATTTAATTAGAAATAGGTATAGTGGCATTCTAGGCATAGACTTAATTTGTGCTATGTAGGCCAGCTCTAGTGTTGTGAGCAAAGAACTGGAAAATACTGGATTTCCTTGTGGCAGTAAAAGTTAATTTCACACAGAACTATTTGAAATTATACACATGAATAATCCATCCATTTTTGGGACCCCAATATAAGAAAGACCCAAACTCAAGGGACCTCAACAAGGGACCACCAGGAGGGTTGTGGGCTGGAGTGTTTTTTCGTGAGGAGAGGATGAAGGAGCTGGCTCTTTCATTCTCAAGAAAAATTATTTTGGGGGACTTAGGAGCCCTCCAGTACTAAGAAGATGAAGCCAGAATATTCATGTTCAGAATACGCTAAATTAAGCTGAGAAGCTTTTTCTGCCTCAGAGAGATAGATGGTCAACCAGAGAGATTGTGCAGTCTCCAGAGATGCCCAAGACTCAGTTACATAAAAGCACTGAGCAACCTGTATTAGAGACCTCCTGACATCTCTTCCAGCCTGAGTTATCTCAGGATTATATAACCCTACAGTCAGTGAATAGGCATCTAATTACTCTCACCAGTTCTGTTTATTAAGCAAACACATTTCATGTGCACTGAAAAACCTGCCACATGCTCAGGTATGTAAATACACTTTTCAAAAAAGTCTGTAATGGTAGGTCCTTCTGAAAACTTTCTATGTGCATTTCTAGGTGCCTTATTATCCTAAAAAAAAACCAATCCAGAAATTAGACCTCAGTGTCTGGAAGTCACATGTCACTCAGGAAGTTAACTGCCATGTGATTTGATATTTCTATTTTCCGTTTTGAACTCTGGAGTGCTAGCTAATATAACACAATAGTCTGAATGTGATAAGGGACTGATGTCATTGCTATACCAGAGTTCTGTGGAACTGTTTTGAGATGTGTGGCTTTTTTCTTCACCTCAACTCTTTATCAGGCTGATGCAATGATACTCCAGAAGTGACTTGCCATGACGTCTCTCAACATCCTGTCACTTCCTGCCCAGGTGACACCACTGGCACATGTCTACACCATAAATGCCTAATAAAGCAATTCTGCTTTTATAAGCACACACATTCCTGTAGTGACAACAGAGGTGGAGAGGAAACTGCACCTGAGCACTTCCTAAGGGAGGTCCTGTGCATTTAAATGTAGCTAAAGATGCTCTTGTGAAGACCTCTTAAAGCACTATTTCTTCACTGGCTGCACTAAACTGCCTTCACAAATATTGTTCTGCTAAGGAAGTAATATTTAGGCATTGACTGGATGCCTGCATGAGGCAGAGTATATTTGAGCTATAGCTCTCATTAAATTCATATGCCAGCTAACAAAAACTGATGTTCAGCAGTAGAGACCTTTCCTGTTATTTTTGTTAGTAGAGGCAGTAAGTGTTTTAACCAGGAGTTTTCGCCTCTGTATTTTCATCAAACCTAACCCGCAATTTAGAGAAATCCTGGCAGGCATTTGTTAAGGCTCTGATCATCAACCTTTTGCTAGAGTGGCACTGAGAAAAGAGTCTGAACTGATCAGCCCTTGATGGAGAAATGACAGAAGACAATAAAATTATTTCTCTGCATGGAGACGGTGTCATAATCCAACTGTCAAACTAGGATTTGATTCTTAGAGAAAATCTGTCACTTTAGGTAGATTTTTATTCTTCTATTTTGCTTAAAGATCTCTGTAAAAGGACACCTCACCTTTTAATTATTTACTTTAAGGTCTTCTTGATTCACATTTAATGGAAACACATAGCTCTTAAAAAATAAATGAACTCTTTTTCACAGATTATAATGAGGCCATCTCCATGGTAATTAATTTCAGAGAATGGCATTCACCTGGTGAATACTATAATTACACTCTAATATTGAGGCTGATCTGAGCAACTAACTGAAATGAATTAACAAAATATGTTTTATTAAAGCTAAGCAGGCTATGCATGTTACAGTAATTATAATGATTATTATTATTATTACACGGATCTCAAATTCTTTTAAACCAGCATCTTTTTCTAGGAGCAAATACTCAGTTCATTTTCATTATATATTCTGAAGACCACACTGATATCAGAGTGGTTTTCCAGTGCTCTTCAGATCGGAAAATCGATCAAAGAAGATAATCTCTAGTTGACGGCTATGTATATTTTTATAACCTGCTGATGTATTAGGACATACTAGCAATATATAAAGCAGAAATCATAATTATGCTAGTTTTTCAGAAGCAGATTTAGGATATCTAACCTCCACATTGACAGAATAGGCCTAAGATGATTTTCTTTGCTGTTTCATTTTCTAAAACCAAAACTAAGCATTTCTTCAGACAAAAATATCCTTTGTTTCATTGATCTTATTTTTTTCCAAAACAGGTGTAATGGCCTTTATCTGTTCATCAGGATCTTATCCTGCATTGATGGCAAGCAGTTTGTGTTGGTTCATTTGAATTCACAAAGCTGGTCACAGGCCTAATTTCTGTCTCCAAATTCTCTACCCTTTCAACAATTCTGAATACTGCTCCTTATTCTTACTCACTGAAAAACAAACTGGCCAGCCTGGTAGTTCTTGCCTTGCTCTCAGTCTAAGCCACTGTTTCCCAACACACACACACACGTGCGTGCACACTGTCAGTTATATAATTACACTTTATGTATGCACAAATATCAACCCATTTAAATCATACTGGTGTATACATATAATTGCATTCGGACAATTCAGAAGTATGTGTGCATATACACAGAATAAACTGGAGATGACATGGGTAATATTTGACAACGCTAACACATTTATTTATTAAATGTAAATTAAGATATAAATTTATTAAAAGCAAATTTCTTAATTAAAATGAAAATCAGGAAAGATAGTTATTTAGAAAATTTGGCAAATTACAACACTGTTTCAAGCATGTTTACTCAGATTTTTCTTCAGATACCTCTTTCTCAAAACATGACTGCACACACTGACAGGAAAAGTTGATGCCAATGGAAAGCTCTGCAAGTGATGTCTTGTTAAATCATATTTCAGAACTTATAATGTGTTTCACTCACTACTCTTCCAGAGAAACAAAAAAATGAAATTATTACTGGTATGGTTCTTCTTTTCCAAACAAGAGGTACACAAAGATGTGTTTAAACAAACCAGGGCCTGGGATATGACTTTATTATGACCATTTTGATTTCCCAAAATCAACTCTAAAGTCCATTACAGTAATTTTTTACACATTTGTTTATAAAACATCTCTGGATCTTTTCAGAAGAAAGCTAAACTAACCATACTTTTTCGTGTTTAGGCAAACAGGGTCCATTTTTGCCTCAATGCTGCGTTTTCTTTATACTGATTTTGCACAGTGAGGCAGAAGAATAGTGTTATCCAGAAAGAAACCATATTAGCTGTAATGTCATTTTCATTCTCTCCGGGGATATGTATATGCTTTGGAAAAACTAGTTTTCGAAATTCTTGGTACTCTGACAGCCCATAAAGCAAACAAGAACAAGATGAGACTGGAACTGAGTATATTCCCAACATTTGATTAAAAAATTGAAATTGTAGGTAATTCCTGTACAGCTACAAAATCGGTAATTCTGATAACCTTTTCATTTTTTTTACAGAGCAGTGCTGTTTTTCCCATCATATCTTAGTAACTGGAAAACACGCTTACTCCTTCTATAATTGCTTTCATACATTTTCATTGCTTTTATTACAGAAACTGCACTTCTGTAATAAAGTAAAACCAACTGTGAACTGCTACATATTGTAAATATTCTACTCTTATCTTGCTGTACTATTTTTGGTACCTTATTCCTTTCTGTTTGTTATCTAGTTCTGTATGATGAAATCTCTAACAAAATAAAATGGGTGATTGCCTGAAAAGCACACAAGAAACAGGACATTTTGGACCATACTAAAAGACTGTTTACCAGCTGCTCACTGTCAGAGAAAAAGGACATTTCCAGTAAGTACCAGGGAGGTCTGTCTTGGTGTGGTATCACTGAATAGTTTTGTTAACGGCTTTGACCTCTCATTAGGACTGATTTGTAAAATTTATGGATGTCTTCTTGCCTCACAAGTACTGAATGACAGGATGAAAATTCAAAATGTCTGTGCTAAATTAGACAGATGGTTTGATGTCAACAAGAATAAAGCAGGGCAGATGATGGCAAAGTGCTTCATGTTAGAACAGAGAAACGGAATGCATAAAGGCAAAACTGGGACTCATCTCGGCAGCATTACTGTAGTAAAGGGTCTGGGAATAATAATTGCCATAAACCGAGTAAGAGAAATATACTGCTGCTGTAAAAAGAAAAAAAAAAGGCCTCAAAAATGTCATATGTCAGTCTAGCGTATATTAACAGCAACATAAAGTGCGTGAAGGAATCTTTTCCATTCACGTGCACCTGGCAGCAGAGAGGCTTTGTGTACAGCACTGTGCCCACCTCTGGCCACTCTGCTTCGCAGACAGGTTCACATGTTGGACAAGGGCAACAACAAGAGGGAAATCAGGTAGACAGCCATCCAAAGAGTGGAACCTAGGAAAGGAAAAAAAAAAAGAAAACCAGTTTAGTTCGGAAAAGGTAAAGCTAATGGACATAAAAAGGAGAAGGTGTTGCATTTTCCTCAATGCACAACTAATATGAAACAAGAAATAGTTGTTTTAATTTACCTAGGTGAATGTGCTGATTATATATGGGGAAAATCTTAACTGGGTTAAGATGAGTGAGACATTACAGCGAGCAAGCCAGGGATATAAGAATGAGGAATATTTTTAAAATCATAGATTCATGTTGTATGATGTAGGTCCAAGCAATCCCTTTGGCCTCAAAGTAAGTGATTTCTGGAGGTCACCTCTGACTGTGCCTTCCCTCTCTGAAGGAAATTCAGTGCTCCCAGAGAAGAAAGCAATTTTGACCTCGCTGTACTGCTGGAAAAAAACTCAAAAAAGCACCTAAACAAATAATTTGGCCTTTAGGTCTCTTGAATGCTTAGATAAGGAGACTGCAAGTAGGAATCCAATAAGAAGAACAGAGTTACCTCTGTACAAATGCGGTGAGTCCTCATTTAAATGCAATAATGAGATAACCCAATAAGATGGGTATATATTTCCTGTATCAACTAAACTAAAAATTCCAATGAAAATCTAGATAAAATCAAATCCATCTGGACTGGTGAGGGAGAAGTTATACTTATGTATACTTCAACTGTTTATCTCATTAAAAAGGGAACTTAAAGACAGCCTGATTACACAGTACACATACCTCCATGGGAAAACAGATGGGTGGGAAATTTGCACAGGTTAATTCTCAGCCCCGGACCTTGCTTCTAAAAGCTTTTTTCTCCCATCTGTATATTATGCTCATGGGGACAATCAGAGGAGAAGGCAAACTTCTGGTGCTCTGAATTACCCCCACAAGGGTCCTCTCTCTGGAGACAGAGCCCAGAGAGAGACTACTTCCCTGGGGTACACTGACTACCATCCTGACTGCCTCCATAATCTAGTAGCTGACAGCTGAAAGCAAGAGACAGAATTTCAAACAATAACAGCGATTAAGCTTGGGGAGTTTCTGTAAAGGAAGTGGCATATCTCCTGCTATTTTTAAATCAAAGCTAGATGTCTCCCTGAAAGGTTTGCATTAGTCAAATACAAGGCATGATTCAATTAAAGGAAAGTTACTAGTCTCACTAAAAGAGTGAGTTAATGGAAGGGGTTATGATTTAAGACAGTGATCTAATAGCTTAAATAGGAGCAAGGCATCGTTTTACATGAGCAGTAAGAACAGGTGTGTCTAATACTCAAAAAAAGGTAATTTCAGATTGCTCTTTGATTTACCTTTTTGTTTCTTTCTGGGTCTAAAGGAGAAAAAATATATCTTTGTTGACAATGTATATTATTTTCAGTTTTAAATAGAACTGTGCTGCTGTCAAAAGCACTGATGGGTCCTGATGAGAACAATCCAAGACATTTTGCCTCCTTGGCCTCTCTTTGTCTTCCTTTGCTGAATTGTCTTGATTTGCATTTTCCTTATTTCTATTCTTACACCTACTAAAGAATTAGAACTTTGTAAGAGATTCAGTATTGTAACAGTATGTTCCCGACAGTCCAAAATTAGGCTTTTTAAACTCTTAGTGGGGGGGGGAAGGAGATCACAGTAATCTGTAAGTTATACCCTAATTCCTTTTCCCCCTTTTCTGTTAAAAAATTTCTGCCCTGCCTTGGGGATTGGAAGGATAACACTGCAGAAAGGGCTTCTCAACATGGACGCTTTTTAGAAGCTGTTGTTTCTCTGTTCGTGCTTCCTTATTAAGTAAACTTCCACACAAAATCATATAAACTCATGGTGCACATGCAGATATCCTGTATTATTTGATCATAGTATTAAGGTGTATTAAGATACTGGATGCAATCGTGCACCTAAACACTTGCTCTCTGCTACAAGATAAAACAGCTGCAATCAGAGGGTGGGTTTGGATTAGATACTAGGAAGAATTTTTTTACTGTGAGGATGGTGAGGCACCAGAACAGGTTGCCCCGAGAAGTTGTGGATGCCCCATCCCTGGAAGTGTTCAAGGCCAGGCTGGATGGGGATTTGAGCAACCTGGCCTAGTGGAAGGCGTTCCTGCCCACGGCAGAGGTCTGGAACCAGATGATCTTTAAGGTCCTTTCCAAGTCAAACCATTCCGTGAGTTTATGAATCACCCAGAATGTATTTTGTGGTACGAAACAGCTTGGTAAAATTCTGGAGCTGAACAGAGCCTTCTCTTCTTAAATCAAGCTGACAGTACTTGTGAGAGGAATGTGTTGAAGACAGTGCTAGAAATATTCATGATGTAAAAAGATAAGGAAATGGGGGGGGGGGGAATGAATAATCAGTTGTCAGCAAAACTTATGTTCTCTAAAAGAAAATTCATTGTCCAGAATTTCTTCCTTGGTTGGAACTTCATATAAGGAGAAAAAGAATATAAATACACAGAACTATAAGGAAACAAAGCCAACATTTAATTGCACCGGATTTTTGTGAAAATATTCAGAACATGCTTTTAGTTTTGAGTGATAAGAGATATGCTTTCTTTAGTGGTACTATATTGTTCTATACTGTAATTAAAATAAAGAATGTGCTCCAACTATATCAGGCTTCTTTCAATCTGCATAAATATACACACAGAAACCTAAGATCTGGCCAAAAAAGAGTGGGTAGACTGATGAAGGGTTTTGCTGCAGCAAGGAAACAAGGTCCACCTGTGATATGGCAGAACCACAAAAATTTGAGCCCTATGGCTTGGAATGGGCAGTGACAGTCTCTGGGAGGAAGAAAGGGAAGATTATAGACAGCATCATTTTTAGATGAAGCTCACAGAATCCCAGATTATGTTGAGTTGGAAGGGACCCAGCAGGATTGAGTCCAGTTCCCAGCCCTGCACTGCACCATCCCCAAGAGTCACACCATGTGCCTGAGAGCAGTGTCCAAACACTTCCTGAACTCTGTTAGGCTGGTGCTGTGACCACTTCCCTGGGGAGCCTCTTCCAGTGCCCAACCACCATTTGGGTGAAGAGCAAACCTTAAATGGAAAGAAAAAATGAAAAGGCAAAAAAATGAAGGGATGGGAACATTCTGTTCCAATGACAGAGAATTAAAAGGGAGGAGTTTTTTGGGGGCCAGAATAGCTGTGTATTCTGAAAGAATGTCATGAAATTTGAAGTTTTTAAAGTTTTTACCATCATTCATTCAAGTTAGAAGAGCTTTGGGTTTAGTTCATGCCACCATAAATTGAGAACAATGCCATCAAAGTTAATGAAAATGCACATGTATAAAACATCATGTGTTTGAGACATTTTAGTCAAAATCCAAACATCAAATCATCTGTATTTCAACAGAGATTAGAGAAGAAAAGTATCAAATTATATCACCAGTGCTTTCTTCTGCTGCAGCCAAAACCTGTGATTAAACAAACACCAGACGAAAAGAAATTTTATACTCTGGAATTATTACTTTTCCCTGCCAAAGGTATTTTATCCATATATTTTGTATTCTTTTCTGTCAAATATAGTCAGTCTTGTAAATGATCATCCTGAGAATTATGAATTCATTGAAGTCTTATTTTCTAATATTAAGCTCAAAGTAGACTTTACATCTTACTAAAGAATATTCCATCAAGAATGTGTATCCACTGGTTGTTTTCTTCATCTGAGAAACCAGAACATCTTTTTATTTTCTCCGGTGAAAGGTCAGAGTAGGTGTGCCTAGTGTGGAGGTGGAAGAATAAATCCCAGTATCCTGTGTCGGTTCACCTCTTCATGGGTGCTGAATGAATTGGAGGATGGTGACAAAAGAAAAGAGAGTGACCAGCTGTGGACTAGCTCTCGGTATAGCTAACTTCCAATTCTAGAAGAAATCTGCTGGAGAGTGGCTGTTGCATATTGGGCCAGATGTTTATGCATCTGACACAGTTCTGAGAGCATAAAATAGCTGAAAAATGAGTGTACCTGCGACAACTTTTAGTGCCCTTTTAATTCAACACAATTGGTTTAACTCATGCAGGTGAGACCCAGTCCCTTTGAATATCCATCTGCCTTTAGTATTCATAGGAAACCAGGTTTATGGGATTTCATCATCTCATAACTGTGATGTTTCTATTTCATTTTAGTGAGTCATAGAAGTTAAAGAAGTAGTTTTGCTAGTAGATTGTTAAATAAGTAAATAAAATCCTGAGAGTTTAATATGCCAAGGTAATGAGAACGAATTATGTGCCAGCCATACAAAAAAACCTATGTTGAAAGAAGGAACACAATTTGAGTTTTCCAGAGTAAGCGAGTTCGTAATTGATGAAATCCTAACATAATTTCAATGGTTGTTATTTGAAAATAGGAAAAAAGCTCTGGCTGAGGAACTGTGTCCTTCACACGCATTTAATTCTAATGAATTAACTGTGTACATCTATGAAACTTTGACTATGTACCAAAGTCGCACACTTGAATATTTAGCTTCCATTTCACACCAAAGCTGAAGCCAATTTAAAGGCTAATGCTGACAAGACTTCAGACAGGATAATGAGTACTTCAAAATGTCACCACAAACTAGTTTAATGTAAAGATTATCAAGAAATGTCATGTCTTCAAAATGAACAGAACCAAAGAGGCTTTGATGCAGTGCATACAGGATAAGAGAATTTTTCTTTTAAAGGAGTAAATATTTCTGCTGAATGAATAAAGAGCTACTGAAATTTTTTTAAGTGGTTATGCAAGACAAGTAAACAGGACTGAATGAGAAAAGCAACAGGCTGGCTATAAAGAAAGAAAACAAAACCCCCATAAGAAACATAGGCTAATACAAAGAGAAACTGAGCTGACAAAAAGTTTGAATCCCCCTTTTCTTTTTTTGAATTCATCAGGAGATCTTGTAAAATTATTTTCTGGATAATTTTGAAATAGTCTGATATGAAAAAGGAGAATGGCTCTAAAATGTAAAAATCGTATAAATATTATAATTGGCATAACAGCAAAACAAAAGAGGCAGGAGACAATTTAAGGTTAAATTATTCTCAGGATCGCAGTAATATTGTGTTTCAGGTTTGTGTTTCTAGGAGTTTCTATATTCACATATTTAACTAGCTATAACGGAAAGATTGTAAGTTTCATTTTAGGATTTGCATTGCCTAATAAGGCAGCTAGTTCCTCAGATAAGTGTTAGCAGAAGATTACATTTTATATTAGCTCCACTACAACAAAAATGAAAAATACATCCAATGCTAGAACTCCATATTGAAGTATATAAACTATTTCAGAACAGAGCAGTGCTGAAGAAGAAGAAAGACAAAAGAAATAGTAAGAATTGTGTATTGGTGTATAAACAGTCTGAAAAATTAGATTAATATGATAACAACGGTAGGAGAATTCTATCTGACAATCACCCACACTGATGTTTCGAATAAATTTAAGGAAGATGTCTTTGGTAATGTTTGCTGAGAAGTTTTCAGCCGCAAAATTCCTACATTTTAGGAAAAATGCACTGAAAGCTCAGTCTTGGTCTTAAAGATCACAGCAAAATCTGGGCCCAATGGCTGAAAATAGAACTGCAGTGGGTTCAAACCGGAAATAACACCTGCATGAGAAATTAGACACTGGAAACATTTATTGAGAGCTGCAGTACATTAGCACAAGAAATCACTAGATTAGCATGGTCTAGGCTTTTAAAAGTATTAGTTTTCATTCAATCAAAGCTCTCTGTATTCACTGGGAAAATAGTTTGTATTTTATGATTTTATGACAGAAAATCAGTTTAAACTATTATATTGGGTCTTCTGGCTTTAAAACTATGATCCAGATAAAAAACAGTTGCAGAAAGACACTTCATATGAAATCAGTGGATTTTAAAATAATTCATAATTTGGACCACATATCTTAAGGCAGATATTTTCATGCATTTTTATCCACAGAGAATACTTACGCAGTGCATTTGATAAATTTTACCTTTTCGTAATAAGAAGTTGGAAACAACAAGGAAATCACCAGCATTTGATCGGTTTACCCCACACTGTTGACTTTTGGATATCACCATGTCAGATTACAGAATAAATAAATTTTCTTGAAATTAGGTACATCACATATTTGTCAGACTGTAAGAAACCCTATGTGACAAGTGTTATCCATCAGTAAGCAATAAATTAAGAAACTTTTGTTTTCTTGGTAATCGTTTCCAAATTATTCTGTGCTAAAATTACCACCAGCATTTTTGAAAACTTGTGTCAGGTCTTCTGAGAAATTAACTTTCATAAATGAGTGTTCATGCAGGTTTTCACAATTATTTTTATCTCTAGGAATCAATGGGCATGCAAATTTTTTGTCAGTTTTGTCCAGGTAGTTATTTTGTAAAGAAATGCACCTAAAATGGCACAGTCCTGGACACTGAACATGCCTCATGTATATAAATAGAGTTTAGAGCTGCACTGCTGGTTGACTTCAGTGGTGCTTAGCTAGCTCAGGGGATCCCTCCACAGATATCTGTTCCAGGCTTTGAGAGGGAGATCCACAAAAACCCCGTTCAACACCCTCAGTAAGATGTGTCACTGTGATGGATTATCTTAAAAACTGGCGTTTTCAAGGCTATGAGTCCCTAACTGTGAGCTGCAGGGAGTCACTTTATTGGAGTGAAAAATCCATGTTTTTTCTGCTGGAAATTTAGAATCATAGAATGGTTTGGGTTGTAAGGGACCTTAAAGATCACTCCATTCCAACCCTCCTGCCATGGGCAGGGACACTTTATACTAGACCAGGTTACTCAAAGCCCCATCCAGCCTGGCCTTGAACACTTCCAGGAATTGGGCACCCACAGATTCTCTGGGAAACCTGTGCCAGTGCCTCATCACCCTCACAGTAAAGAATTTCTTCCTAGTATCTAATCTAAACCTGCTCTCTGTTAGTTTAAAGCCATTACCCCTTGTCCTATCGCTACATGCCCTTGTAAAAAGCCCTACATCTCTTGTAGGCTCCCTTTACATGCTGGAGAGATCCTGTAAGGTCTCCCTGGAGCCTTTTCTTTTCCAGAATGAACCACCTCACTTCTCTCAGTCTGTTTTATTAGGGAAGATGTTCCAGCCCTCTGATCATACTTGTGACCATCTTCTGAACCTACTCCAATAGGTCCAGGTCCTTCTTATGTTGTGTCCAGAGCTGGACACAGTACTTTAAATTGGAGTAGAGGTGAAGAATCACCTCCTTTGACCTGCTAGTCCTGCTGTTTTTTGCTGCAGCCAAGGCCCTTTTATTTCAAATTACAGGTGGAAAAGGAGGAAAGGGTGTCCAGTGTCTGCTCACTAGAGTGATGCTCTTTTCCTAAAAGGTGGGTTCAAACTTTTCCCAAGAGAGGATCAGACTGATTCTTAGCCCACCAGATCCCAGGCACTACTCTGTTGGATATCACTCTGCTGAGCTGAGAAAAAATATCATTATTTGGATGGTGAGAACAGCAATCATATAAGAAATTATGTCAAAATATATAGTGCAGGGAAACTTGGGCACATTTTATTATGGGTTTGTAGCATTTCTGACTGTCATTATTTGTCCATATACAGAGATGGAAAAAGACTGTGTGAACTGAATTTATCAACAACAGACTTGGAAAAAAAAGCTTGAAAATATTTCACACTTTCAAACTCAGTGAGGCGTAAAGATGTTCTGCTTTCCTTTTTGCTACATTTCACTACAAGTCTCATCTATATAACTTGCCAGTACCCTAGTGATCTAACCTGCATCTTGGTTGAAATGCTCATTTACCCAGAAATAAGACAATCATGTATACAAGCAGGTGATATGTGGGTTCCTCTGCATTTGTAAACATATTTATACTGTAACTTATGCTTTTGGACTTCTCTTCTTTGGTTGAGTCCTGCAATTGATTTAATTATATAATTTGCAGCTGTGGCTATTGAAAAATAAAATAAAATAATTGCTTTTCTTGTGGAGAAGAAAGAACTGGAAGTGTTGTGAGAAAGATGTTGTTCAATATAAATATTAAATTATATTTTTGTTTCCAAGGTACAAAAACATGCAAGTACTTAATCAAACCCCAATATTGAGCATATGATTTGCATGTTAAACAGATTAAACTCTCTAAAGTCTCAAAATTACATATTTTGATAATGGGTTTAAGTGGTGATTTATATCAAAGTTAAAATTAATTATGGACAAAGTTTTCCCTAGAAAGTGTAAATTTCTATACCTATTTTTGTATTCATCTGTCTTTTACGATGTGTGCACTTGTTTTTAATTGATTTTCATTACAGAACACTGGATTTTCATTATATATTATTGACTTTCCTTGATTTGATAGGCAAGAGGACAGATCATGCCTGCTTACTTCAGCACATCCTTTTTGTTCCTGTTTTGGGGTATTATGACATGAGGCATCTGCATGTCTACAATAGATACTGCAGGTAACATCAAATTTTATGGCCTGTTATCCAGAAGACTAAAAAATCCTAGCTATACTATACCTCTGTATTTAATGTAAGGTAAGACGGGCAGGATAAGTAGGATGAAATATCCAGCTTAGGGTGGAAGTCCTTTACAAGGAAAACAATCTGGATATAGCTTCAGAAATTACAATTTCACAGAATGTTTCTCATGCAATAATGCTCCCAAAACCATCTGATGTCTGCAAAGTTATTGTTTGTTTCAGACCTGAGTATGTCCAAAAGACAGTCCAGGATTTCGCTGAGCATGGATGTTCATGGTGAAGGCAGTTAATGGGAACATGCTATTAATTAGCAAAGGGAAGCATCTATGATATCAGTAGCTCAGTGCCACTAGCAAATTTTCTATTCTTAGGAAATCCGAGGAAAGAGCAGTTTGCAGTTGTAGATGTACCTCACAGTTCAGAGATTTCACTGAAATTGCCAAAATTCAATGAAATCTGAAGATTTAAAAATAAATTGAGGTATCCAAATCAATGGTACATTCTTAACTGGTTTGAATCTGGACAATCAATGTTGTGGCTGATATCATCCCAGAGGCATATCTGATACTGGATTTTTTTTTTTTTGGGGGGGGGGAGGGGGAGGGCTGAAGTGACAGTGCTGAGCTGAAAAACTTTAAAAACATTAATGAATAATACAGAAGATGGCTGTACAGAAAGTGCAAGTCTCAGCACTTATCATCCCTCAGTGAAGACAAATAATTTGGTTACATTTTTTACCCTGAGGACCATGACTGTGATGAATACAGAAAAACATTTTCTATCATTCAAGCCCTGTTCTTTTGCTTCAAATGCATTATGCCTATATAAACTAACCTACTAGAAATATTACTTATAGGAACTGGACATCTGTGAAGAGGAAAAAAGTGCAAGTCTTTTCAACAACTGCTCTCTTACGCAGGTTGGAAAGAAAGTGGTGTTTCCAAAACTGGCTCTCGTAAATGCACAGTGTGTCTCTGTCTGTCACACATCTTTCTGTATCTCCACTAGGACATGGCTTCTTGAGAAAATTAAAAAAAAATTTTGGCATGTGCAGTCACTCCTGGTTTGTTTGTGCAGTACATAGAGCATGTCTGCATTTGTGCCTAGTAAATCAGACCTACAGTTCACATTTACCCCTGTCTGCCTTAGCTCTGCTGGCAGCTCTTCCCTGTATGCATGGTAATGGCCTCTCCATGTTAGCGGCTTGAGGAAAGCTGCTGCTCCTTGAATCATAGGAGCTCCTAAAACTGCAAGATTTTGAGCATTTCAGCATGGTCTTTCAGCTTTCTGAGTATGAACTGCATGCCAAGCAGAAAGCAGGGAGAGGGGAAGAAAGAAACTACATGCATTCATCAGTCCTAGGTCTCAGCAGTGCTCAGCAGGAGAGAGAAGAGTTAGTTTATGCAGCAATTAGGCAAGACACACCCCACAGTAAACAGTTGCTCTCTTGAGCCAGATGAAGATGCAGCCCTCTGCCCAAACCCGCCAGTTCTGGCAAAAAAGAGACTTTTCATCAGGGAGTGACAGTGTTTAGCTGACCTCTGCAATCGTAGAATGCCTATAAAAGGAAAAACATCTTATATTTCTCTGAGTCTTTGTGTACAGAATAGCTTTCTGTCTGTGGTAAAGGAAACAGACACAGCATTCTAGAGGGGATGAGAAGGGGAGGGGAAGTGGGCTGTTTCTTACTGCTGTCATCTGAAGCAAGATATTTTGCTCATAGGAACCCATGCTCATTGTAAGAGTTACGATGATTAATTTCATTTTGCGGGCCCTCCTCCGTCCAGGCTGCCAGCAACCACAGCAGCATACAGAGAAACTGCTTGTTTCAGAAAAGGATTAATTTTCTTTTATTTATTCATCTGATGTTTGTGATGCATACTTACATATATATATATGTACATCTCCGTATTCTAAACAGAATGGAGAACTCTTTTAGGAGCTATGTCATGAAATGCCACAGCATAAGTGCAGGATGCACACCTTTAGATCAGTCATCCTTGCACTTGTTTTTCTTAATGCCTAGTGAGAGATGCAGACAGAAACAAAAATTATTGCCCCCAAAGAGCCATTGGGGTCAAATGACAGACAGCCCTATCCTACAGAGCACTAAGGGATGACATTTCAATAGAAAGATAGCAAAGTGAGATGGAAGAGAATCATATTGCATGTACGTTCCCAAAAAGGGTGTTTTCCTATGCATCTCTTGTTGTGTCCTGTCTGGATTTTAGCTTCATTGATTGCTTTGAGAGACGCAGTTTGAAGGGAAAAGCATACTAGGAATGTGTGGTGATTCCAGAGGAGAAGGTTGCTCAGACACCTATCTTGCTTTCCAAGATGCTCAACTGGCAGCAGCTTGGCTTGTCAGAGCGGGAGCAGCTTGATGTGACTGCCTGCTGGCTGCCAGAGGAGGCTCTTCCCTTCCAGGAGAGGCCATGGAATGTTTAACTGAGCATCAGTCACTCTGGGAAGGAATCTATATGGCTGCACTAAGCAGGGCAGGAATCTTCAAAACCATGCTTCCACAACGAAAAGCGGCCATCAGAAGGGCTGTCTCCAGCGCGTAGCATTTTTTTCCCCAAATCATTCCTTTCTAAGGAAAATGACGTTTATTTGTGAAGATCTCTCTACTGTTGCCCAGAAATAGCCCATATATGTAGAACTCCAGGACTTGCTGTGAGAAAACAACACACTTTTTGGTAAGGCTTAAAAGGAGAACTGAGGGCATGTGTTTTTTCTCAGTCGAAAAGTCATCGCTCTACATTCCTGCTTCTGCAGAAATTAGTTGAACAAAGTCACACATTTTGTGTAATGCTCTGGGATTATGAAGTTAATAATCTGTTTGCTGGCAGAATTCCCAAGGTCTAGTGTATACATTTTAAAAAATAAAATCCAACTAAATGACAAGTGATTGCTGGAGTTGCTTTTTCGTAGCTGCAGTTACAATGCACATTATGAATCACAGAGTGCTGGGTGAATAGTGAGAGGATAAGTAACTTGCTCAAAGTCACACAAGAAGAAAACAAGCCAGGCAACCTGGTCACTGTGACCTGTCCTAATCCAGTCTCATTTTTATTTCTGTTAAGAAGATCTGATTGCAAATTAAAGCTTTGATTGTAGACTGCCTTTTCCCTCACCACCCTGATGACCTTGATAGTGTTAATGTTAAAAAGAAGCAACCTGTGCAGCCTCTAAGAGTGACAGGAACCAATTCTCTTTAAAGCTGTATTCCTTTCTTCTCATTCTCTGTATTCTCCAATGAGAGAGGAGGAGAACTTTGGGATCGCTATACTCCTATGCAACTCTTTGTAAAGGAGGAAAATATGAAAACCAAATCTTCCATGTAATGAAAATTCAACTGTTTTCCCAGCCTGGTAGAGAAGGAATATGCTCAGTTGTTTGGATTGTGCAATGGTTCTGAGTCCAAGGGTTCTTCTCAGGCTTTAGTCTGGAGGTAACAAGTACTATCCTGAGTGCTGTCTCTCACTGAGGTAGTAATGCCTTCCATTCAGAGATATTTCAGAGGAGGAAAGCAGAGTTTTGCAGGCCTGTATACTCAGAGCTTTTTGCCACCATATTTTTAACATGTATAAGTGCTGTAAGCCAACCTTTAAGACTAATGAGAACACTTAATTAAGTACAATTACGGGATGGGGCGGGGGGGGCATTATCTTCCGTTAGTGTTCTGTTCCAGATCATTCTTCCTATACAGGACACTGCTGAGATTTGAAATAGAGAAATAGAGTGTTAAAGCAAAGCCGGTCATTAGGAGAACACAGAAAGGCAGATGAATGTTTTATCCGTGAAGCCTAAGGATACAATAAAGACAGCAGACTGAGTTCTTTGCCCTGTATAAAGCAAGAAAAGATTTGAGAAAATGCAGTCTTAATGGTGATATTTTCTGTGTTTATATATTAGGTTGTATTCAGTAAATTCAATGGTTTCAATTTTTTATTAATCATGAATGATGTTGATGTCTACATTGCTTTGTTTGACCAGAAGCAAAAGAAGGGAAAATAAAAGTGTCAGAGAAATTTCTACATTTCTTTTTCTTTATTTCTTTCTTTCTTCTCAGGGGAGTAATTGTTTTAAGTCTAAGATAAATTTAAACAGAAACCATTTTCTTCTTCTCATTGTTTTTTAGGATTACAGTGTTCAGTAACCCAGGATTTTGCACGTAACTTTTCCTAAATCCTCTATCCAATAGAACTTCTAAAGAGGTCTTGTGTATTTTAGACAAGAAAAGGGAAAAGGGTGATCAGGCTTTGGAACAAGCTTCCCAGAGAAGTAGTGGAATCACCTGAACATGTTCAAAAAATGTGTAGATGTGGCACTTGGGGACGTGGTTTAGTGCTGAACACAGCAGTGCTTCATTAAAAAGTTGATTCAATGATTTTTGAGGTCTTTTCTAACCTATACAATTCTATGATTCTATTTTTTAATTTTTTTTTTATTGCAGGGAAGGTAGGACAAAGTTTATTTTCCCATTTAATCTCTATTAAATGACTTCTTACACACCTGGTGTAACCAGAAGGAAAAATATATTTCACATGGTGAAATTCCAGTCATAGGGTGGCAAATGGCAGGACTTCTGTTTGTTTTAACAGACAACTTTTAAACACTGCCAGGATTTTAGTCAATTTCTTTTCAATTTAAAAACTCATCCCAATCCCTTCTCAGCAGAAGGATATATAGCTGAGGATGTCCGGCAATATCTGTTACATTTCCTCCTACCAAGAGTGAAAGCAGATGCCATGGTTTTTATGCAAATTCACATGCATAATCCCTCTCAGAATATGGAAGAGTTAAGGACAAGTGCAGTAGAAGAAAGCTACATTTTTTTATAGTGTTGTGGTGATCTTTGTCCCTACCTCCCACTATCTCTCCCCAGTGAGAGCAGAAAGAATACATATTGCTGTTATAGACAGATGTTTGTCCTGTCAGCTAGCCAAAAAAGAAAGGTAATTTATGTCCTCAAGCAGTCATTGTCAGGACACAGAGTTCATCTTTCTCCTAGGAGTATCTCTGGCAGCCTTAGGGAGTTGAGCCGAATTGAGTACAGGGTCAGCTCTCCCCAGGCATCAATGACTGTGGGGCAGGTGTGATGCTGCTCTCCCTGGGGAGCCGCTTTTAAGCTGAAGGATGCAGCATGAGCAGTGACCAGCTGTGCAGCAGCTGTGCCTGCACCCAGCCTCCTGCATCATTGATGCTGACCCTGACCTGCTTGCTTGGCTCCTCAAGGCCCCCCTCAACACTGCAGGCTTGATGGGGCAGCACAGGTCAGCATGTAACCTCAATTGCTGTCTNGGGGGGGCAGGCTTGATGGGGCAGCACCGGTCAGCATGTAACCTCAATTGCTGTCTCTGGGCTTGATCTTGACCCAGACTGCCTGTTGCCCATCCAGTTCATTGTTCTTGACTTTGCCTGAGTGCCAGCAAGGCTGTCTCAGCTGTGCTATGTGGTTGCAGTCCCCCAAAAAAGCCTAAGAAAATAAAAGCCAGGGTCCTAAGAGAGAATCACTGCAGTCTGAACAGGGAGGAACCCCATCAAGCACCAGCTCAAGAGCTGGAATATTGCTGCTCCTGCTGTTTGTCAGGAAGGAAACACCAGGGTGGTGAACCTAACCAACCCCAGACCCTCCCATCTTTCCTGCAGTGTCAGGGGCCAGCTGGGTGGCACAGATCTCAGTAAACAGACAGCATTAATGCAGCATCTTCTTTAAGGTCCAACAGCTTTGGTTGGTCTCCAGGAGCATGCAGTGGCACTTGAAATGCTGGCATGCTGCAAGGGAGTAGCAAAGAAACATCACAGCCCTTAGGAGAAAGGCTGTTAGGTATTATTGTGATGAAGCATCTCTCACGGGACTGTTTTCCTTCTGTCTTCCTTCCTCCTACCCATGTCCTCTCAGCATGCCTAACATTTGCAAGTTTGAGCTGAGCTGCTGGCTAATGGCTTGCAGAGCCTCCCTCAGAGGTGGAACATAAAGAGACGGAAAAATGAGGATTACAGAACTGTGTTGGTGGCCATAGCAGGAGAATGCTACAGAGACACACACCAGGGGCAGAAATACCTCTGGGATTCAATAAAACAAGAGTTTGACATTTAGTTCTTGGTTCTTGATTTAAAAAAAATACTTTTTCTCTTAGTTCCAAACAAGTCTGTTCATCTGTTTATTTCTGTTGTAAGGTAGGCCAGGATTTCTTCACACAAGTTATGATTGTTGCTGAATGCAGGTGCTGCAAGGACATTATTCTTGCCAGTTGTATACAGACCCTAAGGAGTATGAATTATTTTAATCTTTCACTTGGTGAGATCACAAGAGCTGCTGTTTCTGTGTTCACAGGTGAGGCTGACTGGCATAACTTTGTGCTCAGCTGTCTTACTGCTTTTCTTACAGGGTTGGATAAACCAGTTCTGAAGCAAGAGCTGACCCACCACACTTTTCAATGTGGTGTATAAATGGTCACCAACTGCAGATTTCTTTGATAGTAATTCTGTAAGTGAGCTGCTGATGAACTGAACATCAGCAAATGGCTCAGGGTACAATCCATTGCAGCTGCTTGAAGATAAACTGTCCTTGTTCATGGCTGAGAAACTGGTCTGGGGATCTCTCTTCAGAGCTCCATATATGGCCTCAAAAGTGCTCATGTCAGAATTATTCCTGCTGGGGGGAAAGGCTAGAGGGGGGAGGAATTTTAATGATGTATAATGTGGTGGCTGCATTTTTAGAATTTTTTTTTTTGGTATAACCTGTGCTATTTGCTTACATTCTAGAGCTACCCTGCTAAAACAAGATCTTGCCATTTTTCTTTTCTGTTCACAGTTGGCAGCTATTGGATCAAGTCTGCTAACATTAGACAGTACTAGGCAGAATGATGGCTGGCTTTTGCCTCAGGTCACACAAAATAATCCTCTCCCCTTAATTTTGATTTTCTGGCAAAATGAGATCTATTGTGTTAATTCTCATTCTGCTATCAAGTATTCAGTTGAAGAGCTTACAGTTTTGAAAGAGTTAGGTCAGCTGTCCATTTTTCACAGCTAGTTGACTCTCTTTATAAGCAAAGATTTTTCTTTTCCTTTCCAGTGAATCATTATTTCCATTATTCCTACTTTTTGCCTTTAAAATGCTCATTTTCATCCTGTTTCCAAACTCTTACACACAATTTAGAAAAACAACCTGACTGTTTAGACTGTAAAGTTTTCATGACTTATGTTCTAGCATCTGCTATGGGAAACAATGATCAAAATACTGCTATCAGAAAAGCTTAGGCCTGTTCAACATTCAAACAAGTTGGTGCTTTTTTGAATAGAAGTGCATGAGTTTTCATCTGACACTTGCTCAGAACTCAAATTGATCCACAAAAGAACAGGACATGTCTGAAAAACATTAACAATATTTTTTTGCCTTATCAAAATACCTCAACAGAGAAGCTAACGGTAAATTAATAGCACTTGGAGAAAAAGACCACACATACAACAGCATGACTGATGTGGTGGCAGTCAGGTACTCTGAGTTGTGAAGGATCTGTGCATTAGCAAAAGGGTTTTATATAGCAAATAATATTTTGTGTATAGCAAAATTATTAAAACAAAGATAACTGCATTGTTGAAACCACACCTCAGAAGAAAAGTCAAGTAAGACTACAGTTAAATCTTGTAGAACAAACTTTCAAGAGTACAGTGTGCGATATAAGGCTTGTGATGATCACATGGGTTCATTTTCTAACAATTTTCTTGCAGTTTAGGGCCAGCTTATGTTACATGGCAAGAGAGATATTTCAACATCCTTGGCCACTGGCTTATCACTTGCCAAGAAGGTAGATGTGACTTTCATGGAAGAGCTTCTCATTAAAATTCACTCACCTGTCCTTCTGCTCCAATTAGGAGGGAAAAAAACAGATAGTGCAATCCATATCCTGTCCTAATATACATCCACGAACCAATAGACATCTGAATTGATGAGCACTGTACTTAGCCTTAATATCTCTGTTCCTTTTCCTGTCTTTACTTAATTCCTTTCCTTCACACAGATTTTACTGGTATCACTTGTTTTAGTGCCTGTACAGTCAACCGCAATAACCTAATCACATCACAGTTCTGACCTGCAAAATGCCCTCATCTCTCTCACATATTCTTCCTTTTTAAACTCATTTCTTTCCAGAATCACCCTCAGCAATAGCTTATACACAGGATATCCTAGCTGAGTGTTCCATTTTTGTGCTGGTTTGTAAGCATGCATCTGTCAGAGGTCATAGTACTTTGGAAAGGACTGCGTGGTCTTATAATACTGCATGAATTTTAGTGGTAACATGAAATCCCATCTTGCTATGTAAGAAGCGCTGGCTGTGTGATTCATTTCTTCTCTTTCTCATATAGGCTGCCTACAGCCTGACTCCTACCAAAGGATTCTTAATTCTTCCAGGAACACATCCAGAAATGACAGACCAGAGGAAGATCTCTGGCAAAAACAGTTGTTACTTTAGTCTGTGCATAACTTAATTCTCTTTGTTCTGTCTTCATTACTACTACATAAAACACATCCATGCTGTCTCTGACCTTATGACCTAATTAACTATTGCATGACAATGTAAGTGCCTTCAGCCACTGCTGCCTTGATTTGTTCTGCTTCCCCGTGACAGAACTCCATTGATATTCTGTGAAATGGCAGTTCTTGTTCATATTCTGCACAGACCTCCAACATTTAATATTTCCTCAAAGGTTTTCAGAGGGCACCAGGGAACCCTCTGTTGTTAACTTTATTCTGGCTACCCTCTCGTTGTCACCCTTGTCCTACCAAATATTTGAATCTTCTTTTGCAGTCCTCTACTCATACATGCCACAGAAACAATGGAAGTTTTATCATTCCAAGGGAGCTTCTAAATTTCGTCAGCAGAGTGAGCACAGGTTTTGATTTGGTTTAAAGGGAATAATTCAGATTCAGGCACTTATGTGTAAGTGTCTGTAGTGGATATGACCACATGTGATAGAAGGGCCTCAGGTCCCATTGTAGATGGTGGAAATTTGGTAACTGGTCCACAGAGCTGAGAAGATTTTTCATCTGGTTGTGTATGATTTCCTAGGCTCGGTTAACTTTATTGATGGAGCAGAAATAGGAATGAGGACTAATGCAATCTCAATAGGCTACTAAATGGGTTTCAACAGGAGTGGGAAAAAATGATTTACTGTATGCAGATTTGAGTAGTCCAGCGGCAAGACAGATGCTTATTTTATTTCACTTACTGACGTTCTAGGCTAACTGTGGATTAGCTGACAGCATTGCAGCTGCTGTTGTGATATCCTGAACTAGGCCAACTGCTCTGAGCTCCAACGTTTTACGTAGCAACACTGATTTGATTTGCGGGGCCTTAAGTTCTGGCACATTCATTAAAGGAGGTGATTCGGGCTTTGCTAAGGAGCTGAACTACAACTTGAATTGTTTATAGTTCTCTGACAGCTCGGGGACTCTGATGATTTTCACCATCTGAGAAACTTGCATTACACCTCTCAAAAAGGCTGTCTTTCCAAACAGACAGCCCTGACAGACATTGTTGATGTAGGGTTACAATTGTCTGTCTGACTCATAGTTAAAAGATCTGCCAAACAGCGTATTTTTGGTGCGAAATACTTATATCTGCTAATGTAGAAATATATTGTATTGTCATCCAAGCTATTAATATCTGCAAAGAAGCCCAAGCACTGGGAGAAATCTACCTCCCTATACTACTCGCTTCAGTTTGGCTGAAAATGACAAATTTTAGAACTGTTATAAAATGGAAGGCTCTGTACTGGCCCCTCTGACGCTCGCTCGGGGTGGCCCGGATCGGGCGGCGTCAGTGGCCGCTCGCAGCCCTCAGAGGCTGACAGCCCCAGGGAGCACACCCAAGGCCACGCCGCACGCCCTGCAGCTCCGAGAGCAGCAGCTGGCCCAAGCTACAGGGGGTGAGCAGTGAGCTGGCCGAGGCACAGAAGCAGAAGGAGGGCTGCTGTGTGCTTCTCCGGGTGGTTTATTCGGAGAACAGGAACACGTGCCGAAGGGGAGCAGGGACAGAAGCCCAAAATTAAGGGGTGACAGGGGTTTTACGCAGGAAAGGATAGAGGCAGAGAAAACTTGAGGAACCAATGNAGGAAAGTTTTAAACTTATTGGAAAGGGAGAATGGAGGCTTACCATAACTGGAAAAGTATTTTAAACCTAGGCCTCACCCCGCCACTTTTGGTCACAAGTTTGGATGTTTTGCTCCTGGTGGAGCTGAGCGACCACCACACCCCTCTACAGGATAGAATAGAATATATTTGGGTGTTTTCTGGACTAGGAAAATAAAACATACTTCAGAAGTATTAGCTAATATTTGTTACTGCTCTTCTTTCCTTAAATACTGTCAGACACAATGTTAGCCAAGGACTATATTAATAATATTTAGGTAGTATTCAATTTCCTCACTTTGGACAGGGCTTTAGAAAAACAAGAAATTAACAAGCCTTTACATGAGTGCTAGAATATCTGAAGTTTGTTTGTTACATATTTATGGCAGCAGTTGGCTTTGTGGTTGTCTCATACTATCATCACTCAAAAATTACCTTCTTGGAGAGCTTGGTATCCTTGTCATGAGTGTAAGACAGGAGAGACCCCCTACAGCTGGACCTTTCCCTCTGCCAAGAAACACACAGTGCTTTTCTGTGCAGTTGCCTGTACTCTTGAAACTTACAGGAACTGTGAGACCTTTCCCACAAAATCAGAAGTGGCTGAAGGTGGGAGAAGTAGATAGTGTAGGCACACAGGCACACACACATTATAAAGAAGGGATGATGGCCTAAACCTTGTTCCTTCTGTAATGCAGCCTAAAATGAATCATAGAATTGTTTAACTTGGAAAAGACCTTTAAGATTGTAGAGTCCAACTGTAAAACCAGCACTGCCATGTCCAAAACTAAACCATATCCCTCAGAGTCATTTATTATCTGAAAACTACCTGTCCCATAAGCAGGAGGCACTCCAAAAATTTCTTTTGTAACAAATGGTTCAAAACACACACACACAAACTACTGCTCAGAAGTGGATAACAGGATCTGCTCCTTATGACTCTGTTTTATGTTCTTCAGCTGTGTATTGTTATAAACAATAGCAAGAATCAGAATGGGGATGTAATACGTAATACACAGAACCGCCCTCAGGTGACTTTCAGTCATACTTCAGCCCATGGATCAGGCGACCATAAAGAAGAAAAATGAGCTCTGTTACATGTCCAGAAGGATGGGCAAGTGAGCAGGCAGCAGCAAACAGAGCAGATAAATTAGATGGTCCAAACATTTGCTGTATTTGTTGCAGATATGGATCTTCATTTGCTTTTTTGATGAGGTGTTCCAGATTTTGTTCAGATTTCCATCTGCTTTGCCCCCAAGGGACGAAAAGAGTTCTCAAGTCAAACAAAGCAACAAGTAGTTGCCATAACTGTTCTTTTCCAAAATGAGCAAAAATGTCTCTCTAGAAATGTCTTTGCTCTGCTTCTATACAGAATGAGTGGAACTACAGGATATGAAAGGCTTTGAATCTCATGAGAAAAAATGCTGTGCCTCTCCTGAGAAGAAATGCTATGCATTTTACAATTGCATGAAAGGTGAAGGGTCTGGTGTCACTAGGAAAAGATCTATGAGTCTTATCCTGGTTTAATAAATATGAAATACACAAAAATAATCAATGAAAGGATGACAGGTACGACACTAATATTGCCCCTCTCTGGTGCAGTAGTGTCCTGCTCACCTTGCTAGAAAACCGAAGTTCCTCATTCAACAAATCTTTACTTCTGCTACTCACAGAATATTCAGTAGAAACAGGAAAGAAGCATCCCCATTTGAATGCAGTGACCTCCCTGGTACTTTCAATTTCCAGGAAGTGGGAAAGAACACCACTGAAGTCCAAAGAAGGGCAATGAAGCTGGTGAAGGGTCTGGAACACAAGTCCTATGAGGAGTGGCTGAGGGAGCTGGAGTTGCTTAGCCTGGAGAGGAGGAGACTCAGGGTGGACTCTACAACTGCCTGAAAGGAGGGTGTAGTGAGAGGGTTCAGTCTCTTCTCCTAAGTCAGAAGCAATGGGACAAGAGGAAATTGCCTCAAGTTGTTACAGAGGAAGTTTAAATTGGATATGAGGAACAATTGCTTCACCAAAAGCGTGGTTAGGCAGTGGAATTGGCTGCCCAGGGAAGTGGTAGAGTCACCATCCCTGGAGGTATTTAAATGATGTGTAGAAGCAGCACTGAGGGACATGGTTTAGTGGTGGACTTGGTGGTGTTGGGTTTATGGCTGGACTTGATGAACTAAATGTTTTTTCCCAATCTAAATGATTCTGTGATTCTATGAACTGTAAGTGATGCTCCCACAAGTAGAGAAGTTATTAAATCTGAGCCTTCTATATCTGGAGAGTTACTCTAATGACTGGGAAATTGTACAGGATCAGCACAAGACTGTTGCTATTCTTAAACAATGTGGTTTTTCAGATTAGGTGTTTTTAATAAGGTGGGGGTAAATTCTAATTTTGCTTAATGGTTTGAAGCTTTCAGGGGTCCTAAAAAAGTAAAATTAGTAAATTTAATAAGCTAAAGAGGTCCTAAATAGTATATCCAGGCAGGGCTTGAGCATGAGCAGTTGCTGAGCTGCCTGGGAGAGGTTTTAGGGAAGAACTTTAGTGAATTTTACTAGGTTAAAAATAGCATCTGTGGTGTCAGAGAACACTTCTTAATTTCAGTTCAGTCTCAGTTAAGGCGGTATTTTGAATCAATAAACTTACATTGGGGTTTTTTTCTTTTTTTTCTTCATCCAAAATAGTCCTATATGGAGCTACCTCAGATATGTCTCCTAAACTTGGGAATTCAAACCATGTTGCCAAAAAGAAGAAAATGTGATTTGTAATAACTTATGTATTGTGTCATCAGCACAGTGATACTCTAAAGAGATAACAGAAATCAGTTATTTTATGAAGACAACACTTTGTTTTGCAGAACCCACACCTTCTTGTAGCCAATTAAAGTCCTGCAAAAATTGTAAAATAATAAATGTTGCACCTTACCTTCAGTTCTGGCTGAAGGATTTTGGTTGGAGTTCAAAGCAGCCACTGTACAGGTTTCCAAAAGTTCATTTATAGACTTGTTAATTCTAAACTCTTAATATTCTATGGTGATCATATATTTCTTTTGAGATCAGAAGCACTATTTCATATTGATGCTTCATGATTTTGTCTCCAGAGATGAAGGAGTTTGCTTAAGTTTGTCGAATTCAGTTAGGTTCGTAACCCAGACAGAACCAGCTCTGGAAAAACCTTCCTCCACCTTGTGTTCCTTATTTAGTAAATAGAACCTGCAGAGTGCACTACTATCTTCTCTGAAATCTTTGGCTTTGTTGGGCTAAGCTGGAAAGTAGATATATAGATCAGATGAACTTGGAAGAAAAATAAAAAAAGAGCAAGAGAGTTGCTGCTTTTGGAAAGCAACAAAAAGTGTTTTTCAAGCCAAGAAACTCTGCCTGTTAACAGCAGCATTAAATATCTGTTGAAGCTTTCTGGAAAGCTTTGCCAACTACTTGTTTTTTGTTTTTTTTGGTTTTTTTTTTTAAATCCTAAGCTTACATTACTTGTCCTCCTAGAAAAAGTAAGACTGAACAAACAGAAATATAGTGCTGCATACGTGTAGGAAATCTTGCTGTTAATTGAGGTGTCTTTTACATCAGGCAGGTGGTACAGGTTTAAGTTGTGTCTGTAGCTCATAACACGGTGCAACATGGTTTGTGAATAAGAACCCTTGCAGCTGTAAAACTCTGCGTAGGGTAAATTCCCTGCCAGATAAGTATTCCTTCACAGATGTCCATGGCTTAGATACACCATCCTTGCATCTGTCCTTTCCTGGATCTAGCCACTGGTCCTTGGTGGCCTCCTCAGTCACCACCCATTTACGTATCATCAAAATTAGTGATATGTGTCTCTGTACATATCCACAGCATGTGGACAAAAAAATTTTGATTGGGTCTTAGCTGCACTAAAACTATAGACCCCACTTTCCTCCTTCACCTTGTTTATGTGAACATGTTGACACTGAGCTTGCCTTTAAGTGACCTTTTAGAAATAGTCTGTAACATCCAGGGATCCCTGGATGCTGCTTGACAGTAAAAAGCTTAGAGAAAATAAGCCCTATTTCCATGCTAATAACCCTGGGAATAAAATGCACCACGACAATGTCAAGTGTCCTGCTGGTTGATGTAACGTCAGAAAGACTTTTTCTAAATTCAAAAGGACAAAAAAGCAGTGTTAGGAGAAGCCATAAGTATAGAATGGTCTTTCAAACCTTACATCTGCATATCCAATCCACAGAACATCTGCAAGTGCCCGGTACAAACCTAGAAGGAATATTTCATTTAACTGAGGCTTGTATATTACTGTGCATAGCTATTCTAAAAGCACGTCTGCAGGCAGTTCCATCCTGCATGGGAAATTCTTACTGACAGCTGAAGAAAAATGGATTTGAAAAGATCATGTAACTTTACACATAATCATAGTGGGAGCAAGCACATGCTAAAAGAATAGCTCAATGCTACAGTCTTCTGATGGCAATAAATTCAGAAAAGTTCTGTAACATGAGGTGCAGTATTAGTCCCTTAGTAATGTTCCATTTTTGTTTCTTGGCAGTTACATATGTCTATGCCGATCTGCTCTTAAAAAGCAGTTTTAAAATCATACAAAACAGAACCAAGCAGGCGGTGATTCAAAGGTGTTTTGAGTAATTTATAGATTAGATGTGCCTGCAGTTACGGCCGTGAGGCAAAGCTCTTTCTAGTCATTTAGCAAGGCTTTTATGCATAAAATCATAGCATCATATAATGGGCTTAGTTGGAAGAGATCTTAAAGATCATCTAGTTCCAACCCCCTGTCACAGGCAGGGACACCTTCCGCTAGACCAGGTTGCCCAAGGACTCATCCACCCAGCCTGGAACATTTTCAGGGATGGGGCGTCCACAACTTCTCTGGGCAACCTGTGCCAGCACTCCACCATCCTCACAGTAAAGAATTTCTTCCTAATATCTAACCTAAATCTACCCTCTTCCAGCTTAAAGCCATTGTCCCTTGTTGTACCACTGCATGCCCTCGCAAAAAGCCCCTCTCCAGCCTTCCTGCAAGCCCCTTTTTCATGCTTAAATCAACCTTTCAAAACTAGAAGCCGAAAAGACACATAAACCAACTTCAAGAAACCTAAGTCCTCAGTCTCTGCTTATGAATCAGCTTAGTACCAAAGACTTTTTAATGGGGAATGACTCATGAGAAATCTATAAGGACTGACTTCACTGGCTTAGAAATGTAGATGTAAGTGAGAGCCAGGAAGCCCACGGACTGTCTGCATGCTTTAAAAATTGAGTCAGCAGTCTCTGATAAGATGACTGTATGTCATGAAATTTCAGGCTTTGATCTGTAGCCTTGTGAATGGATTTCCTTCTCTCCACTCCCTGGATATTAACTCCAAGATGCAAGCTACATATCTGTAGCATGAGCCAGTGGAAAGTTGAGTGAAGAGTAGAAGGAAAGGAGGACTGAGATGCCTCAAGTTTTAGGATTTCTAATGCAGCTCTTGGTTTGACTAATCTTACCACAACTCATTCTTCTTTTTAAGAAATCAAATTCCCAAAGATGTTGTCTTCCTTCCTCAGCTGACTTCTCTCTCATTGGTAGAAAATCACATTAAAAGAAAAAGTTCTGCCTTTGAATTAAACTCTTTCTAAGTGTTGTGAAATTCTGGCAGCAGCATCTTGGACTTAAGAGCCACTTTGGAAGAGTAAATATTTTCCTTTTGTAAAGTGCAGGATTGCACCAGTCTTAGAGGTATGAAGGCTTTCAGGAAGCTGGTCCTTACTGCAGTAGAATCAGCAGGAATTGCAGTCTTGCTTGCCTTTCAGCCAGGTTAACCTTTGTGGTGTATGTAATTAATTTTAAATATTGCAAATGTAGTGAAACATATGAGAACAGGAGTCCAACAGAGTTTTTTACAGTCCTGAATCCTTTGACATTTTCCATAATGATATATTTTAGGCAAGAATGTCATGGTAGCAATGCTAAGAGTAAAGTGCTCTGTTAAATCAGTGCCTATATATATTTTGTGTTGGCTGAAAAAAGGCATTTCATTTATATGAAGAAATACACTTAGAGATACTCAAGTCTTTCGCTTTCCTGAAACTGAAACTCCTAAATATGAATGCCTCTGCTTGACTGATTGCAGTAGGCTTCCGTTCAGGCTTTGTGCAAAGGCAATTTTTCTAGGAAATACCTCTTAAAGGAGCAGTGGTAGAATGCTGACTAGATATGTCTTCTGCTCCTGTGTGCTACGGTACTGATTTAAGCTCCTTTGAAAACGCCATGCTAGGGAATTTGGGGAACTAGGGAACCAATACTGGTGAGGCAGGATGAGACAGGCCTTGCTGTAACACTTCCTTGAAAACTAGGAATCTACAAGGAGCCTTGAAGCTCCTTTGTAAATATCAGCCTCAGTCTTTCAAGTCACAAGATATTTACTTGTGTTTTTTAGAGAACAATAAAGATGCTATGTATCCCATCTTCCTTGAGCCTGTATGTCTGCCCTAGCTCTTATAACACACATGCTTTTCTACTCTTGACAATTTTGTTTACCTTTGGTGTTCAATTAGATGGATCTATGGGTTAAAGGTGTCAAACTTCATGTGATCCAGTGGATGGGATTCCTGTTGTTTCGCTGCACACACACACAGCTGAAAATTTAAATATTTGCATTTGGCCATCTTGCTTAGACTGCCCTTACTGTCTACGGGAAGCAGAAGTATATTATTCTGCCTACTTGCACTGGACATTTTAGGCAGAAATGATTCACTCCTTTTAAGGGCATCTCTCTCTGTTGTAGATAACTACGCTGCCAGTTTAATTGTTCATCTATCCTATGTAGTATATGCATGTTTGTTATACCCTGCCTCTGGGTATGTATTCTTTTTCCTTTTAATGATGGATTTTCTTCCTCTAGTCTCTGGCAACAGTGGGGTTTTTTTTGTTTACAGAGCTTGCCAAACATATTTTAGTGTAATCTATTGTATAAAATGGGGTCTCGTCAATATGAAAGTGTTTTCCCTGGGACAGACTGTTGTAAACTGAGCAAAACTGTGAGGTTCTTTCCAGCTGCCAACCACTTGAAATTTCAGGTTCAAAAGCAACGTTTTTTTTCAAGAAGAGCAAGAAGGAGTACCTGAGAAACTACAGTCCTGTCCATCTCACTTCAGTGCCTGGTAAAATCATGGAAAAGATTATTCTGGGAATGTTTTGAAAAACACCTGGAGGAAAAGGCAGTCATCATTCACAGCCAGCACAGCTTTGTGAGGGGAAAGCAGTGCTTGTTGAATCTGATTTCTTTCTATGACAGGGTAACCCACCTGCTTCATATTGCAAAGCCAGTTGATGTAATCTGCTTGAACTTCAGCAAAGCTTTTGATACCTTCTCTCACGATATCCTTCTGGACAAAATGTCCAGCCCACAGCTGGATAAACACATCATTGGATGGCTGAGCAACTGGCTCACGGCCTGGGCACAAAGGATTAGAGTGAAAGGGGTGGCATCAGGCTGATGACCTGTCGCTAGTGGGGCTCCACAGGGCTTCATCCTTGGCCCAACATCTTCATTAATGATGGCTGATAACGGCAGTTCTATCTGATGGTTTCTTTGTCATATGCAGAGGTTGTATTCTGAGATTGTGTTAATGATTAAAATACATTGAAAATCAATGACCTGACCCTAGATTCTAGGGCTTGTGAAATATATATTCTACCTCTTATGGCCTTGTTTAAAATAATCTCCAAGGCAGTATTCTTGATCATCATTTCAAGGTATCTGCATTCACAGTTCTGCACCCCTTGTAGGAAATAAAGCGGTTCTGCACCTTGACCAGTCTGAAGTCTGATTCTAAGAACAGTTCTTCATAGACAGTAGGCAGCTGGATTAGCAAGGAACCAGTCATGACTTAACAGTGCCCTTACACTTCCTGAGGGTTCCTCTTGAACCAAATAACGGGCTAATAGTTTCTAACTCAAAGCAATATAGATAGAAAGAGAGGCTCTATGTTTATTAATTACTTCATCAAGGAGGACGTCAGGATAGAACAAGGAGAAAAATGAGAGGGATACTGTGAATCACTCCTTTGTGCTGCTTTAGACCTATTTAGTAAATAATATGGGTAATTTTTCTATGGAAAATGAATAATTAATATTACTGACTGTAGTTGAAAGCATAGAAAAGTGTGATGGCAGGAATATTGCTGTGATCATGAGGGAACAGTTATTTTTTAGAATCTGTAAGTTTGTTCATAAGCTGACTTGGCTTGTCATTTCAGCCTCACGGCAGCTGTAATAATTAATTTACACCCATTGTGTGTATTTGTAGATAGGACTAAGTGGACTGTGGAGCAGCGGACATGCAGTGTCATGAGGCAGGTCCTCGAGTGGATTTTGTTTTACCCAACTTTCCGTTCCTCGCTTACATCAGCACATGTAAGAGTGTTGGAAAGACACTTACAAAGAGTTCCTAATATCTAAGGTTCTGAAAAAACTTGTGGTCTTCTCCAGAGACTGCTTCTGTTTTGTGTACACTCCTGATTCCTCTCCTACGTCTAGATCTGGTAAATCACTTTCAGAAACTGGTCTTGCCATGGATTGCCTTCGAGAAGTACATATTTGATTAGAGTAGTATCATATATATCATAAAAGATACTAATGAAAGTCATTCTGAGAGCCGTTCCAGTTCACCCATTGGGTTCAAAAGCTCAAACTACTCATGTTCAATTAATGTTCAACTCATATGCAAATTTTCACTTGAATGCATAAAAATTGTGAAAGAAATTAGTAATTATATTCTCTTCAAAAGACTATTTCCACGCACATTCGCACACAATATGTATAAAACATCAGAATAACAACATATGAGATTCCTAATAACATTAAATTATAGAATTCTTTATGCATGGCATTTTTCCTATGTGAAGATGAATTTAAATTAATGTTATATTCAATTTAAATAAAGAAATTCTTTAACATGTTCTTTTATCTCTAATTTTCATTAGTAAGCATTTTAGGTTGCCCAGACTTTTGCAAATAATAAGTAGCAGCTAATTTATTTAGTTAAAAGCTGTGACTAGATTGATTTTCAACATTGGAAATTAATATTAGAAACTCAAGCACAACGTTCAAGGAATATATCAAAAGATGGTATACATATGTGTTATTTTAATTTTGTTTCATTTGAGGATAGATGGTGTTTTGGAGTCTGCTTCTCACAAAATATACACCTGTATTTAAATGTAATCTACATAAAAACTTTACAGGTCCCATCTTTATGTTAGAGGTACATCTTCCATGTAGAGACGTACATGTAGGCTTCTTGATTAAAAGACTCCATGGATACCTAAATTAGTTCCCAAAATCTGCATTCTTTCCAAATTGGGTTTGCAAAAGACTGTTAGCTTAATTATTGATGCAATGCATGAGACAATTTTCCCTTAAATAAGTTAGTTTTGATGTTCTAGTGTTAAAATTTAGTGAACAAAAAAGTACCCTCCAATCTTGCAATACTGGTGAGCTGAAGGTTATCAGGGTAGGGTGTGAAGGCAGCAGAAGGCACAAGAACTATTTCACTCTTTCCAGAATCAGAATTATTTTGAATCCCCAAACACAAGCAGCACAGAGGATGCAGAAAAGACTCCCCAGAAAATCATGGTCAAGCACCTATGGGGATGTGTTTCAGACAGGCTTTTGAAACAAAGCAATTATTTTAAGGAAGAAAAAGATACTGCACTTACTGAATGTTAAAAGGATTGAAGGACGATCAGGTAAGAAATTTTCTGAACATTTTGAAAAGAACCTACTCTTTCTTTAGGAAAATATTTACACTGGCTTAGGAGTTAGGTGTTTTAAGTTTAAATTGCATCTCTGTGGTATGTTTAGTAACTATAACAAAGTGATTTCTTGGCACTAGTTTGGCCTTCAATCTGATGGCTTAGCTAAGTGCATGCTAATAAAAATATTTATTCTTTGGTACAGATGAACTTTTAGAAAGATATTTTTAAACTAGGTGAAGATATGCTAACTACACAGTTACACATGCAGCTGTTTGCTGTCCTAAATGCCAGTAAATCTTTTATCTCACCTTTTCCCCCTGTCTCAATTTGCAGACAATTTTTCAAGGAATGATGGTCTGTCATATTGATCTATACTGGAATCTGAAACAGAGTGAATCAATGCTGTTACACACAGAAGACCTAAATACAAGTGAGACATATAGAGAAAGCAATGCCTGGAAACCAGAGACATGATTATTACTTTGCAGGTTAACATAGGGAGGATAAAGGGATGAAGGGTGAACGCAAGCTGAAACCAAACAGGTGAACACATCGGACTTAAATATTTTACTCAGTCTCTTAAGAGCCTAAAAGAAGAAACAGACTTAAACAGCAGTCAGCTGCAATTTTATCACCCCATTCAGCTGAACAGGATTCTCAGATGTCGAACAATGAGAGGTTTATGTGTGCTTGAGTTCACAGTAAGTGTTTTTGAGAAGGCCTGCAGCCCTACTAGGTTTTTCAGAGACTGAATTTAGTTGCTTAAGCTGGGGAGGATGATCATTGAAGACCCTTGCTGAGTTGCTCGGGTGAGCTAAAGCCTACACCTGTAGGGCCAGCACTTTGTTATCTGGCTCTGTAGATGCTGCCTCTGTTTGCAGTGAAAGGTTCCTCGCCTCTTCCTCTCCTGAGGGAAAACCAGCGTAGGTAGGGATGGCGATGTTTAGACTTTTCGTATCAAACCTTAGTGGCTAGAATTAGTAATGGAGATTTTAATAACCACTCTTCTATGGAATTTATTTGGTTTGGCTTCCATTTCTTTTAACAAGTATGACATTTTAAGCATTTTTTAACCCCCCAATGCACTGCTTTTCCAGTCAGCATAGGTGTGAAACCTGGAACACAAAAACAAAGAGGCTGCAACATTATGAACAAGTAAGAAAGAAATATATGCTCTGTGTCATTATGGTTTCAATGTCAAATCAAACTCTCTCTAGACTATTCTTTCACATCAAACCAGAGGATGACTGGAGAGATGCAAAAGAAACGCAGTTCTCTTTGTCAGCCCTGGTGAGGAGACACAGCTTTGTTCACATGTTTTGGCTGATACTTTGAGCTTCTTCTGCTGACGTAACCAAATTTCAAAGAATAAAATCCTAAGCAAAGTCAGAACATCAGAGTAAGAGTAGAATGTGTCACTTTGTACCTCCTAACAAAGCAAATACTCTCTGGTAAGACCAGTAAGACTGGTAATGACATTTTTACACACCATCCAGGCTTTAATCCGCAAGAAAGGCTGTGTAAGTAACACAACTTCAGACACTGAAAAAGAATAAAGACTTTTCCTTGCTCTCCATATATCCTCCTCTCCCTTTTACAAAGTTAGCAGGAGAGTAGCAACTAACAAGCAAACAGTCTTTGCAGTGCTAGGCAGCACAGAGATCTCCAGGTTACAGCCCGTGCTTTTCTTCTTTGAAGTGAACATAACTGCTGCAATTCATGCTGGCTGAAGAGCAGTGTTTCTGTCAGGTCAAGCAGCTCAGATGTACAATTTGTGTGTACATCACAACATCTAGTTCCTGGAATTATGCTTCTTCCAGAATTAAATGTGAGATGAAACCATGCTTATATACCTCATTTGGGGAATCTTCTTCACTTGAAGTAGATGGAAAATGGGAAGCAGAAGCAGAGCTTCAGAAAGCAAAATTAGGTGTCCAGTGAGCTGCCTGAGAAATTAAAGGATAATTAAATTAAGCTTAGCTCTGCTTCATACTACATATGAACAATTTGATTAATGCAAATATGTACAAATGACTGTTCCATTGTGCTCTGCATTGAGATATTGCTTCTCAAACTTTTCCTCCTTTGCATTTTGCTTAGTATGCTGTCATTTGCATTAACAATAATATCATGAGATTTTTTTATCCCATGATGAATATTTGCATAAAATTTTTTATAGACGATGTCTGAAGGGTTCACAATGACCGAATGTCTCTGATAATAGCATGACATAAATTTGAAAGAAATCTGTCTAAAGTACAGTTGAAATGAAACAGACTATGTCGCACTACACAATACTTTAAATGTTTGCATTATGAATGCTATGTTTGCTGGTCTATCTTTACTAAATGAAACACCCATAGAATTACAGAGTGGTTTGTCTTGAAAGGGACCTTAAAGATCATCTAGTTCCAGCCCCCTTGCCAGGGGCAGGGACACCTTCCACTAGACCAGGTTTGTCAAGGACCTATGTAACCTGACCTAGAGCACTTCCAGGGATGGGGCACATCTTCTCTGATGGGCCACAGCTTCTCTGAGCAACCTGTTCCATTGTCTCACCACCCTCACATTAAATCTAATCTAAACCTGACCTCTTTCAGTTTAAAGCCATTACTCCTTGTCCTGTCACTGCATGCTGTTGTAAGTAGTCCCTGTGCATCTCTCTTGGAGGCTCCCTTTAGGTACTGGAAAATGCTATAAGGTCTCCCCAGAGCCTTTTCTTCTCCTGGCTTAAAAGCCCCAACTTTCCCAGCGATCTATATTGGAGAGGTGCTCCAGCCTTCTGATCCTCTTAACAGCTCTCATCTGGACTCCCTCCGATAATTGCCTTCAAAATTGTTTTCATGCTTAAATTAATTACCTCAGAATAAGGATTATATTACACAACAACCAAATGCATGTATCTTCTTCCTGAGGTTCCATTTATGCATTAAAAGTATGCCTCTGCACACACACAGAAACACGTGCTTTCCTATTAACAACTTTAAGGTAAGTCGGCCTCTCTTTAATGTACTGTTGAATGTGATTTAATGAATCGTGACTGAAAAGTAGACTTCTGGGGATATGTCACTGTCAACACATTCTGTCTCTCTGGCATGTTGTCATTGGTGATCATGATTACCCTGGATGAATGGTTTTATGCTCCTTTCTAACTCATAGTTACTGACCTGACATGCAAAGTTAACAGAAAAAATCAACACACAGGTGAAAAATGATGGGACTTGTGCTAGTTCCTGCCATGCCATGCCGCACACTCCAGTTCCTTTTCCTGACTACTCAGTTGTCAGCCCTGCTGATTTCTTCTAAATTAAATTATGAGGTATTTGACATGTGAAACATGAGCCTACTGTCTGGAATTAACTGAAGTCCTTTATAAATTATAGATCTGATCTGAAGTAGGAAGACATCAAATAGTTGAGGATAGTAATGCATTTCTGTGGTTTGTTAGATTGCTGGGTGTATATCCACATGGGAATTATTAGAGCTGGAAAGCATCTGTTGAAGTCAAAGGCAAATATCCTTTTTCTTTCCAAGTGAAATCAACTTTATGTCTACTACGGAAATGGTTTCATATTCTAAGATACACTGTGCTGTCCTTTCACTAGGGAACAAAGCCACTGACCACATCAGCTGGAATATAGACAGATTGAAGTCTGAAGGGAAAAAAAAACCTGCACAGTTTCAGTGAGAATACTTGATCATAAAAATTTCAGATTTCCATGTTTTCTTTTCTTGTTTATTCACTTGTGCATCTTTAGGAGAAAAGCCAGCAGTTCTGCAATGATGTCCCCAACTCCAACAGGCCTAGAGTCCATAGGAATGACACCTAAAATTGCTTAAAAATTATGAAATCCTTGCTGTGGAACTCCATTTCTCAAAATGTAAAAATTATTTAAGAAAAAATTTCCCAACTTGGTAAATATACCAGAGTGTAATCATTCTGACTGTAACAATTAGTCTTTCCTTAGGATAATCATATCTTTGGCAAAAGGAGTAAAATAAAATTATGTAATTATTTTTAAATTATCAAAGCCATTTACCTCTAAAGAATCTATAAAACTTGCTTTTCCAGCCCTGTCAAAATCAGTCGTTCAAGTCCGGGGTTTTGATCAATCATCATTCCAGACAAGGATTTTCAATCCTTCATGGCAAAATTTGCATTTTTGAGTCAACATTTAAGTTCCTAGTTGATTGTGAGTTCTAGTAATAGGAACTGAACTTTCACAAATCATGTCAGATTAATTAGATTTTCAGTATCTGAGAAATTATTTGATTTCTCTGAAAAAATTATTTGAAAAGAGATTATGGTGGGGGTTTTCTCAGTGCTTGTTTACATGTGTTTTATGAGCCCAGGAGGTAATATGGCTGAGAACAAAGTGGTCTCACGCAGATTTCAGTGAGACTGCTCCATCACCTGCAGTGAAATGCCCCTGATACGTGCCAAAGCAAGACATGAACCAGGCTGGATTTTCAAAGTCCTTCGCTGCTCATCATTGGCCTCTCAGTGCTTCTGTTCCTTCTTGTCTAGTCCAGCATCTCCTACCAGCTTAAGCTCAAAATCATTAATGAATCATGCATTTTTTGCATTGTATCCAAGGTTTTCACCCACAAATTTTTTACTTGATCATCTCTGTATGCTTGTTTTTATTTCACCTTCTTTTTTAACACACTCTTGCTGCTTTTGTCTGATAAAGGCTATAAGACACTCAGCCAAAATGATGAAAAAATTAGAAATAAGAAATCTTGTCATGTAAATATAATGGATCTATGAAAAGTCAGAACAGCTATTAATAAGGCAAAAAAATTAAAAGAAAAAATGGGGGGAAAAAAGGAAATAAAAACCAGTACAGAAAAAAATTACAAAATCCTCTAGATTTTGCTTTACTATAGACTTAAGTCTAATCCAACCGTCTGGTCTTTCCTTGCATATCTATGCACCCAGGAGCAGACACAATGTAGCCAGTAAATGAATGCTAATACCTTTTCTATTTGATTTCTGGTGTGATGCTCTTAAAGTCAAGAGGCAGTGGTGGGCAGCTTTCATTCTGTGTGACCTTGGTTGCACACATGGCTGTCTGGGCATGGCCTGGGGATATAAGATCTAATGTGTACTCAGGTCATTTCATTTCTGTGAGAAATATTAAACATTTTTTGTGAAAAATTGAAAAAGAAAATAATGTCAGAATATCTTGCTCAAACTTTTTGCAATTCGTGTTTTAACATTCTTTTTTTTTTCCCTGAAATATCGTTTTTTTGAACATTGACCCTTTATGTTTTGCTGTATCTTTTAAGGTATGAGAGTTTAAAATATTTAGTAGTTCATGCAAATATTAAGCACAGCTCTAATATAACCCCAAATATCTTGATTTCTTACTTTTTTTCCCAGTTTGGTTATGAATATAAAAGAAAACACTGTGATTTAGATAGTGGTAGATTCTATTCACAGAGAGAGCATGGGAGAAAGTGCTCTGCATGACTGTACAAGAAATAGGAATCACAGAATAAAGGTTTGTGTCTTAAATTATGTGGAATATGTCCTGGAATTTCTTTCTCATTAGCTGACAATCTGACCAAGAACAAGATAAGTGATTTTGCAAATTGTAACACCCTTCTTGTCCCATATTTTGACTCACCAAGTGAAGAATGGTTTCTTTTTTTAAAAATACTGAATTATTAACATATCAGTAGATGTTGTGACCAAAATCTGATTAATGTTCTTAAATATATATTGAATGTATATGAAGCCAGAAAATGTACCTCTTGGCAAATCTAGTTCAAATCACAGTTCTGAATTTAAGCACCCCAGAAGTCACAGAAATTAACTGCCATGAGTATGTTAAGCATGGTCTTTTGATTCTTGAACTTATGTCCCTTATAAATAGCAAAGTGCTTGGGCTTCCTTGATCTGGCTGGAATAGAAATGAGTGTAACATGCGGTGATACATGACCTGTATAGTAACATCTGAATATTTCTTTGACACAAACTTTGATTTAAACCATCTTAGTGAGAAATGGATGTTTGAGCAAACACACCCCAGCATGAGGAACAGAATCTGTAAATAGCCTGTAGAAATAAAGTCAACGTATATAAATAGAAGTACTATGTAATAGTTTAAACAAATGTTTCTTTGAAGAATAAGCGTACTGACTGGCTCAAGAACATTTGTAGTTCATGATTTACTGATTGTCTGCTGTTAAACTCTGTGCTTTTGGTTTCACTGGACTTTTCATCCCCTCTATCCTATATCTTGAAGGTACAATCCATTGTTTATTCTGGATATACTGTATGGTAAAACATTTTTGACATGTAGTCCAAACATCCCATGAAAGATAATCTTTTTTGATTATGGTAGGTCTTTTTGCTGTTGTGTGTTGTGACTCAGACTTATAAATGAAGGATGTGAAAGAATATGTGGAGGATGCACTGACTCTACAAAGAAGTATCTTTATAATGACGTATCTCATGGAAGGTTCCATGGAGCTTCAGAAATTGTCAGGATCCAGTTGTTTTTATGATTTTTGGGTTAGAGGGGTGAGGTTTGAAGGAGCAGTTGGGAGAAATATGCTTTTAGAAATAAAATTTCTCTGTTTTCTGTAATATCTCTATTTCCAGAACAGTGAATTAAAAAAAAACAAGCCAAAAACCCTGAGGTTAAAAGTTTCATAAGTGGTTTTTTTGATCTAAAATCGTTAGCTCTATGTTCTAAAATAAGTAATTTAGCACTTATCTCAAAGAGTGTTTAATCAACATATGTGTGCTTTTGAATATTGGTTTTTAGGTAATTCAAGAAATGAACAGTACTCAGGTGTTATGTGCTGGAAGTAACTCAGATGATAGAAAACTCCTGTAAAATAGTGTGGTCCATCTAGGAAAATCAAGAGAAACTGACAGTCTTGGGGTGTTGGTAGATGAGCAGCTTGATGTGACCAGGCTAGGTCAAGGGGGAACGGCTTTAAACTGGCAGAGGGTAGGTTTAGATTTAAGGAAGGAATTGTTTACTGTGAGGGTGGTGAGATACTGCCACAGGTTGCCCAGAGAAGCTGTGGATGCCGCATCCCTGGAAGTGTTCATGGTCACATTAGATAGTGCTTTAAGCAACCTGGTCTAGTGGAAGGTGCTTCTGCCCATGTCAGGGGGGTTGGAACTAAATGATCTTTAATGTCCCTTCCGACCCAAACCATTCTGTGATTTCTATGATGTCCTAAATATGGGTATTTCGTTCCTTAAGTGTAAAGCTAAAGATGCTGATAACTGCTGCAGCAAAATTTTCAGATGAATATATGAGAAGTCCAAGAAAATTGAAGCTGTATTGCAATTACAAGATCTATATTTCATCTGTGAAAAGAGCTGCTGTGAGTGGGCTGCTGTGCATTTAGTTTCCAGGGAAGGGTGGGTGGAAAACCAGCACAGAACAGAACGTCTATGAGGTTGAAAAAACCTATTGTGCCATAAGAATGATCACTGGAAGGAAAGAGTATGAACTGTAATGAAGCTGAAAGAAATCGCTGTGTAATTGTGAGGCTCAGATAAACACATAAGGCAGAAAATTAGATCGAAAATATCTGATATTTATTCAAGCCTATGGTGGTATTTCCAGTAGTTTCTTTTATACAAATAATTTATCTGGGCCTTCCATGAATTCCATTGTTTAATCTGAATATTTATTTCAAAGTGGTATTAAATTCTTTGTGTAGCTTAATGGCATTCCAGCTTTGTAGTGACATTATCCTGATCACCTCTCAGTCTGTGATCACTTCAGAATGTGTTTTGTTTGAATGTTCTGGAAAATGGGTGGCTCTGGGTCAAGACTATGCAAGAGAAAGAACATATGTATAGAGGAGGTCTTAAAAGTGGTCTGGCAACTATTTTAAAATAAAAATCTCTTTAAGAACAAAGTGAAATGCATTTGCATTTTTGAATCTTGATTTGCAATCCATATTATAAATCTGAGGTTAAAAATTTGTTGACTTACAAGGATGCACAGCACCTTGGGTTTTGGGGGAAAGTGGGGAAGAGATTTTTGTTATGGATGAGATCCCTCTCATCTCATGAAAAGTCTGGTAGGCATAATATTTATGAGGATTTATTATGAGGAAGAAAAATGTATTCAAACTGAAAATATGAAATCCATATAATTATAATTAGTTATAACATCAATACATTTGCATTTTTAAAAGTATTTTTTCTGAAAATAAACTACTCCCTTTCAATTATGAACATTATCTCTGCCATGAGACATTATATTATTGCACCTTTCTTGGTACAAATAGTGTAAGGGGTATTTGAAGCAGCAAAAATAAAACAGTTATAATAAAGGGTAAAAAATCAACAGTAACCTATTGTTCCACATTAAAGACCAGAATATATATCTGTGACTATTTTTAAGCTCACTATTCTTCAAATTTATATAAAGCTAATTTGTTTAACATTCAAAACCTATTTCATAGGAAGAATTTCCAAGAAACAGGCAATAGATTAATTCTCTCAAAATATACTCTTGAAGTGTATGGGAGGAACAAAACAACAGGAGTTTTGCCTGCACATCACAAAAATGTTACTTTGTCTGCAACTTTTGTAAGCTTCTAGTGCACTGTGTTTCACTCTCTCCTCCCCAAGTCAAAGTGGGAAAATACGTAGTGTACGTCTGTCCATCTGAGCAAATTGATATTTATGCACTATGTCATATGCCATAATGGGCAGCTATAAATAAATGGATTTTGAAAGAAATCTGGATGAAGCTAAGGCCCAGATCCAAATAAGGACTTATGTGCCTTAAGAAAGACTTGGAAGAATTTAGTGCCCTAGTGATCTTGAAAACTGCTAAGCCACATCTGTTTAACTCCAGAGACGGTTAATAAACCATATTATTGTCTATTTTTGAACTCTGCATGTCACCAGATACCATGGCCTGGTTCTGTATGGGCCCAGATCTGCCCCAGTTTGACACAGTGATTGTGCCATTGAGTGCTTAACTCATGCTTAGTACGTGGTGTCTGATCATAAAATGTCTTTGAACCTGTCAAGATAGGAAAAGAACTGTGGCTGCTGATTGGGTAGCAGCTCAATCAGAGGGCAGTGTTCCCTCACAGCATTGTAAAATCATAGAGTCCTGGAATGGTTTGGGCTAGAATGGACCTTCAAGATCACCTAGTTCCAACTCCCCTGGTGTCCCTGGGACACCTTCCACTAGACCAGGTTGCTCAAAACCCCATCCAACCTGGTTTGGAACACTTCCAGGGATGGGACATCCACAACTTCTCTGGGCAACCTCTGCCAGTGTCTCACCACCCTCATAGTAAAAAATGTCTTCCTAATATTTAGTCTAAACTCACCCTCTGTTCATTTAAAACCATTCCTTTTCCTATCACTATATGCCCTTGTGGAATGTTCCAGTGCAGCTCTCTTGCAGGCCCCCTTAAGGTACACAAAGGATGCTCTAAGGTCTTCCCAGAGCCTTCTCCAGGCTGAACAACCCCAATTCTCTCAGCCTGTCTGCATAGGAGAGATGTTACATCATCTCTGTGGCCCTCCTTGGGATTCGTTCCAGCAGGTCCATGTTCTTCTTATATTATGATCTCTTCTCTATCCGTACCAATATGTATGAGGAGCGTCCCAGTTTCAGAGGAAAGTGAAGAAAATGCTTCTGGGCTAGGTAGCCTGGTGAGGAGGTCAGCCAATGAGGAGGAAACAAAAGTGAACTAAAAGTATCCCAGAGAGCAGAGGGAACCAGTGCGGCTCTGCCTATTTTCCCTAAGTGCTGTAACACCCGAGCTACTGTGGAAAAGGCAGCCGCAACATTTCACATGACGTTTTGGAAGGGCAGCCTTTGATTAATTAGCAAAGGAAAGGAATACACTTTAAGCTCCACAAGAAAGATCCATGGGTGAATATCTAGGCAAATAAAATGTTTCCTCGCAGTCCTGACTATCACGTATTGGGCAGGAAAATTAGTGGCCCACCAGCCAGTTCCAAGGTAGCCAGATCTGATTAACTGTAGAGAGCACCCTACTGCCCATGTGGGTGCAAGATCCTTTTTTATTGCTTAAAACCCTTCTTTCTTTTTTTTTTTTTTTTGTCATTCAAAAGATCTGTCTTTCAGTTCTTTACTCCTTTTTCATCTAGCATCTAGTGGCCATGGATGATTTGGAGTTCTGTCTTGGCTCACCTCAGGTCTGTCCTTCAACAGAACCTGTAAAAGCATGATGCTGTTTCATGATAACCTTTTTCTCAATGGCATTTTTTCTCCCTTGATCACAATGACACCACAAAGAACATTCTGTTTCTGTTGGATTTTAATCATAACATAGCAGCAAGAAATTTGATGTGCTGTTTTTTGAGAACTTTTATTCAGGCTGCCAGTTCTTCCAGTGCCTGACAATCTTCAGGGGTATCAGTGAATGTGTGCAAGGTGGCTGAACTGTTTCCAGAGGAAATACACACAGGCAGAAAAATGCAGAAATGAGCCTTTTTAGGATATCTTTATTAAAGCTTTTTTCTGTAGTCCTTTGCAATCAAAACTGCATGCCAGATAAGTTCAAAATGATCTCTTGTCACAACAAAGGATATATCAGGAATGAATCAGCCTGATTTCAAAGCGCTTTTTCCTACTCTTCTGTGTCCTTGCATTCATGGAGCTCTCTTCAGCTTCTACAACTCACCTACATTTGGAAAAAATCACTTACAGTATAGTACCCAATTTAATCAACATAATGTTTCTGATGTGGAAACAGTCTAATGAAGACTCATTTTGAACTCTTATTTTGAAATGAAATTACTGTGTCTTCTGTTGCTATACATGGAATTCAGGAAATATTGAAAGACTAGCCAAGGTATCAATATGTTCATCACAGCTATTTAAAAAAAAACAGTTTTGCAGTCATACAAAAGAGATGCCCAAATCCCAACCTGGGCATGGCACACCCATGAACACTGGACTGTTTGCCATGACAGAAGAGTAACAAATATCTGAAAGACCAAAGTTTTATTTAGTCAGAAACATGTCTTTGTGTTAATCCAGTTTAAGGGCCTTTTTTGAACTTTGTGGAGGCAACAACTAGCGGGAGAAAATAAGAGCTTTTACCTCTGAAGTACATGTAATTAATCACTTCATTTCCTTTCTTCCTCCGCTCTGTTGCCATTTTATATGAATATTGCAATAAATCAATTAAAAAATAATTTTGAATGCAGTTCATAAAGCATTCAGTCTAGCAAATATCTGGAATGGCAAAGGACATTTCACAGAGCACTACAGATGCAGAGGTGAAAACAGATGAGGACAGGTAAGTATAAAGAATGTGATTCTAGTATTTGAATAAGTGCAACTGTCTTTTCCTGATGGTGGGTTGGTATGCAGGGAAGTCAATGAGATGAGTATATTTCTGAGTACTAATGAACCTTTGCTGCAAATCTAAGCAATATTAAATAACATCTTTACAGAACATGGTTGTTGTATACGAGCATGCCATGAAAATATATGGAAAAGAGAGACAAAATTATAATGCATTTTCTCTAAAGCAATTATTTCTTTCTCATACAGAAAAGCATTGATTAATTCATCGTACTCATCCACAAATAGAGAATGAAGATCCCTTTACAGGTAAAATGAAAATACACTCAAGTAAAAGAAAAAGAGTTTATTAGGCAGTTTCTCATTACATTTTTCTTGCCTGGAGAAAAAGAGGGGAGACTTTATCGCTCTCTATAACTACCTAAAAGGAGGGTGTACTGTGGCAGGGGTCTGTCTCTTCTCTCAGGTAACGAGTATTAGGATGAGAAGAAATGGCCCCAAATTGCTCCAAGGGCAGTTTAGATCGGATATTGTGAGAATTCTTTTCATGGGAAGTGTTGTAAAGCATTGGAACAGGCTGTCCAGTGAAGTGGTGGAGTCACCATTCCTGGAAGTGTTCAAAAGGTGTGGATATGGCACTTGAGGACATGGTTTAATAGTGAACATGGGGGTGGTGCTAGGCTGATGGTCAGACTTGATGATCTTAAAGGTCACTTCCAACCCCAGCAATTCTTAGTGATTCTGTGATTCTAAGTCCCAGTTTGCCACACATGGGAATGTCTGAGCTGAGCTTTATAATTAAATGTTGAGTTTTCCTGGGCTCAGATTTTCGAAGATAAGATGGCCTTGTAGTTCTGTGGTCAAATATTCCCAGCTCTCTACAGTTCATTGAGTTAGAACATTGAAAGATTTTAATTCTGACTCTTGTTCATGGAGATTAAACATGGATATGCATATATATATACATATGTGTCTGTGTGTAACAGCTGAGGAATTTGAATATTCTGTGATAAGAGTTATTAGAAGACAGATAGATCAAAGTAGATTTGAACTCTGAAATAAACATTTTCAGGACTGAAATTCCTTAACAACTCACCCTATGGTAATGGTTTTTGTTCATTTTTCACTCATTATGGCCATGAAATGAAAGCAGTCAGCACTTACCCATCAAATCCTGAAATGCCCTAGGGCTAATCCCGTACTCTTAGTACAGGTGCTAAGGACCTTTGTTCCTGAGGTCAAGGTGATCAGGTTCACAAGCATACCAGTAAGAGAAGACAGAAGTGAAGTCATCAAATGTGTATGTGACTGCTCAGTTCCACCCACCCTCTTTAACTAGGGATCTTGTTCCTTTGTGCAATATTTGACTTTCTGGAGTGTTCCCGGCCTTTGGCCTCCACCCAAGAATATGTGAGGCACAATACCTAGGGCAGGAGGAGAGGGAATAATTCTCACAGGTCACAGTCAATTCCTCATTCAGATGTGGACTGGTTTATTTATAATTTGAACCATACTACTTTATATATGATTATATACAATACATAATACAATATAATACATAATACAACAACATACCATTTTATTCTAATTATATAAGGATATGACATATTAATTGTATATTATAGATTCTAATTCCACATTAATTAATATAATTATATTAAAATGATATTTTATTTTATTACTTTTTTTATTTATTTCATCATCCCTAATTATTTTTCATGTCTATTATTTCCATTGCTTTGTTACTACTGCTTTTTTTTAAAAAAAAAATGGATGCATTTTTTCCCCCATATCACATGGCTGTGCTTTTTCAGTGTTTGATAGATGGTCATCAGCAAGCTGTAATTCCCAGGTGGCTTCCTGCAGGCCTCTGTTTTACCTGCATAATTACTGTAAAGGGATTTTCTATATCCTTACTGAGTCTTGTGCTCTGCTGGGCTCAGTTTCGTTCACTTTTTGCCACCCAGGCTACATAGCAAGGGAGAGATAAAATGACTAAACTAGTTGTCAATACCTAGGCACTTGTTCCTCTGGAGTGTAATGTTCCCAGGCTTGCTTTTTGGAATTCCCTGACTGCAGTAACACGGTGATTTTCTGGGGAGAGGGAAAGAATTGTTTTCTTTCCATCCCACATTTTCTGAGAATCGTAATGTTCCGCTGGAACAGGTTGACCAGAGAATGAATGGATGTCTCATCCCTGGAACTGTTCAGGGCCAGGTTGGATGGGGCTCTTGAGAAATCTGGTCTGATGGAAGGTGTCTCAGCCCATGGCAGGGGGGTTGGAACAAGATGATCTTTAAGGTCCCTTCAAACCCAAACCATTCCGTGCTTCTATAATATTAGTTGTGAAAGAGATGAGATAGAAGTGGGATTTTCACAAATAGGACTGCTGTGGATCCAAGTATCCATGCATTGAGTTTTATGGGTTTTTTCATTGTAAAGACAGTTGGGACATAATGGAAGGACTTTGTGTATTTTAAGGGGTTTGGAGCTTTCATTAGCCTAGCCAGAGCTGAGGTGTATGTGGGCAAATAAACTCTGTGGCACAGAGAAAACCCTGCCAATGAGATAAAGCAGTAAAATGTTTCTAAGCTGGCAAGCTGGTTCATTTGTCTACGGAAAAGGCTGCTGAATTATCTCCTGCTCTCTGCTAGGCAATCTGTTCTGTTGCTGTTGTCTGGAAATGTATTATCCTCATGTTACAAACAGATTTGTTTGAGAATATGCTCAGGTGGGTTGAATAGGTCTTCAAGGTCTACTAGAAGAAAGATGGACTAGATACAGGTGATTGGTATATCTTAATGGTAGACATTAATCACTAAGCTTTCCCACTGCAATGTTCTCCAGAACCTCTTTTTTCATGTAAGGCAGTATCTTTGCTCACTTTTGTGATATATCACAGGGTAACTGTCTCAACAGATTGTTAATGCTAAATCTATCCTAGTGGAGTTTAATTAAAAACCATATTCTGCATCTTTAGTTAAAATCAAACACAATGGTAGTTCCAAACTTGACTAGCCCACTGAGGCATACAAGTCATATAATAAGTTCTTTTTAATCAACTGTGACAGTTTAGTTTGAGGTATAATTTATTCACATGGTTTAGACAATACTTGCTACACTACAACCAGAACTCAGTGAGATAGCTCAAAATTAAATTAAATACGAAAAAAAAAGAAGTAAGGAAAAGTCTTTCTCCTTATGCCGAAAGTGAGTGGACTACAAAACATAATTAATTGGAAAAAAAGAGTGAAATGTTACTTTTTGATGAGTATAAATAAATCACTTCTTCCTTAAAATCACTTTCAATCATCTAAATAGAATACTTCATAAGAAACACTTGTCAAATAAGAAAGTATGGAAGAAAATTTCTAAAGGTTTTACATATGTTCGTGCATACTTAAAAATAGATTGAAATACATAATACTGAGGAAAATACAGTGCAGTCAACACAATAAATGTTTTCATATAAAGTCTTCAACATTACACTATAAAGAACAAAATACTAAATAATGAATTTGACAGCAAATCACAAACCTAAATGGTATCTAGGCGAATGTAATAAATAGAATTCTGAGAATAAATGTAATAAATCAATAAATGAAGGATAAGATCTGCTTTAAGTCTTTGTATAATAAATTTAAACAGTAAAGAATAAAGCAAAATCTGTTCTAAGACAGAGACTTACTATCCATACAAACCAAGTTCAGTGTGGCTTTATGTAGGGGGGGCTTTTCCTTGTAACTTTTGATCACATTTCCATTCCAGATGCATAGAAGTAGTTCGTATCATTCTCACAAAATCAGGCTGGAAGAGATTCCTAATTCGTACACTTAAGCATTTGATAAAGGCGTTTTTCTGAACATACATATGTTCAAAATTCTTTAAAAATGCATAGTGAAAATTTCAGGTGATAAACCATGCTATTTGTTTTAAAACAGAACACTGTATTATCACTTAAAAGAATGGATTCTTCTTTTATGTTTCCTTGACAAGTGTTTTCTCTCCTACCCCAATTTCCAGGATTCATAGAATCATAGACTATCCTGAAAGGACCCACAAGGATAGTTAACTACCCATAGGGCAACTTGAAAAATTGGGTACATTCTAATATTTTTTTTATCCATCCTATATTTTGGAAATTAAAATGCCCACAGTACTCGAGGTGAGGCTGCAACAATTACAGTGCAAAAATCACTTCTTCCAGCTGGTTAGCTGTACTGGGCCTAATGCTTGCCAGGATACAATTTGCCCTTTTGGCCATCAGGGCACACTGTTGACTCGTATTGAGCTTGCCATCAACCAGAACATCTCCTTCTGCTGGGTTGCACTCCAGTCTTTTGCCCACAGTGTATACCTTCCTCCAGGATTACACCATCCCACATGCAGAATCTGGCATTTCCCCTTAAAATTCATGTGGTTGGTGGCTGTCCAGCCCTTTAATCCATGAGGGTCTCTATGTAAGGGCCTCTCTATCCTCAAGGAAGTCAACAAGTCCTCCTAATTTAGCTTAGTTGACAAGCTTACTGTGCATGAAATTCCAGCATCCAGGTCTGATAAAAATGTTGATAAGAACTTGCCATAAAATTGAGCCCTGGAGAACGCCACTACTGACTGGCCACCAACCAAAAGTTGCCCCATTTACTGCAGCTCTGCGTGTGAGTCAGCACAGGCGTGCAGCTGGGACAACCACAAACTTGGGGCTGGAATGGAAAGAGTAAATTTATTTTCATTACCTTGTTAACCAGGTAAAGCAATACCTGGGCAGAGTCTCACAAGCAAAGACACAAGCACTGTTAAACATGGTCCATGCCAGAGGATTCCTGGCCTGCTGTTCTCATAGGCCAATCAAGTTATTTCCAATTGCAAGGTCACTTGAACAATTGCCGATCTCCTCACCAACCTCTGCTTTTTAACCCATGTCTCCCAACACTTTACGGGTCCGACTCTTCAGCCAGTTGGTCACAAATTGCACTGTAAACATGACTGGATGTGTGCTGGACAAGTTGTATAGAAGGATCCAGCAACAGAGAGTGCTGAGAGCCTTTCTAAAATACATAAAAACCCCATGTCAGATGCCTTCTCTTTATCCATTAGTCAGGTAACCCTCTCATAAAAGGAAATTAAGTTAGTGAAGCATGATTTTGCCTTTATGAACCTATGCTAACTTTGAGTGATGACTGCATTGTCTTTCAAGTGTTTTTCAATAATTGCCCCAATAATCTTCTCCATAATTTTACTAAGCACTGAAATGAGGCTGACAGGCTTATAATTACCATGGTCTTCTTTCTTGCCCTCCTGAAGATTCAAATAACACCTGCTAGCTTCCAGTCATCTGGAACATCTGCATATTCCCAAGATCATTGATAAATAACTGAGAGAGGTCTCTCAATAACATGTTTCCAGTACACTGGGATCCAATGTCATTATTTCCAAATTAAACAATTAAATGTTAGAAAACTATTCTAGTTGCAGTAATTAATTTGATCTTGCTGAGGAATCTGGACAATTCTACTCTTATCCCAACCACAAATATTTATTCTCCTATCTGTAGAATTATAAAGCTGCTGGAAATACAAGTACTACAGGTAATCCCATCCAACCCACCAGGATATACCTAAACCATTTCTGACAGAAATCCACCTAAACCAAAGTGATCTAGACTCTCAAAGCTCATCAGACAATCTATACTCGTTTTATGATATCTTTAGAACATCTTTTCCTTTGTATCACCCACATATTTCTACTGAAAGTTAAAACCTAAATATAAGTAATGGTTCACAGTCCTCCAACATTTGTTTGAGTAGGCAGCTATCATTATTGCAGTTCTTGTAGGCAACAAAGAATATCAGATGCTGAGCATCTTCTAAAATAAATCCATCCCGTGTTCAAAACTGACACAAATTTCACTACCAATCTCTAATGACTAAATAAGTAGTTTGAATTTCATTTAATTAGTAGTAATAATTCACATTTCTAAAAGTAAGTCACCTCTAGTGAGGTACTGGAATATTGAAAGAGATCCATAATTGTACACATGCAGTTTTGGAAACATTGACTAAGGTATATATCTTATTAATTCTGCCTTTTTACTCCTCAGATGTTACTGGATAGTGAAAAAGTTGGTGATAACTAGGGCTTCTGATATGGGCATTGCTCAACCCTTTTTGTGGAAATGTTGAGTATTTCAAACATAAATTAACAGAGTTTGAATAATGTAAATATGCTCCAGTGCTTAGTAATTCTCATTATTGTGACACCAACTTTTTGGCATGTACACTGACAGAAAAGGTTTTTTGACTGAGGAGAGCTTGTGATACTCTGTCTCAATTTATTCTGTGTTTCCATTCAGATTGCCTGGTGGATCTTGTTGATAACTAGAACATCTAACTTGTATGCAGAATTACCTTTCAAAACATTAGGCCATGTAAGAATTTCAGAAAGTCTTTCATAATACATATGGAAACAAAATTAAGACATTCTACCCCAAGCACGTGGAAAATGTTTCTACCATTCCTTTTCTATTCTGGCTTCTGCAATATAGCAGACCATTAAGAATCAAGGATTAAAGTGGGTTTTTCCCCCTAACCTTCAGAGCTGTAAAGTTAATTGAAAGTCTTCCCTACTCTAGGAATGGCCAATACCTTGCACAGAATGCTCAGTGAAGGGGTTGCTCACTCCCTTTCGGTGAGGTATTGGCAATTCATGTAAATGTTAGCTGCAATGACTGCTTAGGTCTGTGATTGTGTGAGTCCTGAAACTACTTTTGAGTAGTGCAAGTTGAAAAAACCAGCATTTTTCTCTAAATGAAATGTTAGTTTAAAATCCAAATACCCCTTCAAGCCTTGGTCTAAAATAGAAATAATTATTCTATATCTTTTTGTTAATGGATGGGCAAGTTATTACGACAGATATTGTTTCCTGTTAGTCAGATAATTAGTAGATATCTTAAAAGTTTTATGCTTTAAAATCCTTTTAGAAATATGGTAATCTTTCCTTTTTTTCTCTTCCTTCTACCCCAAAACATATAAGAATATTGTGTTTATACAAAAAATTGTGTACAAGGTCTGTTAATGATTCCTTTGGTAATGAAATTTAATGCTTCTCTCTCATTACACTGTTCCAATTATCCCAAAAACCAGTGCCTACTAAATAGGGTATTTTGCACTATAAATAAGAATAATCTTTCCTTCTAAGAGATAACACATTTGTATCACCACAATTTCCATACTGTTTTAGACCAAGACTAATGTCTGTGTTTTAAAGCAATATGGACACAATATAATGAAAATTGATTTTCAGTAAAATATGTTAATAATTTTCTGACTCTAGAGCATCACTAGACAATCTTCCGAGCTCCAGCCTCTTCAAAAGAATCTTTTCTAATTATCAACATTACATATAAGTCATGGTGCATTTCCAGTGAGAAAGAAGTTGCCCTAAATGACTCTTTTTGTTTTCAGTATGTATAGTTATGATTACACTTCTGTGATTTAAAATTTTTTTAGAAAGAAAATTTCTTTCAAGTGAATGAAGTGATTTTTTTATTTTTTTTCCCAAAATGAAGATTTTAAAATGAAAACAAGTTATCATTTTGGTGTGCTTTAGTGTCAAACAGCTTGTCCTGTCAATGACAATAATCATGTTGAGATACTCATTTGATGGGTGTTTTTTTTCTTAATCCCTTCTCAGTATTTTTCAAATGAGAACACATGTATGAGAAAGTTGTATTTTTAAGGTCATGATTGCAAACTACCTCAGGAGTGCCCACATCATTTTGTTCCCTTGCACGATTGAAAACCATTCACTATATACAAATATGCATATACATACATTATAAAAAATGTGTGATGTTACCTGGCAAACCTAGGGAGAGAAAACAAACCCTTGGCTTCAGCGCTACTTCAATGTTCCCTTTCCTGTTTTGGGCATGCCTGGTGCACATTAGAAACCACTTCCATGCAGCCCTTGAGATCAGAAAAGCTACAGAACAGGAAATCTCCAAAAGGTGATAAATAAGGAGCAATTGGAATAGGCCAAAATCGCACTGCTTGATCCAGAAGACAGCATCTGTCCATGCTATTTTGAGCCTTCCAATCCACAATTTTCCTGGAGAAATTATGACTAAGTATTTGCCGGATCCAGCTTCTAATTAACTTCCCAGCACTGTTGGCTTAGCACAGCCATCACCTGTGGGATGTTCTGCATTGAGTAGCCTGGATTTCATTTACGTCAGCATTTGGCCTGACTCATTGTATCTGAAGAACTGAAGGAAGAGAATAAATGGGTACACTTTCAAATGCAAATTTGCTCAGCACTCAGCTGCCCTCATGCTTTTAAAACACTTTGTCTAGAAATTCATTTAGTCATGGCATAAAAGCCCTTGCCCTGTTTATGCTTTCCTTACTTTGTAAACTGCCTCATTGACACCTGTTGAGAAGTATGTAGCATGAAATCTTCTATTACAATATGTCTTTAGCTGTTCCAGGAACTGGAAGGCATGAAGAACAGAATATGATTTTCATTAATGTAATGAATTAAAACATTCAAGACAAGAAAATAGACCCAAAATGTCTATTCCTCAGATTCAGATAAATGGGCTTTGTTTTATAGAGAAAACTTCCAATGGCACCCTAAAAAAAGATACAACAATTCCATCTCCTAGACTTGTTTTTTTGCTTCTTTTCTAAAATTATGTTTTAAAGAGGCCTCTCCTCTTTCATTACAAAATTCAATGTATTTTGGGCATAGAATAAATAAATAGTAAAAGGCATCTCAGTACAGACCTTATCATGAGTCTCACAGATCGAATACAAACATTTGCTATGAAGTGTATCTCACCTTGTGGGGTGTATGCCTGAACCCAGCAGACTAGAGGTCCAAGGGTGGTTAAGGAGATCTTGAGGGGAGAAGAGGGAAGATGCCCAATCTGACCATGTAGCCCCAATTTGTAAACTAACCATCGAGCTTGCAGAGAGGTTTCAGGAATTCGAGGAATAAACCAACATAACTGTGGAAGGCTGTGTGGTGCTGTTTGTGCAGGGTGATTGTGTATTAAAAAGCAGCGAGATCATGAGGGTGGGCTGTGTTCCAGTGCATAATATCATCTGATTTGCAAACTTTCAATGTTTACTGATCACTATATTGCCTAAACAAGTTAATTTCACTGATAAATTGAATAGGTGTCATAAGAGTCTACATTGCTGAATAATATGTAATGTGATCCTTAGGGAGAGGATGACTGAAAAGTCTTGAGGTTTGTGAGCAAAGCTGTTTTTTCTTCATTTGGTCCCTACCAGCCTTGTCCAACACTTACTATGTTAAAAGTTCTGAGTTGATGCATTTAATTCTGCACATACAGGGTAACAAGTATAGTGCTCATAACAACCCCATGCAGCTCTGCAGGCTGGCTGAAGAGGGGCTGGAAAGCTGCACAGCAGAAAAGAACTCAGAGCTGTGGGTCAACAGCCAACTGAACATGAGCCAGAGTGTGCCCAGGTGGCCAAGAAGGCCAATGGCATCCTGGCCTGGATCAGCAATAGTGTGGCCAGCAGGACCAGGGCAGTGA
>VZRR01012752.1:502317-765722 GCA_013398015.1 Oreocharis arfaki
GGCCAAGAAGGCCAATGGCATCCTGGCCTCTATCAGCAACAGTGCGGCCAGCAGGACCAGGGCAGTGATTGTCCCCCTGTACTCGCACTGGTGAGGCCACACCTCGAATGCTGTGTTCAGTTCTGGGTCCCTCACTACAAGAAGGGCATTGAGGTGCTGGAGTGAGTCCACAGGAGGGCAATGGAGCTGGTGAAGGGTCTGGAGCACAAGTCTAATGAGGAGTGGCTGAGTGAGCTGGGAGCGTTTAGTCTGGAGAAAAGGAATTGCAGAGACCTTATTGCTTTCTACAGCTACTTGATAGGAGGTTGTAGCAAAGTGGGTGTTTGTCTCTTCTCCCAAGTATCAAGTGATAGGACATGCAGAAATGGCCTCGAGTTTCAACAGGGATGGTTTAGACTTTGTAAGGAAAAGTTTCTTCATGGAGAGGGTTATCAAGCTTTGGAAAAGGCAGCCCAAGAAAGTGGTAGACTCGTCATCCCTGGAGGTATTTAAAAGACCTGTAGATGTGGCACTGAGGGACATGGTTCAGTGGTGGACTTGGCAGTGCTGGGTTAGCAGTTGCATTTGGTGATCTAGAAGGTCTTTTGCAACCTAAATGTTTTTATGATCCTAATTACATGGGGATCCTTGCCTAACTTTTTTTGAGCACTATGGAACATTATAAGGATGTCCCTACTTATCCTGTCTTATGGAAATGGGGAGATCTAGGAGTCTGCGCAACACAGGATTTTGTAATCTGAGATAAACAGCTAAATTAAAATTCTCCTCTCAAATATATTTCTACACACCTAGTCTGTAAATTCCTTGAAGTGAATGGGATAATCCTGCTGTAAAAAGAGGAGAAGAGTGCTTCTTTAGCTCTTGCAAATTGTACTTTTAGAAAATACTTTAAAGTGTAGAGCTAATTGAGCTTTGAATGCTCAGATATTTTCATTATGGAACAAATAGAGTATTTGAAAAAGGCTTTTAAACTTTTTCTCTGTAATATTCAAAATGACTCTGTGGGAACTAGCTCTTTAAAAACCCCCAAAACAAAACAAAGAAAACTGAAGTCTCCTTCTCCCCCAGAACCTTAGGGGTTCAAATTAAGTCAATCAAAATCAAGACCTTTTGTGGGCTGAGAGTAAATGCTGTTTTCCTCTGCAATCTGTGACCTCAAATAGGCCCTTTTCTTTCTAATCACATGCTTTACGTGCTGCGAAGAATAAAATGCATTTAATTCTTTGACTCAACCTTCCTTTATGCCTACGTGAAAGAGCTGCTGAAAACTGCAGGTGAAGTTATGTGGAAAAGAATGAAGCAAAAAGCGGTTTCATGCACATTCCTCTATTCCTAGGGCCCTTGAAAGTGTACACACAGCATGTGAGACTACCCACAGTCATAAAATTGAAGGGTTTGAAAGAAATTAAGTTCTGGAATCATAAGGAGGGAAAATAACCACATTTTATTTGCTTAGGGTAGAAGAAAATCTTTGCCTGACTAGGGCTGCCTCTTCAGTGTCCATTACAATAGAATGGTTCACTTGGAAGGGACCTACAGCAACCATCTAGTCCAACTGCCTAAACAGCAGCACAGCCTTTACGCCAGAGCAGTTGCATCCTTTCCCTCTCACATTTGGGAAATTGCGATTTTTTTTATGCCATTTGGCAAAGCAGATTGCTGTGTATATGCCATGACTACTTGGGTTTTTCTCAGGGAACTTCTCTCCTGGACTGAGGGAACTTCTCTCCTGGACTGAGGGAACTTCTCTCCTGGACCCTTTCCTATGTGTCTACTTGTGGCTAACTCTAAATGTTTCAGGGTTTTGGAAGAAAAACAATGACTTTTAGCCACTGCTACTCTTCAGAGCAAGAGGGATTGGTCATATCTACACTGGTAAAAGAAATGTGCTCAGGACCACAATCTGAAACAAAGCACTTCGTACAGACTTGATGAAATATTTTTATCTCCAAAACAGGGTGCGTTCATGAGGACAGCCTACTGGGAACCATGCTTGATGTACGGTACCCTGCTGGACTTGGAAATGTGTGAAAGCTGTTTCAAGGATCATTCAAATAATTCTAAATTGTATAGAAGTATTGCTAGCACCCAGGAAAGTTTCTGGACACTTCAATTTACTACTAGAGGTGCAACCACAGAAGACCTGTGGATTGTCTAGCTTTGACAACCACCCATTTGCAACCTGTATTTTCCTCTTTTGTCATCAACTTTTCTATATAAACATCAATCTGCTTCTTCCTGTTCTTCCACAAATGCTCAATGCCTTCACTCCTCTATTTCCTAATACTAATCTTTTTTTCCCCTGCAATGCTCTTAGTATAATTCTGTTTCTTCACTTTCTTGTCAGTCCACTCATTTCAGCCATATGCAACTGTTACTGTACTCCCGCAAATATATGATCCTTTTCCTCACTTATATCGTATTTTCCCTCAGCCTACAAAAAACAGGTTGTTCTTCCATTTTCATCCTTTCAATAATTGTCTTTGACTTTGCTGGCCATTTCTTTATCTCAGTGCTTAGCATCTGAGATGTACAATTGAGAAAATGAATATATGTGTTATAGAATTACGCTGTTTGCATCATAGAAGATAAAGGCTTCACAAGGAGTGGAGAAAAATCTGATGGAAAACACCTTTCTGAGACAATGAAAAAAGTCTCTTACGGAACATCACCTTTCTTCACTAAGGTAATGCCAAATATTCTATAGCTGTGTAGAGTTCTGGCCCCCACTCCAGGAAACATCGTTGTGGGTCTTTTCACAATGACGAAATTATCTCCCCAGTCTATTTTTTATCCATTTTCACATTAGGATATCCATAGAACCATGGAATGATGCGGGTTGTAAAGGACCTTTAAGGATCACCTAGCCCAACCCCCTGCCATGGATACAGACATCTTTCACTAGACCAGGTTGCACCAAAACCCCATCCAACCTCACTTTTAATGCTTTTAGGCACAGGGCATCCACAGCTTCTCCAGGCAACCTGTTTTTGCGTCGCACTATCCTCACTGCAAAAATTTCTCCCTCATGTCCAATCTAAAACTACCCTCTTCCAGTTTAAAACCATTGCCCTTTGTCCTGTCAGTTGCAGGCCTACTAAAAGGTTTGTTCCTATCTTTCTTACAGGCCCCCTTCAGCTACTGGAAAGCTGCAATATGGTACCCAAGATCCTTCACTTACGCAGATTGAACAACCCTAACTCTCCCAACTTTTCCTCATAGGAAAGGTGTTTCAGCCTTCTGAATACTTTTGTGTCCCTCCTCTGGATCCACTCCAACAGGTCCATGTCCTTCACGTACTGGGAAACCCGTATGTGGACACAGCATGGCAGATGTGGTGTCACCAGAGCAGAGCAGAGGGGCAGAATCTCTTCTCTTGACGTGCTGCCCACACTGCTCTGGATGCAGCCCAGGATGTGTTTGGCCTCCTGGGCTTGGAGCACACGCCTTGGACAACCTTTATCTTCAGGTGGGACCTAATGGGCCAGAACTGAACTTTGCACATGGAGGCATTCAACAAGCAGAGAATGGAAGACACAGAACATAAGAAAGAGGAGATTTTCCACTGCCAACACCAATCAAAATTTCATTTGAGACGGAATATTTTGTGATCTTTCATGGATAATAAAGGTAGATCACTGGCTTTTTAAACTAAAAATGAATATGTGACTTTTTTTCACTTCACTCTACATTTTAAAAATGTTTCAATCACCTCTGATTAATTGATTTACTTATTTTTCAGTATAGTTAGTCCTACTGTCAAGAAAAATAATGTAACATAAGCTAAAATTGAAATAAAATTTAAAGGAAGATTCATTGTAATTATTGTTTGAAGAATGAATTGAATTGGGTTAATGAAACTCAGTGACTGTATATTTTTGATCTGTACCTTCTGTACCTTCAAAGCTTGCATTATTCTTGCTTTTTTTTTTTTTTTTAACGTAGGATGGACCTGGACTTCTTATAACTAAAAGCCATGATAAATTTATAAGGTATGGAATATTTTAAACAGTAGGGAAAATGAAAGCAAATCAGATAGATGTTCTTAATATCATGATCCTTAAAACACCCAAACAACTATCACATATGTATTTGAAATCTGTGCTGCCTTTCTATGACCTTAGCAATGTTATTTTGAATATTTATAACATAAGAGGAATTAGTGGCCTTCCTACTTCCAATGCACCCGAATTTGCTTTGACGTAACTGTCTTCTAGAATGAAATATGTTTCACTTAGGACATGTGTCTAGGCATGTGATAAGGAGTATGTGAACAGCTGACAAATTACTTGGAAGTATTTGCTGTTTAGAAAAATAAACCTCTTCATGGGTATTTTTTAGTACAAGCAATATATAATATTTTAATGATAAGCAACCCAGTAACCGAATGCAATTATTTGTCTTTATGACACACTCAGTCACCAAGACCTAAAGAGCAAGCCTGTTCCAACCTCTGGATAGTGTTACACGTTCAGACTCCCAAGCCACAGTGACAGTTTTCATTCAAAACTCTTTTCACTTAGTTTTAGGCATCACAGCAGAGAGAAAATGAGAAAACCTTGGGCATGTCCAGCAAGAGATTCTTGACTCTTTCACAGACATGTTGAGCTGCTTCCTGAAACAGTCTATCTTACTCCCCTATCAGGAAATCCCAGATGACCTTTGGCTAGATGCTTAACCAAACTGACCAAAACTAAATTCCACATAAAGCTTAGTGAGCGGATAAGAACAGTGACACTACACAAGAAGATTCTTACTTATACGTATGTAATTTAAAGTCTATATTTTTGATCAGCAGAAATGGAGGCTTTCAAAACCAACCCCTGAATATATCCTGAACTTTTATATTACTTATTGTCTTTATTTCTTTTATGTTCATCCATTCATTTATTTTAACTTATGAAAACCTAGAGAAATCTGCATGTTGATTCTCTTCTGGTTTATTAGTGATAACTTCCTGTTATTAATGTGACTGGGTGAACACTTAAAAGAGTGGGGGAAAAAAAAGAGTGTAAAACATCTTTTCAGAGATTTTTGCACTTAAAAGACTGTAAAAATCTCTAAAAAGAGACTGCAAAATCCAAATGGCTCTTTATATGAGCCATTAATTAGAAATCAACACAAAACTCCATCTGACCACTACCAACTCTCAGGTAGTCCTAGGTCAATGACAGCAAAGGAAATTGTTCCATATTGTTTTCAAATTATTCCCCAAGTTACACTCATTTCTACTCATCTGGCATGTTTTATTTTAGGAGAAATAATATACTCTGAAGAACAGAGAAACTTGGGGTCATCTGAGGTGCAGAATGTAGTAAGCTAGACAAAACCTCCGACCAGGCTGATTCCAGTCCCATATTGACAGCAGATGTCAGTATTTCTTAAGGACTATGTGTATTAGAAAGGAAAAAGTGTCTTGAGGCTTTGAAGGGGATTCTGGGTACTTGTGAACACTCCAAGTGATCTAAATTTGTGAGCAACAGATTTTGTTGCTTTCATCACCTTATTTTTAAAATGTCTTGGAGAAGGTGTTTGCCACTGAACCAAAAGAATTAGCGATTTAACTTATGTGTGGTATCAATTCTGAGCAGTGCTGAATAGCCTGAACTGAAACTTCTAGCTGGGGTTGGAGGAAGAATTTGCTCTCACGCCTAAAGAGCTCCCATCACAGAACAGTCAGTGGGGACATGATCTTGAGATATGGAGGAAATATTTAGGTCATGATTTAAAAGGCAACCTGCTAATCCCAGAGTGAAATGAAAAATACCGTGTAAACTTCCAGAACTGAATTTTTAAAAGGAGAGTAAAAGTTGAATATAAACTTTTAAGAGAATATGATATTATTATTAAATATCTTTCAAACATATGTATGTAAGAAGAGATATTTTCATCCAGATTATTTAATCCTTACACCATTTACTCAAACATATACATCTGTTGAACTATTTGGGACTACTCACAAGAGTAGTTGCATATGTATCACTAAAATTCAGCATAAGAATTACAGAATTTTTACTCATATCATATAGCCTTGAGTGACAAGTTGGAAAAAGGCTCCTCCTGTACAAACCAAAGGGCTCTCACAATCCTTGAGCTTATCAAAGGGTGACAAATATATATTAGATCAGCTTTGAAGGTGTTTAGTAGCTGTTAATGCTTTCTAACAATAGGGAGTCAAGAATGACAAAACCTCATGTGATGCATTCAAAGAACAGTTGCAGAATGAATGTCAGAAACATTGTGCACTTTTCCAAAATGTATAATTAGGAGGGTAGCTGTAGTCAAAAGCAATGAGGACACGGGTACCACCTTGGAGGTCCATGGTGGAACAGATATCAACCTGCAGCCTGTGGTAGGGACCCCACACATGAGCCTGAAGGAGGCTGTGACCCCGTGGGAAACTCATGCTGGAGCAGGTTTGCTGGCAGGACTTGTGACTCCATGAGGAATCCATGCTGGTGCAGTACGTGACAAACTGCAGCCCATGGTAAGGACTCATATTTGAGGAGTTCATGGAGGACTGTTTCTCATGGGAGGGACCAGACCCTAGAGCAGGGGAAGAGTACGGGGCGTCTTCCCCTGAGGAGGAAGGAGCTGCAAAGACAATGTGTGAAGAGCTGGCTGCAGTCCCCATTCCCTGTTCTCCTGAGTCACTGGCAGGGAGGAGATAGAGAATCCAGGAGCAAAGCTGAGCCTGGGAAAGAGGGATGGCTGGTGGGGAGGGTTTTTTTTTTTAATTTTATGTTATTTCTTCTTACCCTACTCTAATCTGACTGGCAATTAATTAAACTTATTTCCCCAAGTCAATTTTGTTTATCCCATGTAAGTAATCTATCAATGATCTCTCCCTCCCCTCGTCCCGACCCATGAGCCTTTTCTTACAATTTCTCTGTTCTGTACATCTGAGGAGAAGTGGTTCAGCGACTTTGGTGGGCACCTGCCATCCAGCCAGGGTCAACCCACCACAGGAGATATAAAAGCATGCTAAAATCTTCTTTCCAAAATAATTACAATATATACAATATATTTACAATATACAATATTATAATTACAATATATTACAATATAATTACAAAAATGCAACATACTGGTGTAGTACGCAATGGAAGAAGGCAAATGAGTCTCATTTTACTGTGTTTCAAAGCTGTCTAAACATCTATTGGCTGAAATTTTGTCTTGAGCTGTTGTGTGTAAACGTGTAGAAGAATTAGAAAAATCCAAATGAACAAAAAGTGAGCAGAAACAGAAGAAGAGTAATATGAGGGCACTGTTCATTAAGCTCTGAAATGAATGATATCAAGGGCACTCAGCTGCGACATCCTAGCTTGGTGGTTATATCCTACCCTTAATACATAAGCATCATAAAAAAAAAAATGTATTTACTAATCCTAAAATAAAATCAGCCTCTAAGTTTAGTCCTGATGAAACCCTGCTGGCTGGTTCTCCTTATCAGTTCACCATGTGAGTTCAGGTGATAGCAATATTAAGGATTTGCACATTTAGATTTATTTTTAAAATGCAGCCAAATATTTCCCCATGCCTGCATGAGCTACACTCAGTTCAGCTTACAAACTATGGCTAAGATCCTGCTTCTTTTGTCTGGGAGTAGGATTAAATCTCATGATATTTAAAGGCAGTCCTCTAAGCACTTTTAAAGCAAGTGGTAGATAAGGGAATGGTTTTATGAACAATACTGTTAGATGTTAACAGGATCAGAATGATTACTTCTACTATCATACTGAAAATGTGCCCTCAGAGAGATTTTTCTTCATGCTATTTATACTTTGGAAAGCCCTCTGCAGGAGTTTCAAACTAACCACAACTTTAAAGTAGTATCAGTCTGCACAGGGCAAAGAGATGTTATAGCATATACAATCTGCAGTGAAAGAATAAGCTTTTACATAATTTCTCTGCAATTTGGTGTAGGTTATGCACCATCCCACAAACGCCAGTTCCTGTTTGTATGGAGTGAAAAGAAACGATTTTCAGAGAGCAGAGAGTTCAGTAATTTAGGGTAACAAAGAGACGTTGATTAAGCAGCCCAACTCCAGATACTAAATGTAAATAGACGTCATGCAGTAAAGAATGTTCTATTGCTGTTGAGCTATTGTCATTACATTTCATTAAAAAAAAATAAAGTCACGGGAAGTCTAGGGGACTTGTGCTATCTCTATAGGACTTCAGGTTCCATGACATCAACATTAAGGGATATGCATAACAGCCAAATGCTTAAACCACTTTAATGCAGGTTTTCAGGTCAGCAGCTCTCAATACTTGAATACTACCTTAGAGGGAATGAGAAACCTGTGCAAACTCTGGAATTCAGCAAGAACAGAGAACTGCCAACATCTGTCAGTTATTTCACCTGTTTTTGCATTCTAATTTAACCTTGTTAATACATTGATTTTTACTTCCATTCAGGTAGAAAGCAGTAAGGTCCCTCCTGAGCCTTCTTTTCTCTAGGTAAAACTCTCTGAGCTCCCTCAGCTGCTCCGCACAGGACTTGCGCTTCAGGCCCTTCACCAGCTCTGTTGCCCTTCTCTGGACATGGTCCAGCACCTTGATGTCCATGGAGTGAAGGGCACAAGACTGAACACAGGATTCGAGGTGTGGCCTCACTAGTGCTGAATACAGGTGACAATCACTGCCCTGGTCCTGCTGGCCACACTATTGCTGATACAGGCCAGGATGCCACCGGCCTACTTGGCCACCTGGGCACACTGCTGGCTCATGTTCAGTTGGCTGTTGACCTAAGGTCCTTTTCCACTGAGCAGTTTTCCTGCCCCTTTCCCTCCAGTCTGTAACACTGTGTGGGGTTGTTATGACCCAAGTGCAGGACCTGGAACTTGACCTTGTTGAATCTCATCGAATTGGCCTCAGCCCATGTTGTCAAGATCTCTTGGTAGAGCATGCCTTCCAGCAGATCAATTCTCACAACCAACTTGGTGTCCTCTACAAAATGGCTGAGGGTGAATTTGATCCACTCATCCAAATCATCCAAAAAGTTGTTAAGCTGGACCAGCCCCAGTACTGAGCTCTGGGATCACAAGCTGCCAACTGGATGTAAATCCACTCACCACCACTCTCTAGGCCTGGCCATCCAGATTGGTTTTTACCCAGTGAAGAGTGCACCTGTCTAAGCCATCTCACAATGCTGTGTGAGATGATGTCAAAAGCTTTACTGAGGTCTAGGTAGACTACATCCACAGCCTGTCCTTCATCCACTAAGTGGATCATCCTGTCATAGGAGGAGATCAGGTTGATCAAGCAAGATTTGCCTTTCGCTCCTGTGCTGACTGGGCCTGATCCCCTATTGCCCTGCACATACCATGTGATGGCACTTAGGGTGATGTGCTCCATGATCTTTCTCTGGTACTGAGGTCAGGCTGAGAGGCTTGTATTTCCCCCAGTCGTCTTTCTGACCCTTCCTGTGGATGGGCATTACATTAGCTAGTTTCCAGTCAACTGGAGACATCCAATCAAAGCGAGACCAAAACATCTTTGTTCATTGTCATTAATTTAAGTGATGATGATGATATATCTGGAGAAAAAAGGGTGCTTGGGACATTCAAACACAGTTTGAGAGGAAAGCACACAGAGACAATACAAGCTTTACATAAGGCCATCACAGGTACACACATTGAATATGTTTCAACTGTGTACATCCAAAAATTATATCCAAGTTCTTAGTTTCTTTTTTAAACCATTTTGACTTAGTTTTCATATTCACAGCAAACTGAAATCATGGCATAAATGGGTTATAGTTGAAAATATAAGAAATATTTGTAGATTTTTGGCTTTTGTAACATAGCTAGGTTCCTTTAATTAACTCCAGATATGAAAAGCTTTTCAACATTTCAGTTTCACAGAATTAAGAGATACTTCTTGAGCGTTCAGAGACGATAAGTTTAATTTCACAGAATTTTTTAAGCTATATGTTTCTTTGTTTGTACACCTGACAAAAATATATATGCATCTTCCACATGCATGATCCAGGTTTGCATCTGCTGGAATTTGTTTTTCTGAAAGACAGTGTCTGGAGGAGAATCTGACACATCTCTGAAATGTATAAGTGCTATGTCAATACTTCAAAACATTGACGTGAAAGTAGTCTAGAAATACTTGTCTTCACAATATTTTCATTTATGCCTTTGTAAAAATAGATGAAAAGCAAGCACACACCACTGGCTATATTAAAAACGCATGAAAACTCATAAAAGTAGCTACCATTACAGCTAAGACCGATGCCTGCCTGCTGACTAGTTTACTTTTCTGTCCATTCTGCCACCATTATCAATTTTTTTGTGAGTGATTATTACTATTTGCTACAGCACTGGAAAATTTTATCACAGAAAGGGCTGAGACCCAGACTGTCTAAGGCACTAAGTACATAACTCATGCTGTGTTCTGACAGATTTAAGTGCTACCAAGGATTCAGGCCTGAGAAATTTTTCAGCATCTCTGAAAAATTTCCTTGTACAGCATGCAGTTTCTTAATGGATCTGCTGAAGCATAAAAAAAGAAAAGCTAGATGGAAGCCATCAAGGTGAATAAAACTTTTCTTTATTTTAGCATACAGAACCAGAACAAAAGGAAACAAAATGTATGTGAATGAACCACCTCAGTATCTGTAAACTGCACTGTATCAAGTCTGCTGATTAAACAAATTAGATGACACATTTTCTTAGGATTTTGTCATTACTCATAATGAATATATGCTTCAGCAGAGGCAAATCAATCCTTCGTCAGGGGGCCTGTCAATTCTAAACATTCATGAAAAGGTACTGATGATATGTTATAAAAATACTGGCTGTTCTCTGAAGAGAAACATTCTGCTGGGGAGGTAATGAATATTTCTTTGGTCAGATTCTGTCCATTAAAATTTTCCATGTAGAATTTTACACACCATTTTTCTTCTAACCTTATACCAGCAAGAATAGATTCCCAGACATCTAAAGCGGAATGCAAAAACATTTCAATTTTAAGCCTGATCACACTGCAGGAGAAATTATAAAAAAAAGTATTCATTTTGAGTCAATGTCATCTAATTAGCCACACAGAAATCTAATATATCAGAACTAATGAGTCTTTATATCATACCTGTCTTCCCTGATGTCGCCAGTTTTTTGAAACAAGCGGAGTATTTCCCAGTATTTTGTTCTCCCACACTCAGGGTTTCTTTGGTTTTATCACATACTGACTTTTCAGAAGTACAGAAAGACCCAACACTATAAATCTGAGCACATCTTTATGAAGCAAGCTGATTATGAGCAGTATGGAGAGAACCATAGCAACCATAACCAGCATTTGCACTGGCTGCTTTCCCCAATTCTTCCTTCAAAGCTCTGCCTCACATGCTTCAATCCTTCCTTCCACACACAAGTCACCACTTACCAAGAGACAATGTAGTGAAAGGCTCACTGTGAGAGAGATCCTGATTTAACTAACCAGAAACCTTTTTCTTAAGGTTTCTATGAAAAACCTTCTGTTTTGAAAATCCTCATACCTCTGAGTTCCATATTACTTTATACAGGTATGCTGTTAGTGCATGAGGATTCTTACCAAAATCAACAGATGGAGAATCTGGAAGGAACAAACACCCCTCAATAACAGAGCTAAACCCATAAAAAAGGCAGCAAAATTATTCAGGAAGATATTTTGTAAATGTCTTTAATCAGTTAGCATTTTCTTTGTGGCCCCTGGGCACACCATAAGCCCCAAAGAATCCATTTCTGTAAGATAAATTCTATGACAGTGCTCAAGAAACTTGAGAAAAGGGCTCTTTCTCTGCAATGTCTACTCTATCACATAACAATTGTGAGTGTACTCAATTAGTGAAATTAATAGGGAGTGCTCAGCAGTCTGAGGCAGCTTCACTAACCACTTTTTTTACCTTAATATGAAATTTGCATTTAAAATAAAGCAGGAAGTTTGAGCTAAGTAAGTTGTTCTCTTTTGATGAGTTCCCTACTTCAGTGTACCTTGAAGATGGTGATTATATTTTAAAGCTGCCCTTCAATAAACTGCTCTTTTCTTAAATCTCCAGCAGTCCTTGCCCACCCCAGTTCCTGTTTTAAGTTACCATTTCACAGACTTATGAAAATGAAAAAAATCTCTTTCTCTGCCCACCTACTTTCACCAGGAGCTGTGAATGCCTCCCACATTCCTTATTTCATGCTATAATTAGAACAAATATTTTAAATACAAATATTCTCTACTTCTCCTCCTGAAATCTTTGTTGCTTTCCTGTCACTCTCCTGTCATCCTCCTGCACCACCTAGAAAGACTTTGAGTACTGAAAACCGACTTTTCTGCTTTTTTTATCTAGGGCTTTGATTTAGTCATCACAAGAAATATTAAACTTCTTTGTTACACGTTCTTTCTTGTGGGTCTCTGCACCTGTATTAAATTAATGCCAAGCTTCCAGAAGATCCTTTAGCTCACTCTGTTCTTCACCTTCCCTCTCTGTATTTGCACCTTTGTGAGCCTCGACAAGTAGATATCCGTATACTAATTATTCCCTTTGAAGCAGACAATAGACACTGGAATGCATTTCAGTCTTACTAAAACATCCCTTCTTCATTGCCCCAGAAAGATCCCCATACTGGAGCTGGGCTATGGGATGTCCATCACATTTTTGTTGCTTTTAGGTCATACAGCATTGCTCTGGACATGGCAGAGGCTATCACTGAAGGCTGTTCCCTGTAGAGCCCTGCTCTGCTGCCAGCCCCATAGCAGGGGGGGAATGGGGCATTATTAGCCAAGGGTCAGAGCTACAGCCTCTCACAGGCACGTTCTTAGTTCTGCCCACCTCGTGCAGCAGAACCCAGTTCTTCACCACAGGGACAGACTAAAGATGGCAGCAGCCTCTCTGGAGACAACCTGAAGTGAGCTAAAATGCAGCAACAGAGCTACCAGAAATGAGCAGAGGGATTAAGTTCATATTTTTCCTGTCAGTCAACTGTTTGCTTGAAAACAAATAGCAATCCAACAGAAACATACCGTGCATCCACCAAGATGCTTGCTATGTCTTCCCACCCCCATCATGATGACTTTTCTACAGACTACTCAAGTCCCACAAATCTGCCAGACTGTGAGCTAGCAATAAGATATTTTAGGACAGCTGGAACTGTTATTGTTAGGTGTGGTTTAGGCGATAAAGGCTGCTTTTTATTCCCATTATGCTTATAAATGGTTACAATCTTCTGTTTAATGTTTCTGAGACTTTGACACACTTGAAATAGTATTAGTGAATATTCCGAGTTGGAAGGGACCCACAAAGATCGTTGAAGTCCAGCTCCTGGCACTGCACAGGACAACCCCAAAAATCACACCATGAGCCTGAGAGCATTCTCTAAAAATGTCTTGAACTCTGTCAGGCTTGGTGAGGTGTCTCCTTCCCTGGGTACCCTGTTCCAGTGCCAAAACACCCTTGTCATGACCCACCCTGACTAGCTTGCTTAAAGATACCTTTGCTGTCTCACTGATAACCTTCAGCAGCAGCACCTGTTAAGGGAAGAAGCACATATTCATCAGTCATGAAATGCATAAGACAAGTAGAAACTTCTGGGCCTCTGCAGAATGACAAAAAAACCTATTGCCATAATAGTGAAGACCAAGCAATTGAGCTGATAGAAAAGGGAAGCAGCAATTTTGAGAGTGGCTGGTTGCTGCCAGGGAGACTCATCCTGATCGGCACAGAAGGGCAGAGGCCAATGGCTGTTCTCTGCCTGATTAAGAATGTGCCTGCCCAGCTTGAATTTGATGAAACATCTCAGGAGGCTGGCAAGTGTGCCACAGCATGTGCCTTATTTATACGAATACGGGCGGCATTCAGTATTGAGAATTGCAGGATAGCCAACGTTAAAAACAGATAAATAGATAAAAAACCCCTGAGCATCTGTGTGTAGCAAAGGTATTCAGAGATACCTGACCCATAGTAAATCAGATAGATTTTCTACTGCTGCAGAAGAGAGATACAGAAAGAGAAAATATGCACTAGCTTTTCTGATGCCTTGTATAGTGCTTTCAGTGGTAAGTTCATAGAGAAAACCCTGCCTCTAAAAACCTGTGCTGCTAGTGGGGTGTTCTTCACACAAGAAAACCTCAAGAAGACCGCTCAGAAGCACAGTACTCAGTGCAGTATTGTGATTCCATTTGTGTAGCAGTGTACTGGCCAAAATTCCCAAGCAGGGCATTTGAGTAGGGCTACAGGAATAGTGATCAATCTTACATTGAAGTGCCATAGGTTATTACCTCAGTTCTTCAGTAAATCTCTATTTTACTGTTACTGTCTGGAATAAAAACGTATTGCAAAGCTGCTAAACAGCATGTAACGTTGTAATACAGAGAGCAGAAAGTTTCAACACAGTCATCATTAAAAGTTTGAGGTTTCCTGGGAAAACCTTACCACAACAGGAAATGAAGCTTGTTGAGCAAGCTTCAGCTGCTAGATAAGGAAACACCACAATCATTAATTTAACATCCTGGAAAGATGAAATGGTCGGTGATCAGAATCAGCTCTGTAACACTTGGATTCCAAAGGAGTGTGACTGGTCATGTCTCCCAGTTGTTCCTTGTGGTGGTACACTCAGTTTCACCCCAAATCTTGTGAATTAGAACAAACAAATAACAAAGTACTGCACTACAGTAAAATTTTTATATTCAAAATATCGTTAGATTTTGACTGCTGACTGCATATGTCTGAATGCCTTTTATAACAATAGACTACGTGAGGAGGATTTTGTTCTTTATTCGTATTTATCTCCATAATGCCATTTTCACACTTTGGAACATTAACATATATTAAAAAATTGCACTCAGTGGACTCAGGCATTATCACATACTTCTTCCAAAATTTGTCCAAGGCTGTACAAATAGTTTTTACGGTACTGTAAAATAGCCCAAATGAGGTAAATAGCTGACTCTGCATGGTAATCAAGGATGTTCTGGACTAAAGGGATGTTTTCAGACATCATAACTATACTGCAGTTAGAAGTAAAAGAAGTCTTGCCCTTTAGTACCTCTTTACCATTCTTATGTGTCATAGAAATTATGTCACTAATTTCCAATTTTAAAGATTAGGCTGAGTGACAGGACATTCAAAGGCCTACTCATTAGTTCTCCTGGTGATTTAAATAATCCTTACACATCAGGGGGCACATAAAATATGTTCTTGGGATCATAGAACACTGAAGACAAATAGCTATGCAATTCCCTTATGCTGCCTTTGTATTAGTTTTCAAAAAGACAAAACATTAATATAAGTAATGCTGGAGACATCTAAGCAGGAGACATCCAGTATAGTAAGTAAATCCATTTGCTTTTCTCCTTAGTACATTTTTATGAGAGACTGTGAAAGGATTTTAAAAGCTTTGCTTTGGATAGGTGTCCCAGTACACCTATCAGATAAAACCAGGACTTTGACAGGACCCCAAAATGCAACAACTCCCACAGATGCATACAGAAGCCATTATTAATATTGTTCAACCATTCAGATCAACAAAAATGGAGACAAAAAGGTGTATTCCAAGAGACAAAGCACTCACTTACAAGAAATTGTTTAGAAGAGCAAATTATTGAGTGGATCTAACGAAGACCATGAGTTTTTTTGGGACTGTGGTACCCATCTTGTTCCGGTAGCTGTACTGCTTGACTGAACTAGGACCTCAGCTGTAGCAGATATGTGCCATCATCTCTGGTTAGCAATGAGACTCAGCAACTGCATGGTTCAGGCACCTGTTCAAACACTGGAAGTATTCCTGGAGGTTTGAGCAAGCTTTAGTGTTTAGGAAGAGGGTAGCAATAGAATGAGACAGAAATTCATTATTAAGGGGCAAACGGAAAATCTAGAATGGCTATCAAGGAAGTCTTTGTGAAACTCAGAAGAAATTAATAGTCTCATCCATACCCAGTGAATTCAGTGGGAACAGACCCAAGTTCATAAAAAAAAATCGGTAAGACCTCCCAGTAAACTTTTGTGATTTGTAAAAAAACCAGTAAGAATAATCTCATCTCTTTTGGAATATGTGAATTGGTTTACGTAGTTTTCTGATCTTGCTTTGTTTTCCAGTTAATATTCTTTTTCTAGTATAAATGATAATTTAAGCATTTTGTGTTTTTATTTATATATATATATATGTATATATGTATATATAATTTATATATATGTATAAATTGTATATCTAATCCATTTTCTTTCATTTGTAAAAATTAAATCTGCCCCTTAAGCCACTGAGCTTTTGTACAAATGCAAGAAACTTCTTCCAGAAAACTCCTTTGTATCCTTAGTCATCAAGCTTTCTTCCATTATCCTTTCTTCTAGGGCATCTCATTACTTGACATTTCAGACAGTATTGCTTCCCTAAGTCAAATAAAAATATGCAAATAATACAAAGGATACATTTTCTATTTTGTGTTTTACTTGAGAAACAAATGATAAAATCTCATTATCTGATAGCTGGATGAAGCAATGTGTGTATTTTAGATTTTAATCAAATACCTCTGAAGCAGTTTACAATCGAGATGAAGTCTTCTGGAGAAATATCCACATGTTTTAGGCTAGTTGGCTTGGTACATTTATTCCTGATTCTCCATACCATACAACAATCCAGGGGTTAATCTGCCTTGTGAAGCAGCTGGACATACCTTTTTATTTGCGTGATGGATGGATATACCCTAGCAACTTGCACTGTGGATAAGTTTATAGTCAGTAGCTGCAACAGCAGCCCTGTACCCTTTCCTCCCTAATCCTAAAGCATTGGTGAGCACAGGTTGGTTTGTGACAAAATGGTTCATGATGTTGGAAGTGAAGGCCAAGGTCTGCTCCTCAGGGAAACTTCACTGGTTTAAGCACTACACTTCACACAACTCCTCAGGTCTCATGCAAGCTGCTTGCCCAGGGCCACCTCACCCACTGGACCCGCAGGGGAAGATGCTGCACTTGCAGGTATGCAAATCTCTTGGGACCACGCTGTGGTGCACAGCGAGCTGTGACAGTACAACATTCTTCTGGGCCAGGCACACACTCCCATCCCTGCACCTTCTGTCAGTCTCAGCAGAGGAAAGCTCAGGTCCATACAGACGTTTAGAAAAAAAAATATTTCAATAAGCACAATATTTCTTTCTACAGCCTGGGCTGCACAGGCAAACTGCTGAAATTCACTCCTGTGTTGGAATTAGTCTGCCTCTTTTTTTTCCCTTTCTAAGCATTATCCTTGCTGCCAAGGAAACCTGGTGCAGGAAGAGCAGTTTGGATAGCCTACACATGGCTCCTGTTTCTAAGGAAACGCATGATGATGCCTGTAGCCCTCTGTGCAGAGCTCCTAAGTGCAGGTATGCATTTGGTGAGTTGAGATCCACATGGGTGCAATGACTATGGAGAAATCAGAACTGCTGTTTTTCACTTAGTTTGATATCATGAAGGTCCTAAGCATTTACTGTCTGAGATTGATTTTCCAAAATTGTGGCATTGAGAGTAATCTGTATGCTGTTAGCACTGCTGCCTGCCTGTGCCTGTAATCATTTGTGCACAAAGCAAATAACCAAGTAATTCCTGCAACTGCCATGTCCAACTCCCTCACTCTCATGCTCAGGTATTCTGAAGAGATAGATTGGAGGGAGACATAGAGAGATATGATCTGTTTGGAAATGCAAATGATGACTCTTCAAAAGGTTTTTGCACATCTGCCTAGGTAGTAGGACAAAAACGTCCTAGGAACAGTGAAAATTATATGTATTGTTAAAAACCGCATGCTGGAAGGATATTAGAATAATTCTCAAGAGTCCCAGCGATATTGAAAATGTGTCTATTTTGAGCTGAGCTTATATATGCAAAATCACATAACTAATCTGATGACATTTCCAGTCTCCCACAAGGACTGACACTTTTCTGTTCATTATTTGACCTTCATGGGCTTCTCATCAGATATGCATGGGTGCATTTGTAAGGCCCCAGAAAATTCACTCAATGAGACTCTTAAAAAGGGCTTGGGGTTGTTCATGTACTCTGAGTCAGATGTGAGGGAGAAATACCAACAGATATTCTCAAGAGGTCAAAACAACAAAAAACTTTACTGGTAACTTCAGAAAATCAGAGGACTTTGGCAAAAGTTTAAAACACCTAAAACATTTCTCAAAGCATTAACTTTGCCCATTCAAATTAGTAGACTCCAAGCCCGCCCAATTTTAAGCTAATCAAAACTCTAAGAAGAGGGAATTAGAAAAAAAAAGAGAGAAAGACAGAAAATATATAGAAAAGAACAAGTCTGGTTCTAGGAGTCTTCAGTTGACAGAAATCCCAAGAGGAGGTAGGGTGAAGATGTGCTCATCACATGTCCTGGCTTAAATATATTTTGGCTTTCCTGGGCCCTTCTCAGGTGGGACTCCCAGCCATCTGGCCGTTCTGGGGCTAGAATGGGGCTCCAGAGGCAGATGTAGAGTATTGTCTTTGGTGTGCCAGGGACTGGTGGCCACGGCACGGCTGGGATACATCACAGGCAAGGCCCGACCTGACCCCTTTCCCCACACACAAACCCAAAATGTTTTGAGACAGCAATCCTTCTAGCCCCTCACAGCACTCAGATGTTTTACTATACTGGCACTTCTCTTACTCGTTTCAGCTTACATTCCACAGAAATTGTTCACCTTGTAACTTAGTCAATGTTCTCATACCAAGGGTGTAAAGATTCAAAACTAATTGCTCAAATGAATTATTTATGAGAAATAAATCGAACACGGAAGGCAAGCAGCAAGTTCCTGCGTGATACAGACAAAATTTCATATGTCAATCCAGCGTGTTCAGTACATATGTTGAGTGTAATAGGAACAGAGATTCTTAAGCCATTCCTGTACATTATTTGCAATATATGAACTCTGGGTGTGTACACTGTTGTAGCCCCCTCTCTGCCTCAGTCTTTGAGGTCCTCAGTAAACATCTTGTGGGTCTGGCCAAATAAAATGGAGATGCATAAATTAATGACTCATATGGAGAGTTTTATGAGCTTAGAGATTATAATGACAACAAAATAGGAATCAGCAGCTGGAAATTAACTGAAAGCCCAACTTTTACATGTCCTATTAAAAATGTAGTTAAGGTTGTAATGGTAGAATGTTGTTATTCTTCAGTACATTTCCAGACACCAAAATACTGTCTACATCATGAAGAAAATAATTTGTTCATCCGTGTGTTCAGCATCTCTCTGCCTGCACAGCAGAAGTCTTGCTATTCCACAGCCTGCAGACATAAACTAATCACAGGGCAGGATCTAACTCACCCTAAATGATTAAGTTCTCATGATAAGATATCAGGAGGAGCTGTAACATTCCAGTAAAAACCTGTCACAGAAATTAATCCAAAATTTCCTAGAAGAAAGAAAAAAAAGCTTTGTCGAAAGCAGAGCCCAGCTTCTCCAGACATTTGTACGTGGAGAATCTTGATCCACACTGCATTGCAGTGAGATGTTACCTTTAGGAGAGAAAGGGCTAGATTCAGTTCAAACAAGAGCTGAAATACCTGTGTTTTCCCCCTGTATTTCCATTCCTGCTTCCCTTTAAATCAAATGTAACAATCAGTCCATAGAGTTACATGTGCAATACTAAATAATGAATACTGTGACCTACACCATATAAAGATAGGGAATACTCTGATTTGGGATGGCACGAGGAGCATCATTATGCTGCTGGGTGGTGTTCCCTGTCTGACGGTATGATGGATGCAGGGACCAAGTCAGACTCATCAGAGTGACCAAAGGCGAAATATCAGAACAAAGCAAAGTGCAATGAAAAAAATACACAGGTCTGCTTAAATATTTTTTGTTGCTGTTTTCCACTATTTCAAATTTCCCCCACTAAGTTCAGTGTTAAATCCCATGCTGTCTGTAAAAAGAACCCTCTTGTCCTGCTGAAGGATGCTTTCCAGGAAAAGATATCATGTATGAGCAGTGTACTCAAAGCAAGCCTGTGGAGGAGTGACAGCATAGCAAGCACGGGTCAGCCAGGTTTAGGGGCCACACACCTACCATAAAGGCCAGGAAGACTCCTGGGAAAGCTGTTGTCATCTCTGCCTTCAAAAACCACCCAGCCAGCTATGCTGACTCAGTCTGAGTCTGATGGGGAAAATTTCTATTCAGTTAGTCATTGATTTCTAATTAGTCAGCACTGTGAAATCATAGCAACGCTGCTCTTTCTAACCCCTGGTGACCTGAGAGGTCCCAAAAATGCAGTTTCCCACAGTTGTGAATTCATAGGTTTGGAATCTGTCTGGAATTTATAAACAATGAAAATTAAATGATGTTTTTGTAATGGTACAATGATTTCTAATGCATGGATAAATTTCCCTGTGTTTCTTTAGTGGTTTATCCCAAAATTTCTTGTTTTCATGAATTAACAGAAATGGTCATTCTACTCATCTACAAAAACTTATTTTTAGTTTTCGTGCATGCATCCTAAATAAAACTTCATTGCCACTATAAAACTGGGATGTGTTGCTTCAAAATTATGACTCAGGAACATTAAAACAGGTGTTTCAGAACTCCCCTGATTAGAGGTAAATGATAGTTATTGAAAATCATGATTAGTTATGCACAGTTTATGTTAGAACATGATTAGCAAGCAGTAAAAGCAGATCCTGTAGTGGCAATGGGGAAGTGTTTTCCTCTAACAAAGTAAGTCTACAATTCTGACTGGGAAAGAAAGAGATGTTACTGTGGTTGAAATGGAAAAAAAAAAAAAAAAAAAAGAGAAGAATGTTTGACTAGCTCATGGTGATTTTCTTCACATGATTTTCAATTCATTTAAGATTTGAATTTTCAGGGACCTAAAGATTATTCACATTGAAGCACTGGTAAATGTGAAGCTACTTTTACACAAAAATCAATTTATTCATCTTGAAAAATGTCCTGAAAGTGTAGATGAAACACACATTAGCAGAGTGAAAGCTACAGACAGAAGCACGTGGCTCAGAGCCTGGTGATCAAGGATCCCTCTCTTACCAAAGAACAGTCTCGTCACACAAATATGAGGATGCTTACATCTTTTTCAGTAATCACATACCACTGATACAGAAATAGACCCTATCCAGCAGAGCAAATCTCTCAAGCTCTGAGCAGTTCACAGAATCTCAGAATGGATGAAGTTGGAAAGGGCCTCTGGAGGTCATATGGTCCAACCCACCTGCTCAAACAGGGCCACTTGGCCCAAGACTTTGTCTAGATGCTTTCTAAATATCTCCAAGGAGGGAGACTCCAAAACATCTCTGGGCAACCTGTGCCAGCGCTTGATCAACCTCATAATAAGAAAGTAACAGACAGAGCTTTGTTACTTAAGTACATTTTATAATAACTGCATGCAACGAGGCAGACTGGGGTCCATCTGATGAGAAGCAACTTTGCAGAGAGAGACCTGGGGATACTTGCAGAAGCTTGAATAAAAATAATTATGTCCTTCCTCCTGCAAGGACTCATTTTCACTGCAAACCAACAGAAATAAAAACCTAAGTGAGACATATTTCAGTCAGATTTCTTTCATTCTCAGATACTTTTGCATTTAGAAACATTTAAATGCGTACAAAATCTGTGGAAATGTTAGTTTAAAAGTTTGATTCATTTTTATTTAGTTTTTATGGGCTGTTGGCAAGCTTTTGTCCACCCTTATGAAGCAGAGGGAACCATGACTCTTCTTGTGCTAAAACTGTAAGGACTGCAGCAGACAGGAGACGAAACTAACTGGGAATTAGGTGATAAGAAGGAAAAAGCTAAGAATACCAGCTATGGTTATGTTTAGAAAAGCGCAGATATATCTTCCTGTCAAGACTCCTGGAAGTGTATCAGTGTTTGCACATTAAGATGTAAGGTTTCTCACATCTCTTCAGGGGCACTAACGATAAGAGCTATAGAATAGAAGATAATTTGTTGTCTTGATTTTTATCTCCATTTCTATCTATTTCTTTAATGTTTTTTGCTTTGAGATTACATCCACCATGAGTGAGAGTTATTCCTACAGTTAGTTCTACTTGTGAAATTTGCCTTATGTCAGCACTTCTGTTTGAGAACACATTTCAAAACTGCACCCAGCTGGTTTTACTCAAAGGATTTGACTTCCCTCCCACTGGCGTGTAACCACCAATTCAGATATAATGACTGTACTATCCCATTTTATGTACTACTATAAGTTGTCCTTAAGTAGTAATCCAAACATCCTTGACAGAGGTCAGAGTTAAGACACCTGTTTTCAAGGGATCACAGTGTTGGGAAACTTTGGGTTTTTTTTGGAAACCCTCAGCATTTCCTAAATATGCTACACTCTGTCTCCGTAAATGCACAGGTCTGAACAATGAGATGATGAGAATCAAATTATGGCAATGTTTCCTGAGGAGGAGGAAGTGATCAAAACTTATGTATTTCACTAACTTGTGGTTGTCTCTGTGTACTGGACTCGGCCTTGACTTGCTGCCAGACACCCATCCAGTTACTATATCCCTCTCCCTGCTCAACAGGACGGAGGGGAGAAAATAAGATGAAAGAGTCTCATGGGTTGAGATGAAGGCAGAGAGAGCACTTAATAATTACCATCATGGGTGAAACAAACTCAACTTGGGGAAGATTAATTTAATTTATTGCCAATTAAAAACAGTGTAGGATAGTGAAAAGCAAATACAAAACTGAAAAATCTTCCCCCCCAACCCCCACTTCTTCCCAGGCTCAACTTCACTCCTTTGTTCCTTAACTCTTCCACGCATTATGCAGAGTGGCACAGTGGGGTGAAGAAGCGGGGTTGTGGTCCCAGCGTCTCCTCTCTGCTTTTGTTTTCTTCTCATATTTTTCCCCAGCTCCAGTGTGAGGTCCTTCCCACTGGAGACAGTCCTTCACGTATTGCTCTAGTGTGGGTTCCCCATGGGCCACTGATTATGACAGAAAACCTGTTTCTTTGAGGGATCCTCTCCATGTTCCTGCAAGCTCTCTTCATGAGATGCACCATTTTTCAGGGCTTATCCACCTGCTGCAGCATGTGGTCCTCTGTGGACTGGAGTGGGGGCATCTCCTCCAACATTGACCTCCAAAGGCTGAGGGCTATCCTCTGCTCTGGTGTCTGGAACACCTCTTCCTCTTTCTTCTCTGACCTTATCATCTGCAGGGCTCTTTCTCTCATATTTTTTTCACTCCTCTCTCACAGCTGCTGTGCAGGGTTTTTACCCTTTCTTAACTATGTTCTTGCAGCAGCACCACCAACCTCACTGACCAACTCAGCCATGTCCTGTGGCAGGTCAGATGGAGTCACTGGCTGTGGCCGACAGCGGTCCTGGTCTATTCGCACAGGGGCCACATCTGCAATCCCCCTGCTACCAAAAGCCAAATGCTCTGTGACAGTGTCTCTGCTATTACAGATAGGTTCACTCTTCATGTCACCTGACTTAAGCCCTGCCTTCTCACCTCATTTTCACAAACATGGGAATGCACATAGAGTCAAAAAGATCCGACTGGAAGCTTCTGCACTACAGTGAAGCATATCTAGCACACATAATAATTTTATCAGTACCTGTATGAAATTCTTTTAGATTGTTACCTATAATTTCAGGAACTTGTCCAGCAGCTTTTTGTGAACTGCTTGCATCATCCATCTTTTTGAAGTGTTCTCAGTTTCAGCAATAAAAAATGTTATACTTGATATGAGAAGCTTGGCTGACAGAGGAGAATCAAAATCCATTCCTGTCACAATGTGAGAATTCTGCCTGTTTATCATCTGCAGTTTGGATAAGAAGGCAGGTGATGGAAGATTGGCAAGTGACATAAAGCTTTAAAATAAATCAAAAAAACTTAAATTTGGAAGACTCAGAACCAGAAGGAAGTGTTTATTTTTTTCTCTTCTATATTATCTGTGGGACTGTGAGAGCAGCAGGGTGGAAAAACCAATCTCGTTCTTGAAACAGAAAAGCCATGATGACTCCAGCTGCAGGAAAGCCTTTCATCTAGTTCACACCTTAGCAGATATGAGGTGTTTTAACTTGAAGTTACAAACCTGCTAGAGCCCCAGCTCTGTTAGGTCCAGTGGCTAAAGACCTAGCCGTTTTTTCTCTGTGATGCAGGTTCTGTGATTCTAAGCTTCCCATTCCTCTTTATTCCAGAAACCAGATCCTTCGTAATCAAAGGCTATCTATCTAAACTCAAAGTCATGAGAAATATGTTTCAACCAAGTATGACAGAAAATGTTCTCAAGAATATTCTTGTGTGAACAGGCTGGCAAAAAAAGAGAGTTTCTGCTGGTATCCCACTGAGGAAGAGTTGTGCAAGCCTGGCATCAGGAGTCACACAGGCAGGAAACCTCATTTCTGCATAACAATTTGGATTCATGGGCTTCTTTGGGTGTGAGTCTCACAGCACCACTTGCAAATGTGATACAAAAGAAACCCATGAAATGCATGGTGTTCTGTGGAAGAAATGCTGCTGCTGTGCCCACTTGGGGACACAGGGAGAGACACACACGCTCTCACATCCAGGTGTGCAGCTCAGGATACCACTGAACTGCACTGGAACAGAGAGTACAGACCCCAGTGACATCATACACGCCAAGAGAGCTGTAGTCACAGAGGCCAAAGGGAACAAGTTTTCACTTTCCACACCTCAGTTTACCTCAAAGCCTTTTTCTTCTCTAGGACAGCGGCAGACTCTATAACAATGGTGGGTTTAATCTGACCTTTGCCCACACCCATGAATACAGTGTTCTGCCAGGCCCAGTTAAAATGAGGAGCTGCTGCTGTCTCTGAAGGAAGGGAGGATTGCAAGGAAGACATCTCTGTACCCAGTTCATACTACTACCACTCAAAGCAATCCTAGGATATAATATAATGCTTTTTCTTTTTCTTGTATGTTTTATAGTCTTTTAAAAAGATTTGCATTACAATATCAGCATCACTAATCTGTTAGGTAGGACAATCTATGAGCTAAAATGAAACAGAAGCTTTGTTACAAAATAAGTCCTGTCTGGCATTTGCCCTTTCTAAAATAAGGTTTTCCAGAGACACCACCAGCCTGGCTGGCAGGTTCAACTGTGTTCTGAAGTGGGTCTTTTTAGGAGACATCTGCACTCAGCCATATCCATCAAGTGGCAGTCCCTGGCCACTCCTTGCATGCGCATTTTCCCCATCTGCTACCAAAGCCTTGCCACCAACACCTTACAAGAATGGAAATAGAAGATGGACACGTGTTATACAGTGGGAAAACCAGAAATATTGTAGTGAGAGAGAGTCCCAGGGTTTTCCTCCATCCTCCCGTGAAGCACCCTGAACCTCTTTCTCCCTCTTCTCCTGAACTCACAGATCATGTCCTGCTCTTTACCCTCCTCTCAAGCCAGACACCTTACATGCCACCTACCTTTTCTTCTCATTTGATCTACCTCACTTAAGAACATACAATCAAAATTTCTTGCCACTGTGCTTATCTTTTAGCAACTCTAAAAATTTTTGATTCAAATTCTTTTTTAAAAAGATAAAAATGATGAAAAATAATTGCATACTCTTACTGATGAAAGAAACGCAGGTTAAAAAATAGGGTCAAGCTTCACTTCTTTTTTAGCTTTTCTTCTTTTTAAAAGATGCCTGAATGCATTTTTGCATTCAGGATTGTGAAAACCAAATATGAATGAGTTGCTTTAGGTACTTCAAAAATCCAGCATATAGAACCTCAGTACATCTTAAAGTCAAATGACAAAAGTAAAATGATAAAATCGTAATTATTTTTCTTGTCTTGTTATGAATAAAACAAGATTTCATACAATGACCTCAATGAAAACATAAGATTTAGTTGAGTAGTTTTACTTTGAATTCTTTGTTTAAAATAATTTCTGAAACTTTTTTTTCTTCTTTCAGTGTCAGCTCATCCTTACGCAAAACTTAGGAAGAAACTTTCCATGAAGAATAAACCAGTCAGAGAAATGACAGGCACCTGCTTTTACAGTCTGTCAGCATTTGTGTTGGAAGTGAATACGAAGAAGCAGATAATCTCACCTGTAAAATCATAGTCACAGAACTAAATACTGTTCCTAATTGGTGCAACTAGATGCTGAAAATATGTCTTTACAGATTTTCCTTTCTATTTCTAAGGCAGGATATCTGCTAAAATATGATATGCTGAAAAATCAGTGTCCTTAATTTTCAGCTGAAAATTCCAGTAATAGCAAGGCCAGTATTACCACTGAAATAAAAGCTGGTATAAAACATCTCTATTTATCTTTGTTTAGATTTTCATCATCACAATGTCATTTCTCTAGATGTATTAAGAAGGAAAGCATTTCTGCACCCACAGCGAGTAAAATGCTTTTGCAAATACAGCACAGTCAGTTATACCACTGCTTTTCCTTTGGGGCTCTCTTCTCATATTCTTATTCACCTCATTTAACATATATGGCATAACCTCATAAAGATTTTTTCAGTTTCCCGATGCACTTTTTCATCATCTGAGAGAGTCTTCATAGGCCGGTTGGAACAGTCCATATTTTGCTTTCTGGTGAAGTTAACACATCACGTTACGGGGAAATCAAGGCAGAGGATGGCTGTTGGCAGGTCCTCTTCCCAGGAGAACGAGAAAAAAGACCAGGAATGAGTGATGGTAGGAGCTGATTAAATGGTAGCTGATGATGTTGGGAGACACACTGAGTAGAAAGGAGGGATGATGGACATGACCTGGAGCATGGATAAATATGCAGATTTTACTTGAGGTACTGTAATGTGGAAGGTTTTCTTCACGTTACTGGGTTCACACCTTTGTGAGAAAAATGCAAAATAAGGTTTTCTGTATTGTAGCTGCTGCTTATGCAATAGGAAGACATCACCTCCTTTTTGTTTATCTTAGTACCTAAGAAGCTTGCTGGGCCGGAAGCACTGAACTATTTCTGTCTTGTCTATCTCGAGTGCTGTGATATGAATGTTTCTGGAAGATAAGCCACCTGCAGCTATGAGTGGTAATACTCTGCGGAGAGCAAGCAGCCAAGACAGGACAGCAGCCCCCAGTTAGCACAATTCCCTCCCATGCCCTTGGTCAGTGCTAATGCAAGCATGACATTTGTGTCACACCACTCCTGAAGCCCCTGGATTGCTACTGATTCCAAGGCAGTATTTAACTTTTAGGTAATTCATAAGTGGAGACCATGCCATGAGATATCAAGGATATGTGTACACAAAAAATTAAACATAGTCAAAACAGATTCCAGTACTAAAACAGGACAGTTAACTGCCTCAGAAACTGTTCCTCGTCTGCTCTAACTCCTGGCTATCCCCAGGTATTGTCTGAGAGAACTTCATAAGAAGGGGTCTTTGCTTCAATGCAGGACTCCAGTAATTTAGCTGGAATTCTGCATGACCATAATAAAGTACTAGCACTGCAGGTGCAATGGGAGTGTTGGGACCAAGCTGAGAGTAAAAACAAAATGTCAGTGAGACATGAAAAAAAATTATAGACAGCTATTGCCAATGAGGAAAATTTTTTTTTAAAAAAAAGACCCCACTAAAGGCACCTGTGAAATAATGGTTCCAGCAGGACTTTCGGTGTGGCCAAAATTCCAATCAACATCAGTAACTTTGGTAATTGGTTTTTTTTATTAGCAAGTCCAAAATCGCATACAGGCTTTTAACTTGATCACAGGAAAATACGTTGTGGGCTTTTAAAGTCTTTTATTGTTCTGCAGTATGTATGCACAGTTGCAGAGAACTTGTCTTGAACTTTAATGTATTCGGACCCAGAGGTTAAATTTTCTTAATGTACCCTGTTTTCCAATCATCTCTTCAATTAAATACTAATCTATGGGGTGCAAAAAGATGTGCTGGAGAAATAACAAATCTACTTTCAAATGTAGCTAGGAGTGTGAACTTTCAGCTTTTGCTGAAGAAAAAATATTTACAATGTTAAACAAACTGAGGTGCTGATAAATCTACAGTCATTCATGATAAAGACCCCAGAATGCAGGTACACTCTAGGAAAGAAAGAGATTTTTCAAAGAAGAGGACACTAGATTTTAAATTACATTTTGAGCCTACACTTTGAGCTACATTTTGAAGTGTGATCATTAATTACAGCTGATCAGAAGCTGATGGGATTAACTTCTGACATTTAAATAAATTAGATTTAGTAAAAAAAAAACTTTTTCCACAGTCTAGACCCCAAAACTGTCTCAAGAAAAAGAAACATACATTTTCAGTAATAAAGATCAACACTATGGTTATCTGTGGACTGAGAAATTATTTTTTTAAGGTATAAAATCAAGTTTTTATTTATAACAAAGAGATAACTTGCATACAACAATATAGCCTCTATAATGCTTCTTCCAGCTGAAAGTGACTCCTGAGAACTTAAAGGAAAAATACATATATATATGTTGCAGAGCACATCCTGTAGAAGGCAGTATCTCAAAAAGAGCCATAAAGGTAAATAAAAGCCTAAAAGGATTGGCGCAAAAGGCCCGCAAAGAAAATTACACTAGTCTAGGTGCCTGAAAAAGGCCTAAAACAGGAGGGCACCTTGGAAATGCTTAACCTTCTTCATGGACTGACAAAAGTATTTCAGCACCTGTTGCCTACTGGCTGTCTACTGCTAACAATTAATTAAGTTTAAAAGTAATCACACATTCTTCAAAGACCTCAGTTTCTTACAGAGACAACAAAAAAAACTTGAAGCATCATTTCAACACTGACAAATACAGACAATTTACACACACTCCACCCCTAATCCCTTCACCACAGCTGCAAATAAAATTCCCTACAATGATTTTGCCCTCTACTATTGTTCAGTCCGTGTTTTGTCTGTTACCTTTCCCAATTACTATCCTTACATTCAATTCCAAAGCGTTCCCTATTGTGCAACACAAAGAGCTGTGGTGGGTTGACCTTGGCAAGAGCTCATCAAGCTGCTCTGTCACTCCACTTCCATCAACAGGATGGGGGAGAAAATAAGACACAAAACTCATGGGTCAAAATATGGACAGGGAGGTCACTCAACAATTACCACAATGGACAAAACAGACTCAGCTTGGAAAAATTAATTTAGTTGATTGCCAATCAAACAGAATAGGATAATGAGAAACAAGAATAATTGTAAAACACCTTCCCTCTTCTTCTTGCTTTATCCCAGGTTCAACTTCATTTCCAATACTTCTACCTTCTCCATATGAGAAGTTCTGGGGGACAGAGAATGGGGATTGTGGTCAGTTTGTAACACTTTGTGCCTGCTGCTTCGTCCTCCCCTCACTCTTGCTGTGATCTCATGGGAGAAAATCCTATGCACTCATCCAGTGTGAGTCCTTTCTGTGGGATGCAGTTCTTCATCAACTGCTCCAGCATGGGTCCCTTCCACAGGGTGAAGTCCTTTAGGAACAGCTGTTCCAGCATGGACTCCCCCCTCTATTGGTCAACAGATCCTGCCAGAAGCCTTCTCTAGTGCAGGCTCTCACAAGCTGCAGTTTCTTTTAGGACAGATCCACATGCACTGGTAAGGGATCTTCCATGGACGGCAGAGGCGCAGCTGCCTTACCATGGTCTTCACCACGCTCTGCAGGGGAGTCTGTGCTCTGGCACCTGATGCACGTCCTCCTTCTCCTTCTGTGGAGATATTTTTTTCACATTTTTTAACTCCTCTCTTCCAGCATTTTTCATCCATTCTAAAATACATTATCACATACAAGGTTCTGCCAACATCGCTGACAGACTCGGCCCTGGCCAGCAGCGGGTCCATCTTGGAGCCTCTGGCGTCTTCTCACAGGAGCCACCTCTGCAGCACCACCCACCAAAACCTTGCCACGTAAGTGCAATTCAGTCACATCAGTGCTTGCTGTACATCCAGGGGCAAGGTAAACCAAGGTAAGGAATACCTTTAAAATATGCAATATGTCTGGTGACCACTAGTAAGTTTACACATGAATTTAGAAAAAGGAGTCTTCTAGTAGTCAAAAAAAAAGTCCAAAAGTGAGGCTCTAAACCTTCTTTTCCTCAAGTGTAATGCAAAGCACTTAATGCAGCTTGTTTTTAACAGAATATTGTATATTTATAGTAGTTTGTTCAGTTTGTCTATGACAAAGGGTTGAACTTGGTGTCTCAAAAGTTGCTGTGAAATTTCTGCTGATGGCAATAGGCTAATGAAAAAATCTGTTAAAAGCATTATCAGCGGTGTGCTTTCACTAGAAAACAAAAGGAGAGGATTTAATTCATATTCATCTTTCTAAAGAAGACAGCTCTGCTTTGCACAGCTAAACCAACATTTTAAAAATAAATTAAATATCTACCCACGGAAGACAAGATTTTTCTAGAGATATATTCTTAATAGGCATTTTAATTAAATTTCAGCACCCACAAGATATCAGTGCTCACAAGGGAGCCTGATGTACCAAAAAAAGAGGTTGCTGTCCATCATCTAGTCATCTTCGCTATTTAAATACCTGTGGAAACCTAAATGGTTCTTACACAAATAATATGAAATTTCCAAGCATACATTTGCACGTAGCACTGGAGAGGAGGAAATTTCTTCCGTGATGTATTTGAGGTGTCAGGATGCTGTTTATTCCTTTTCCACTAATACATTATATTAAAAAGGATGATGCTGAAATTTATTTATAATTATAAGTTTTTCTTTCATGAGCCATGTTCACTTCTATCTTTCTCTAACTTTCTAAAGATGATCACATTCACCAGAAGAGTATAAGTTTAAGGAATGGCCCTCTCCCATGACTCTGGCCTCTCCTACTGTTATTTTCAACACAAAAAATGTCATGCTTTTTCCTCAGAATAAAAATATATTGCAGAAACTCAAGCAATTTGGATACTAAGAAAAATACCAGGGTCCAAAGGATCTTCTCTGATAAACTGTTTAATCTTTCTACTTTTGATAGAAACTAATTTTGCTGAAAGTGTAAGTGAGAATAATTAGAAGACTGTGGGATACAGAAGGTTTCAAACAGAAATACTCATTTTAAAAAAAAAGGGAAAAACAAAGCAATGAAAAGGAAGATGATGTGCTGAACGTTATGTATCATAGCATCATAGAATCCTTTATGTTGGAAAAAACCTTTAGGATCATCAAGTCCAGCTGTTAACCCAGCATTTTCAAGTGACTGCTCATTGAATGAAACATTTGATTTTCTTCTTCTGTCTTCTTTTAGTTCTAAGAAAGATAATCAGTGTTTTATTTTCTTCATCAAATTCATATTTAGAAAGTCCCAACGTGGTGAAGTCAGCTCAAAGTATTAAACCCCTGAGCTATAGCTTTTCATAGAAAAGAATTTACAATTCTTGCATCACTTGAGAGAAAGAGGGAATTCTGTGTTGTTGTAATTCACATTTACACTGTCTTGAGTATATCCTAAAAAAAAAAAATGTGGTTTAAAGCAATATTCTAAATAATGATAGAGTTAATCATATGGTTGTACACTAAGCTAAGGTAAAAAAATGTAGACTTCAGTTCACAGCATATGAGAATGTGGCAAATTGTTCACAAAAAAATCCTTCTCAGGCTATTTATTCATTGGTCAGAAAAATCTGTAAATAAATTGTTGCTTAATGCAACAAATCTGTACCTTGTGCTATCCTGTGTTTGAGGTATAGCTTATGTAGGCTGAACTGAAAAGTTACAATTACAGCTTTTATCTGTCTTGCAGAATATGTATTCCCACTTTGTAGGCTCGGTTTTTTCGCACAAAAGCTCACAGGGCTTATAAATTAGACCCTTTGAAATTGATGATACGGAGTTAGGAAACATTCAAGTTTAGAGGGTATTTAAGAGAGCCTGCAGCAACACAGAGACAAAAGACTGCAAAACAGACACAAGGCAGTCGCTAGGCCCACATGCAATCTGGGGATTTTTTCAGTCACTCATATTCTCGATCTTTGCTGGCACAGCCATGGCACAAAGCCCGAAGCCCAGCACCACTTTGGAGACAAAGGGTACCCCAGGCTTGTACAACACTTATGGACACTACAGTTCCAGATAAGGAATAATCTGAAGTAGGAGTCTGATATAGTGCTGATGTTTACCATGCGTGGGTCTATCTCTAGAGTAATACGGTCATGCTGGCAGAGAGAGAAATCAGTCCTAGCAGGGCATTATCAACCCCTTCCTAAAGCAGACATTTGAAATAGGCCAGGTGAATCACTTCTAGGAAGTGCCCATTTTTCTCAAGTGTGGGATATTGATGAGAAGACTGGCCCATGTGTAGATCTCTGCAACTAAAATAGGAGAAAAAGATCATAGTTTTCACACACTGTTGTATATCATACTCACAGTATGATATAGGAATTATAGGTATTTCTCTGAAGCCTAACAATCCAAGTGGGCATGTTACATATTATATGGCTATAAAATACTATCTGAAGATATCTCTGTATCATCAGCACATCAGATACATAGAAGACTCTACTTCCCTATTTTAACTTACTGAAAAATAAATCTAAGGGATTCTCTAGTTATCCAAAACTAAAGAGAAGCAAAGAACTTAGGTTATCTAATCAAAGAAGTAGGTCAAAATCTTCCCTAACTTAAAAGGAGAAAATAAACCATAATAAGACCAGCCAACTAGAATAAACCTGATTTTCCTTACAGTTTTTTAAATTATGGAAATTAAGGAAAGACCAGAGAATCACTGAAAAATTAAAGCTCTCTCCAAGATGCATCAATCATTGTCATTTCTCGCATACAAGCATCACACTGCCTCCCTTTTGGGCTGCAAATTAAGAAAATGAATATAGAAACATGAATTTTGAATAAATTAAACCAGTGTGATGAATAACCCCATTTCTCCAGCTGAGAAAAGGAAAGTCTTCACAAAGTGCTCTTCATTGATATTATCAGTCCAGTTCTTCTTGCCTTTCTGGTGGCAACAGAAGGTCACTTTCATGGCTTTTAAAGATTCACCAATAAAGACCCAGAACCAAAATAAGCATCACACCATTAGCAACCACTCAGCAGACAGTGAACAGGTGGAAGACGATTTAGTGGTTCAGACTCAAGTCCTATAAAATGGTCCTTAATTTTCTCTGAAAACTACCTGTAGAAGTGTTTGGAAAGAGATTAGGAAGGATTGATACTTGCAGGATACCACCTTATTCATCCATGAAGGGACTTTTGTAAAGGCATTCCGAGGGCTGGAGAAGGTGGATAGCCAAGGAGTTTAGACCTAGAGTCAAAACAGAGGCTCAGCAATATGATGTACACTTTCAGAGTAAGACCCAACATCTACAGAAAACTCATTCATCTAACTCTACTGTCCATCTGTGACTGAATCAACTTTAATTGTTACTGGTTTGCATTGAAATGTTCTCAAGCATATTTAATTTACTCCTGTGGACATAACCTGTGACTGTATCTGTGTGAGTCTCTTCGTTCTCTGTACTTCATGTTTTGTATGTCAATGCCTTACTCAGAAGCTGCAGAGATGGTGCTTCATACATATACCTTTACAGAAAGGCAAACCTAGACATGTACTTTGGATAAATCTAGTGATCACTGAAATAAATTTGTAAATTATTTCATAACCTATACATTATTATGTGACTAACACACAAAAAAAAAATGTAGAAGAGGCCAATTTAGAACAATGCTGTTCTAACCTGTAAATGTAAAATGTAAAACATCATGCCTCATGTTTTCTTTGCAAAGAAATTTTTAGGGAAAAAAGGACTAAAAAAATAACACTTTCTGTATTCTCTGCACCCACCGCTTAAAAAAGGAAAGAGTAAAAATTTTGTTCTGTTGGGTAAAAGAGAGGAGTTGTAATTTTCATACTCTTAGTCATTTGATTCACATGAGCAATGGCCTCTCTACATGACTTTCTGTACTATGTGACTCAGCTGTAGAAAAACATCAGTTCCTGCAGGAAATTTCCAAGCCAACTATCTGTACTGACTCCCTGTCTTCCTTCAGTGCTAATGATGGGTTCTTAGGTATCTACTTTTTCACAGTAATTAGATTCCTCTGTTTTAAATCAGAATATAATCTTTAAAAGATTAAAAAAATAACTTTTCAGTAGATTTTGCAGAAGGAAAAGTGTGACTAACAACTTGCTATAGTCATAATTAAAAGGGGTCAGCAGGTAAAAGTAGCTGATGTGTTCTGCAGTTTGCACAGTGTCATTTCAGAAAAAAAAAAACCTGAGGCATAATATTTCTACTGTATGCAGTGCATTTTTTGGGAAAATGCATTGCAAATTTATACATGGGAGAAAGCAGCTGTTGCGTGGCTGTGATTGACCAGCACATCTCCACAGTGTAGGAGTGTTCAGAGATGAGGCAAAAACCCCAATGAGCTCAGGAAAATACGTATTGTAAAGAAAGCTAAGCTTATCTCAACGCCAGGGAGAATGAAGGGTAATTTTTTTAGATAAGACAGCTGCACTGTTGGATCATCACGTTCCCTGAGATAATTAACACACAATTATGTCTCCCTGAGCTACCCAAACTTGTGTGCCAGGGCTGGGAGGATATTTACATGCCTCAACCCAACATAAAGTATAAAATCTGATCAACTACTAGAACAAAACTGCAACACAGCCTGATCTGGCTTTAGTCCATGCACGCTTTCCTAGGGATTTGGGATGCTCAGCATCCTGACAGTGAGCACACAGAGCCCAGTAATAAGAAACAGGTTTATTCTGTGATTCAACCATTATGCAAGTGCTATATTAGTTTTCTATTATGATTTCAGTACATTGCAGCAGCATTCTGTTAAATCAAAATCACAAATACACCAAATTAGTAGATTTGATAATAAACACTGAACCCTCCTCCTAGCCAGAGAGTATTGAATTCTGGCAGGGACAAATTTGTAAATGCTTTTCTCAAGATACGCTCAAGACAAAAGTTAGATCTACTGTTGAAGTGGGTCAAACGAAATTTCAGATAATATGGTCTGAATTGAGCACTTACAGAAAGCAAGGCAAAAGAAACATATAGTACCTGCTTGGTTCTCATCCCAAATTTTAAGCCACAAAATAGATCAAGCCTGTCCCTGAACTCTAGGAACATTTCCATGCTCTACTCTCTCATTGCTTAGCTGTAGACTGGCAGGGATACTCCCAAACAGAGAGTCACTCCTAGAAATGTAGACTAATAATATGATCCTATAAAGAATCCCATGGCAAGTTTGTCAACAATGATATCATAGAGGAAAAAAAAAGAAAAAAAGAAAAGAAAAATAGAAAAAAGGGCTGCAGATAGGGACACAATGCATACTCACCTCCGCAAATCAAAGTGATAATATGGACCACAATATAAAAATAGCTTGTTTTCAAAGTGTAAAGAACATGCCTACAAGGATACTTTAGAGTGAATTGCTGGAGAAAATCAGTCACTGGGCAGTTAGTTTCTGGGTTTCTTTATTTGGGTGTATACACTTTCTATATAGATTAAGGGGTTTTTTCTCTTAGGGGTGTGAAGTCTGGTTTTACAGTGATTTTTAATCAAGAACTTGTTAGTCACTTCCCATTGTCCGTCATTTCCCTTTGTAAAAGTGCAAAGCAAAAGCAAAAAAACCTTGAAGTTCTTTCATTCACAGTCTTGGACACCAAAGCTGGTGCATGAAGCCAGCTGAATTTATTTCATGTAGCACATTTCTTCCCACATTTCAGTGAGTGAGCAAGCCACAGTGGAAACAGGGTGACTCATTATTGAAAGCAGAAAAGAGAAGCACACTTTGACCAGATGAAATGAATGAGAGAGAAACACATCTCAGTAATGAAGTAAAACTGATGAGAACTGAAGAATAGACAAAACCCTCAATTTTCTGATTTTTGTTCATTGTGACATATATCACAAGGTGAATACATAAAGCAGAAGATAACAGTTTGCATTCAACACCACAGTATGTGAGGTGAGATCCAGCCACACAAATACACATGTCTAATGTGGCGAGAGCCTGATGACTTCCGCATGAAGCTGGAGAAAGTTGTAAGCTGCCTGTAAATACCTGTCATCTTCAAGGTATCTTAAATCAAAGCGGACATCCAAACCAGCACTAAAAGCCTGTAGGACAAGTCAGGCTACCCCTTACCTCTTTTGCTGAAGCACCTATGTTGGTGTTTCTCTGGGCATACATGCACACAAACACACACACGTCTGTCACTCACAGTCAAAGGAGATATAAGCACCTGTCAGTGCAGGTGTAGCTGTATGTGTGTGCAGCTCCCTTCACACAAACACATCGATCCTCTGCATCCAGCAAAGGGCCAGCTGAGTCCAGAACAAGGCTCTCTCCAGACTGCTGCACCACTGACATCTTCTGTAGGCTGGAGTCTTCCCATGGCAATCAATACCCAAACACTTTTTTAAGGTTATATAGTAAGCATTTTAGGACAAGAATATTCTCTTTTTATACTTCAGTCTAGATGACCTGGTGCTCTAAAGGGGTTGACAGGTTCTTCCAGAAAAGTGTCAAGCACCATCTGTTTTCACAGACAAGTTCCCAGTCATCATTTCCCTGTTGTTGAAATATTGTCAATCATTTGCTAAGGTCTAAGGTTTTCAATAGCACTGGAGTATTTAAAGATCTGCAATTTCTTCTCTGCCAGAAAGATTTTTTTTTTTTAAACAGATAACATGTGGCTAAGGAAAAATTCACTCCTCATTACTGGACGTGTCTCATTACTGAACATAACTCCTTACTCATGAAAGATCACATTCTGAATGTGTGAATGCAATGAGTGTGTACATCAAGTGAGGAGCATAAAGGGGTACTCGGCTCCTTGCCACAGGTGCTGTATTGTGTTGATAGCAGCAGGGAGATGGCAATGATTAATCAAGTATGTCAGCTCCCTTCTCCTCTTTACTGGGAGTGAATCAGGCTCAGTCTCGCTGTTTTCTCCTGTCTCAGAGTGCTAGACAGTGTGCTTGGTTTGATGAGAGAGAGGAATTAAAAAAGCAAGGGAATTTGCTTTCTTTTGGGAAGCAGGACTGCGCTTTCATAGAATAAGGAGAAATAGAGTCAAGACTCTATTTTTGAAGGATGGGGGCCTTTTTCCTGAGGGACAATCTCTGACTAAACACATACAGACTTAAATATAAACTAACATGTTCAGTTAATAATTTCAAATGAATACTACCTTCCTTTTAATGAAAACCCTGACACGCAGTCATACAATCAAATAGCCATACAATGTTTATAAATTTATCCCCACTTGATTTAGGAGGGATGATTTGTTCTTCTTAGAGAGAAGCACTGTACAATAATTGGCATTTCTCTAAAGGTTGTTTTCTATGAAAAGCCAATTAAAAAAACCTAAATGTGAAATGCAGGTTACATTTAAACTGATACTTTTGTTCTACTTCAGTAAACTCTGATCTTAATTGAAAATAATTGGCTAATGATCACATTTTTCTACAGGATGTGAGGAATGCTAAAACATTTGTTTTGTACTGCAGGTTTCCTTGGGTCAGCCATGTTGGAAGGAGTTTATTTCAACTGTCTTTAGCCAGATAAGTGTTAGTCATCTAGTTTAATCTAATTTCCTTGGATTTCTTGGAGACAGATAGGCGCCCACAAAAGACAGCTGAGCCAGCCTCAACTCTTCAGCACCTGTGGGATGAATTGTACTCTCATCACGTCTGGTGAGTAATTATAAACAAGGCATAAATGGCTATTTTAGAAGACATGCTTAAATTTTACACAACTGAAGTTATGCTCTGAGAACCTGAGTCTGTGTCTCGATGTGACTCAGTTCCTTGCAGTACTGCAATTTCATAATTGCATTTATGTTTGTATTGGGTTTGCCTGACAAGATTTTGGTAGTGTGGGGTATCACACTGGTGGCTTGGGAGAGAAGCTGTCAGCAGCTTCCTTCATGTCCACAGAGCCAGTGACAGAAGTGTCCAAGACAGACCTAATGCTGGCCAAGCAGTCCATCAGAGACAGTGGTGCTCACTTATTTAAGCGAAGGGAGGAGAAATAGCCTAAAGTTCAGCTGGAGAGGAGAGTGAGCAGATTTGCTGGAGAAGGTTTGCTGACAGGACTTGTGACCACGCTGCAGCAGTCCGTTCCCCATGGACCCACGCTGGAGCAGTTTGTGAGGGACTGCAGCCCATGGGAAGGACTCACACTGGAGAAGTTCATGGAAGACTCTTTTCTGTGGGAGGGACCTTACACTGGAGCAAGGGAAGAGTGAAGGGAGTCCTCCTCCTGAGGACAAAGCAGTGGCAGAGGCAAATTGTAATGAACTGTAATGAACATTCCCCATCTCCCTGCACTGCTTGGTCTTTTCTTCAGCCGATAAAGGAGGACCAACTTTTCCAGTAATCTTCTTCGAAAAAAAAAATTCTACATTTCCAGAAGTTTTCTGAAAATACCAACTGTACCTCAATACCGTGTAAGACAGCAACTAGTAAAAATATTTTAAATCTCCACCTGTAAATTTTAAAAGCGTTAACTAAGGAGTTCTCTAGTTAATGAATATTACTTTTTAATAATTCTCACAATATCAGAAAGTGGACTAAAGACTGAAAAGGGGTAGCGATGCCCTCACAGTGTTGCTCAAACAAAGTAATTAAAGATAGACCAATTTGACCAGCATCAGTAAATACAGTAATGGCTGCCAGTCTGTTAATGAACAATTAAGAAAATGATTAATGCTTCAGGAAAACCTGTTAGATCTTTTCCAAGTAGTTTGTTCTGTTAATGGTCCCAGTTTGGTTAATAAAGGTAATGGATGGTGGTGTAACAAACCATCACTTCTGTAATGATCATGACTCAATATTGCTTGACATTTTGATTAAAAACTAAAGTGATATGATATTAATATGATGCACCAAGATTGTATTAAAAATAGCGATGGCATATCTCGAAACTAATGAGAATCAGCCAGTGCGTTTCTTAGGGACCACAAGGATCCATGGGAGTTGATTCTTAGCTATATGAAACATGCAGTTCTTTTCAACAACTTAGAATAAAGCCAAATGAAGCAAACTGATCAAGTTTGCTGATGGCAGATATTTTTGAAAAATAATAAGTACAAAGGAGAGGATAAGTTCCCAATAAAAAAAGTGATTGCTTCATCTCCTGAGTGGAAGCAGAAAAAAAAGGTTTTTTATTCCATCAGTGGAAGTTAAATATCTGGAAAAGAGATGTTACTGAGAGAACAGGAAAACTTCTGCTGGTTGGCAATGGAGATGACAACAGCCCCTTGAGAGGACTCTGGAGAGATGGAGGAGCAATAGCTGAAGCCCTTACAGGATAACTGTAAGACCAATATACAATACCAAGTAGGATTTGTGGGACTACATATCCTTTGTACTGACAGCACTGTGACTGTCACCATCTGGTGACTGGTCACTGGTCACAGTTTATGAGGGCTGTTCGACAATCTGGAAACTGAGAAATCAAAAGTCGTGCCTTGTAATGGCATCCTGGAAGCTGAAGCTATTTAGAATATCAAAAACTCTAGAGTGATAAAGACTTCCCTCAAGTACCTATACTGAGAGTAAAACATGGATAATGGGTACTTCAATCCAGTTGCCAAAGTTATAACTGCATCCCATCCATACTGAACACTGGATTAGACAAATGAAGGGTAAAACAAAGGTGCAGCTTTACAGCTTTCAGACTAGTTAGTCACTGAGAATTTTCAATAGCCTCACTGAATGCTTAAAACTAAAATGTGATACTCATTTTCAAAAGTGAAAGTGAACTAAAAATCTTGTGAAATGTCCTGGATGATGTTATATACACCCAGTGTTTAATTCTAGGAATTCTTAGATGAGTTTTTTAAACAGCAGTGAATCAATGAACTTGGCCAACGGATGAAGATACATTTATTCTTGAAAATGTTTCAAAATCTTCTTAGCATCCAGTGTTCAGTCACTTACCCAAGGTCATACAGATGTGTGAAGCAGAATCAGAGTCTAACTTGTGATCTGCAGTGCTCTCAATATGCTATTCTTCCTCATCATTTGGGGATCATTCTAATTCAACAGTGTCCCCATTCCGAAAATGATGTGTTTTGAAAATAAGTAACAGAAATACAAAAACTTTTGTTTCTGATTCATTTTCAAATTACTTTTAAGCTAATAAAACAGACTTCAATTCACATTGGGTGCTATGCATGATATAGTTAACTCAACTGAGTTGTGGAAGTTATTACTTGAAAATTAATTCATTGCATAACTTCAAAACCTTTAGTTTGCTTGCTTTATACCTCTAATTTTTGTTGTAGGCTTGCCAAGACATCTTGCTATGCAGGCTATCCTATTTTGAGCCATACAGAGTCTACCTAAATCTTCTTGTGCAAAAATTTCCCTGCTATAGCAACAGCCAACACCTCAGTCTCCAAAGTGGCCCATGAAGCCTCACAGAGAAGCACTCTTTATCTGTCATACATACTTTTTTTTTAGCTGTGTTCTTGGCACTATCTCTTTTTTTAAATATAAGGGATTGTCATTCCTTGAAGAACAGCATGCCTGCATGTTTTATATTTGACTTGAACTCACAGCCAGGCCTATGACAAATACAAAATAAAAGAGAATTGCATGTAGAACCCAGAGTTTGAGGTTTGGACTAAACAGGATGGTACCCAAGATCCTTGTGGCATACTGCGACATGCCCTATCAAACACGTGGGCTTAGACAGATGGCTGGCACCACAGGAAACTGAGATAAGTGAGCAAAGACAATAAAATACATGTAAAATTTAGCTTTAATGCTTTGTTTCCTCAAGTCCACCTACACTTCAGATGCTCAAAAAATAAGGTCTCATACACCCTAATTATCTATCTGTCCAGATACAATCATGCATTTCACAGGATCTTTTTGGCACTTTTTTTTTTACCTCAGCTTTACTCTTTTCGTTTGTTTAAAAATGAGCCATTTTTCCTAATTTAACCTAAATGAAAACTTGAAAGAAAACTTAAGTCATCTATTCTAGATGTTAAGGTTTTTTTCCTAACTTCCTAACAAGTGGTAGTTAAGAAAGAAAAGAGAGTAGTAAAAGAGAAGAGTGGGACAGCAACGTGTTTTTCAGGCATATTAAAAATTCTCATTTGGTGCACTGGTAAAGGTGTAGGTGGTTGAAATCTGTTAGGTATGCAGTAACCTAGCAAGAAAGGGTTACTCAGTGTCTTTCTTCACGTGGTGCCAACATAATTGCTCAGCACTTTAAAACGTTACCTCGAAACATCCCAGATATTTGTTAGTGTGGGTGTTTCCTTCCCTGTAAAAGTGGGTTCAAATCAGAACCATTCATCCTGACAAGGAAGCTGGAGACATGAGAATTCATGTGTTAGCCAGACTACAAAACAAATCTGGCTCATTAGGATGGGTAATACGCAAAAGAAAGGCCCTTATTTTTCTCTATCTGAGACCCAATGCACTGAGCAGTTTTTTATTGTGGTCAGGAGGGCTTTTGTAATTTAGGGGTTGTTTTTTGGTACTTTAGCACAGCATAATCAAAACCTACTGGCTTCACTTATTTTATCTTCAATCTAAGCTACCGCATGGCAAAAGCATTTTAGAGATATAAAACTCTTCGGGATCTGGGAGCATTATTTGCAGTGCAGGAGACAGATTGTGAATATCCCATAGCAGAGTTCATATCAGTCCATTTTGCTTGTCAGGGATGTTTCTTCCCAAGTGTATTAGTCAAAGGAATGCTTTCAAATGTTCCAAATATATTCACTTCAACCAGGGGCAGAGACTTTGCATCCAGAACCATCACCTTTAACACTCTGTGAGTTGTGTTATCCTAAGAGCGTGTCAGCCCCTCTTTTACCCAGGAGGACCTCTTCCATTTTAGGAAGCACAGCATGCTATGTGAATTAGTAGCTATTTTGTCCTTTCACAGACGTTTCTATCCTGACAAGTAGCACTGGGTAAGGAGATTGAATATTGCTATCATGGAAGATGTTTTGGGGGATTTATTTGGTGTTGTCTCATTTTACCAGGTAAGAAATAGAATGACAGAAGTACTGTACAGTGCATGTGCCTGTGCATCCACTCCTAACGCACAGCTACTGGCGAGGCCCACACCCACCGAACGCCTTTAACAGCTGAGAACAGTAGCATTAAAAGAAAAAAAAAATTAAAGTGTTATTTTCTCTGGGAAACCAAGTTTGAAGCAGTTCCAGAATCCCTTGCACTTGGAGGCTCTGATGTTAGGTGGGGCTGGGGCTTAGCCACTCACTCAGACATGTTTTTCTCCATGCCTCAGTATTCTAAAGCTGTCAGTCCTGGAATAATCTGTAGCTATCCCAGTGTCAAAACCCTGTCATTCTGTCAGACTATTATAGGTTTAGGAACATACCAATTTCACAATTTTAAAGCAATTAATTTTCATTTCCAAAGCAAACGTGCCAAATTGCTTAGCACAGATCTAGAAACACAGAAAACACAAACTTTTTTTGTAGGGCAGTTCATTAACGATCCAGATAAAAATACTTCCAACCTGACGTGCTAGAAAGTAAACATTTCAGGCTCAAAGGACTATAATTTTCTGTCAAAACAGATTTAGTTTGTGTTGTTTTTTCCTACTGTCTCTAACTTTTAAGTCATAAACATTGAATAAATTCACAACAGTGATATGTCAGCTAGGAGAATTTCTTCAGGCCAATCAATCTCTTGAGATATCTGTTTCAGTGGATGACATATAACTTGTAAGTAGATATTTGGAATAAGATTTGAATAGCTGAGGCAATAAATCTTTAGCAGTTTTTAGAATTCTTGTATTTTTGTCAATTGCATCTATTTCCCTTGAAACATTGTGGGTTTTTTTTTGGTTTTTTTTTTTGTTTTTTCTGCTCTGTCTGAAAAATCTGTGACATGCAGCAAACAGTATTTGTGGTTTAAATATCTTCCTTATGGTAACCCATTATCCAAACTGGAATTATATGCATCTCTATTCCAGCAAAAGGATCACTAATAAGTATTCAACATCTGAACAACAGAGTTTATGCAAGACTTGTTGCAGAACCAGACTTCAAAGCAGCCTTTCTGTGTGCCAAATCTCCTAATGAAAACAATTTTTCACGTTACTGTATGCTGTACATGATCCAAAGCCCTGAATGCACTTCCAGAAGATTAGAAGAGAGTCAGCCATATCACATGCTGTGTATAAAAATAGCAGTGCAAAATGACCAATCCCCAACTCATAAGATACATGTGAATAGTTCTGACATGGCAGCAAGGATGACTTACCCCAGGTTTGCAACCTGACCTTTCTGCCACTCCAGTGAAGATAGATGAATTGTTACTGACAATGTTCCTCTGACAATGAATTTTAGAGTACATTTTTATAGTGAAACAGCATGAATTTTGAAACTACACCCTCCAAAAAGTGGCATTTAAAGAGATCTTTCACGAGAGTCAATATGCATAGTTAAGGCAGCAAGGGGACCTGAGAAGCAAAGTTCTTCAGCTGCCCCGCTGTCAGCAACCACCACTCTTCAAAAGCCAGACCTGGAGTGGTCTTAGCAAGACCACTGCACTTCCCTACTGGCATATCTAGATTCCATATTCTCATCGGATCTCTTCCTTATCTTTGTGTTGTTACAGACCGGGTTTTCTTCCCAGATTATTTTAACAACTACAGCACTCAGAGCAGATTTACATGCCAGGCTGTTTTAACTGTACTCTGAAAGTACCATTTGCCTTAGTACAATCATCCATTGCAATGTAATGCAATCAGGACTCGGCTCTTCTTTCTGTTTAAAGCTGAAAAAAGCTGTACCTGGCAGTGGTCTCCTTTCCACTGACTTTCATCCTCCTACATCTCAGTGACCATTTTTATATCAGCATCTGAGATTTTTTATGTGGACTGGAAACAGTATATCCAGCAGAGATTTATTAGTTATAATTTTTAACTGGCCCACCTGACACTGCCTAAATGGTTAACTCAATTCCTTGTGAAAATACAAGTTTAAGAAATGAACTGAAAAAAGTGGAATCTCTAGACTTTTTAGAAGCCAAAAGTTTATACATTCATGTCTCAGAAGAGGGTCAAATTATCAAAGTAACCTTAAGCTGTTTTATTATTCCATATTTTTCTCATGTACAAAATAAGTCACTTCTTGAAAAAAAAAAATTGGAAGGTTTTTCTACCTGAGAGTATAAAACAACTTTCCAATGTGTACAGGGGGACAAAAGGTGTTGCAAATTTGAACACTTGGACAAGAAAAGTCTAGCAGGTAATGTGGATGATGGTGACATCTTCCCTAAAACCTAGGCTCAATATCTGCAAGTTTTTCTCCTCTTAGTTGCATTTTACATGCATTAGTACACTGGTCTTGTTCCTGCCTTTCACAACAACAGGTCATGTTGACTGGAATACCTGGAAAAATGAAGATAAGTCATATAGAAAATATGTTATTCTGATGTTTGCATCCCCAGATTGATGTTCCCTCAGGACTTCAATTCTGTTTTAATTATTTCTACACACAAAGTGTAATTTCTAGGTCTTGATATCGTATGTCCTGTAAGAAACATTGATTTATAATTAAAATACGAGTTAACGAAGACTTCTTAAGTTCTGACTCTTTAAAACTGAGTCTAGGAAGGCTTTTAAGTTCGAACTCTGCTGTTCCTGTTGCGCTGGATGACAGCTGAACTCTGCTAAAAAATCTAAAATTAAACACAAATGGAAACAAACATTTAAAAGAAAGCTTCGATTTCTGACGTGCCATGCCAAGGACTGCCACAAAGGTATTTACCAGTACAAAGCGACATAAACTTTCTTAATGTGCTTTTTTTTGATGTGATTTTTTTTCCTCCAGAAAATGCTGGCTTTTTTGGCTGCCCATGTTGTGGTTGCAGCAGGGAGCCGAGCCACCAACCTGGACAGAGCCTGTGCTCCAGACACCAGGCTGGCTCTTGGTCTTCACACCAATTTTCTCTGTGATGTCACTCTTCTCTGTGACAGCTATTCTGCCATGGTGAGCCATGCCAACACTGTGCCACCACTGCCTGGCTGCTCACCACCCCATAAAGCAGAAATCATCTTTCCAACACTTGCCTAGCCAATGAAGGGTGACCCTCTGGACAGGGTAATATGCGCAGAGTGATAATCAAATTTGGAGGCAGGTTTTCAAGACTTTTCTTCGTACTGGAGCAGCCGTAGATGCTGCCCAAGGAGGCAAACCTTATGTACTTTGTACACCAGCAGAGTGTAGACACTCTGTAGAGACACACACCACCTGGCCATAATTTCAGTATCCCTCACCAAAACAGTAGTCTTTCCAGTAAAAAATATAACAAACTCTGAACTTAGACACCCAAATGTGTTTTAGGATATTTTCCATTGCAATTTTCTATCTGCGTATACATAATTTTCTAAAATAATATACTATTTTGAAATATGAATTTGAAACTCTTTGGCTATAAAAATTAAAACTTTGTTTTTGTTTAAAAAATTTAAAAGTAGAACATATTTACAGCTTAAATGTCATTCAAAATGATATTCAAAAATACTCAAAATGGGAGAGAACTGTATTTCTGGCTCATGGGAAATTATCAGTTGGCTTTATTTTTTACCTTCTTTACGCTAGAACAAGACCAAGGAAACCATCATGCCTTATGAAAAAAAATTCTGATGAAAAGATAAAAGTACTCACTTTGGGCTGATAGCACTTCCCCCCTCACCCTCCCCTCCCCGCCCATTTAAACTTTCTCACTTCAAAATAATTTTTTAAAAAACACTCTACCGGTCTACCAGTCTGAATCTTTCATAATGCTCAGCTCCCACCACCCAGTGATTCAAGGTGAATGTTGCCCTCTTCAAATTGCTGCCAAAGGACGATCCTTTGGTAACAAGGAAAGAAAGAAGACAGAGAGAAGAAGATCAAAAGGGAAGGACAGACAATAAATGGAAATTTCCAGAAACTCTTTCCAGAAGATTACACAGTCTTTATTTTTGCTGCTATACCTGGTGGAACAAACCAAAGTTTTTCATCCTTCTCAAAGCTTCTTTGCTTTCTACAGAATGATGTGAAATGAAGAAAAAGGTGTTTTCAAATTCTCAATTTATATTAACCTCCCAAAATGAATCTGGTGCTTTTCCTAGTAATCCATCACCCCTACATAACTGCCTTAGCAAAATGTTTCTTCGCTGAAGTACTCCGGATATTTGTGTGCTTGCTGTGCTCTGATTTTTATTCTTTGAAATACAAGTGCTTCATGACAAAAATCAGGCTTGCAAGCTCCTCAGTAGCCCACAGCCTATTGTGTCCTCTGTACACAATAACCGGCTTGGTAAAATCTTCCTGAAAAAGAGGGTTTTTGCTTTTTCATTTCTCAGCACCACATGATGCCTCCTTTTTCTCTTCTGTCCTCTCCAAGATACAAAGCCATGCAAAACTGAGAACCTTTAGGATCTCTGCCTATGCTTTAATCTCCAAGGAGTAATTTCTGCTCATTCCACAGTGTGGAAATAGCAAAATTTCAGTCCAAGGCATCCTGCTGTTTCTGTACCATCTTCCTCCCATATGATCTACCCCAGTCCTCAGCTCCACGCTCTGCCAACATCACCTGAATTGTGGCCCAAGTCAAAGAGGAGGCAGGTGCTGCTGCCTGTAATTCTGATTTCAGAAGACAGTCCCCCTCCTCCCCACCCCTTTCCTTTAACAGAAGAAACATCTGGGGATTTAAAAGTTGTGGGGAACTACTGCTGCTGCCTCTTGTCATCACAGACCAGCACTGCTTCAGGGTCATTCCGAGGTGGGTATTTGACTGTGGTGAAGTTGCAACTCAGCAGTGCTTCAGTAGTGATTAATATCTGAGGTTTTCCCAGGAATTTTATACTGCAGTGCAGAGAAATACAGGCCTAATATCAACAGCAGAGGCCTTGAGAAATGGAGATGCAGGATGTGTCAGGACGGTATGGGAGTGGGATGGTAAGAGATGCGGCCATGGCTGGCACTGGAGACTGTGTGGCTGCAAACACCCCACCAGTGGTCACTTACAGAAATACAGGACTGGATTTCAAGTAAAAGGTGTTACACAGAGAACAAAGAAGTAGTCACTAATAAGTTCAGGTGAGACAGAGAGCTGCAGACTAGGCAAGAAAGATCGTGGTGTAAAAGTGTATTAACAAACATACAAAAATGACCCTGTATGGATCCTAGAGTGAGGAAGAAGAAACCGTCAACATGGGCATCCTATTCTGTCCCTCAAGGACTCTAGATGCTGAAAATTTCCTGTAACAACCTCACTGCCAACACCAGGGTGAGAACAGTGAGTTTATGACCCAGAAAACCAGAGGAAGAATGAGCGAAAAATCAGGAAAAGGCATAGAAAATAAGAATTGTTTTCTTGCTTCTTCTTAAGCAATGAGTTTAGCTGAATTATTATAATTACTGGAACTCTTTCTGCATAAGTGTACTGTTTTTCTTTCTGCAAAAATTACTCCTGGGTTAGCAATGATTCTTGAATAGAACTGTAATAAAATGTAATAATTTTAAATATACTAACAATTAACTTTTGACTTTTTATATAAGGTGTATTTCCTCTTTGCCCAAACAAACAAAAAAAAATATTGAGTGTAATTCTGGGTCCATTTTCAGGAATAACACCATACAGTAAAGGTACACTGTGAGGTGAAGCAGAGCAGTATCATATTGGTAGAAATGGTTTTGCTTTTGATAAATATGGTAGGAAATCATGTAACATTATGAACATTGCCCTGTGAATAAAGCTCACAGAACACCTTGCCCTGCTTCAAAGACTTTGTAGATTGTAGAATACTGTGACAGACATGAAGCCTTTCTGTTCGCAGCACGTCTTTTCTAAAGAAGCGACAATATTTCATTGATTTAAGGAGTTTGGGGTGGTTTTATTTGTTTGGTTCTTTCTTGGCTTCGTTTCCTGTTTCTTGTTGCTGTTGTTGTTTGTGTGTTTTAGTTTGGTTTGGTTTGTTTTTTTCATTTCAAACTCTAAGATGGAACTTTGTGCCAAAAAAATCTTGTTTGTTTTTCTGACTGCATCAGTTAGTCTAATAAAAAAACCTCTTCCGTGAAAGTTTTGATGGATATAAATACTGAAGGTTACTGATACACACATCAAAACTACATTTACGAAATTCAATAAATAATCAGTACATTGAGCTAAGCTAATATAGTACTATTTACCATTTTTTACCTCTAATTTTAAATATTCAGTGCTACAATACACTCAAAAATGCTGATTAACAACTAAATCTGATATAAATTATCATTTTCCTGAAGGTAATTGTTCCCATATTATTCATTTTCAGACATGAAGACAATCTGCCACATGTCTAAACTACAATCTTTGATTTTACACTGTTTAAGAATAAACTGTATTCTGAATCAGTCTTTTTTAATTCTTCATGTATAATTGAAGATCAAAAAATCTGATAAATAATCTTCTGATGTTAAATTTATTCATAATGATAAATAACTGTTCCGCTTCTTCATCTGTTCTGCCAGGAAGTAAGAAAATAAATCTGACATAACCACGAACAATCTGAATTATTTGCATATTTGGAAAACGATTAAACCTAGAGAAATTGATTTATTTGCACAGTGAAAAGGAAATATTTATATTCCTTTTAGATGCATGGATAATTTTTATTCCAGAACATAAGAGTTTGCCATTGAAATCAACAGTAAAAAGTTATTGAAAAGACCCATTTTGGGAGAAAAAGGATTTCTAATGTTACTGTATTGTAAAATGTAAGAAGTCATCAAGTTTTAAATAAACTTAAATGAAACTACGGTACAAAAATAGGTCAGCCTCTGAAATCAGATTGCATGATATTATGGATGCATGAAAATTATTTCGAGGGGTTAATAATTACATTTGGAAACAAAATAATTACATGCTGTAATTATAGTATTAAAATACTGACTTCCTTCAAATATCCATAAAGGAGAAGAAAGCCCATGATTTCAGAAGGTTATTAAAACATTATTATGTCCAGTGTTGTCTAATTTGATTAAGGGCTCCATTCTGCTAACCTTCCTCATGTTAATCTATTTATTATAAGGGACTCTTCCAAGACTGAACCTTTCAGCCTGGCTGAAAGCATTAGTTTACATTTTGCAGAGCATTATTATCTAATTGTGTATTTGTCTTCATTGCTGTTTAATATGAAAACAATGCATTTTTCCATCCATATATTTGTTTTGACATTTTGTACCCCATATTATATTTTTAGTCATCATTTCGATGCCTCGTATTAACATTTAAAATGAGAGTGTTATGGCTATCTGATAAGTAAATTAAGTGCAAATAGAAATATAGATAAATCCAGCAAAAAGCTATGTTCAAGAGATTGCAAATACTAGGGGTTTTTAGATCATGGCTGTGTACAAGAAGCGAGTGCCTTTCTTAGTTCCGATGTTCACGCTCTGATAACATGCCACATCTCAGTCTCCACGGAGGAGCCATCCCATTATTTACTGTAGTCACAGACCGCGATTCCAGGGTATGTTGCCATATGCACCAGTCAGTAATTGCAAGAGCAATCTATGTGACTAGCAGGAGACACTCAATTTCCTTGTGGCAGAACTTAATGTTCTAACATAAAACCAGCTCTCAGGACAGAGTTGAATCTGGATGGCACCAACTTCCCACAGAGAGGAAAGCACATGAATCAGTGAAATCCAGGACTGAGACTACTGAATGCACTGAATTCAGAGCTATCATGCATCGTGGTTCATACTATGAAACATCATAGCAATAGTACACTGCACTGTGATAACACAGCACACTGTCTGGAGAATGGATCTAAACAAGGCTATAAATTTCTGTAAAGCTCAGAAAAAAAATCTCTAAAGAATGAAGAAAAGACTAGAAGTGTTTTGCCTGCATCACAGCCTGTCTCCGACAAGCACCATTCCAGCCTACACACCAGCTGTTGAGCTTTTGCCCTTCTGATATCTGAATAAAGCATTTCTCATCATTTGTAGGAGAGTGACTGCCCTTCTGTACAGATGGTGGCAGAAATAAGGAGAAGTGGGGATGTGCAGAGAGAGAGAGAGGAAGGCCCAAATTCGACCCATTCCTGGTAACTACAATCAGTACTGGTACTACAATCAATACCTGGTACTGCAGTTTTGTTATCCCCCAAGTGCTTCTTTCAGCAGATTTTCTTCATTAAGTCAACTTTCTTAGGAACTTTTCTAACCAGAGGCTGAAATGAGACATCACTTTACCACTACACTCTCAGCCCCCTCCTCCAAGAGGAATTTCTCTCAATGGCTTCTCCTTGAAACAGGTGGGTACCAATACACATGAGCTGGGTAAGCGCATCACTGAATCTTCCTTACCCTTCCTTCCTGATCTGTTAACAGATAGGTAGGCAACCAAGAAACTGTATTAAACTTAATGGGACATGGTTGGTTACCTTTTTAACTGGATTGACACTGAAAAAGATGAGCCTGCATGTTGTAAAAAAATTATGAGAAGTTGCATGACCTAACTTAACCTCTGTTGATGTTCATGTGCATCCATGTGGAGCAGCTGTCCTGCTTTTACATGACATTTCCTTACAACAATTCCCTCCAACCTGTTCTGCTAGGACTTCGAGCTTTACTGATTGCCTAGGTCCTGTGTGAGTCCTGTCAGGAGGAGACTGCCCTGACTAAATCTTTTTTGTCCAGGGTTGTCAGGAAAAATTAAATGAGGCTGAGATAGTGCCGACTAGTACAGGATGCCATCAAAGCAGGGAGCAGGCTGCCTCCTGCCCCCGTAAGGTGGCCTGTAGACAATGTGCAAACCCACACTCCAGCCTTGCTTGCTTTACCATGTACCTACACTCAGGAATTTCTTTCAGTGTTTTCTGTTCTAAGATTTCTGGTGATAAAACAGTGGTTGAACAAAAGCTGTATCCATCAGGTTTGGGGTGAGTGTTTAAAGCTGTAGGGGAGGAAGAGTTAGAAGAAAGGAAGGAAGGAAAACCAAGCCCTGAACACCAACAAGTCTAATGGTAAAGGCAATTATGTGGGATGCAGAATTCCACAACCAGAGAGATCTGACCACTTAGGATTCATTATCTACTTCTTTCTGGAAAACTTGGGGACAAAAATGTCTTTTTTTTTTTTTTTTTTTTTTNTTTTTTTTTTTTTTTTTTTTTTTTTTTAAGTGGATGAGAAATGGGAATGTTTTTAAAGTCTTGAAAGTTTTAATGGGTTGAGAAATAGAACTGTCTGTGTTTGTCGCAGTCAAGGTGGACGCGCGACACCCACTAATTCTAACATAAAGTGCAGGCAAAAAGCATTTATTCCAAGAGCTAATGTCATATATATACACCTTTGTATGTTTATCATTCATGTTAGTTGTCCATTGGTTGCTCAACTACTACAGTAGATTCATTGGCTGTTGTAAGTACACCATACTATTATTAGTTATCTACAACATAGACATCCCAAGAATCAAAACAAAATACCAGCTGCAGCCTTGTTGCTGTTTACTCTCTCTGTTGTTTTGAATTTCTTGCTTCTCTCGACTAGATTTCTCACAGGTAGAAACAGACTGTACTGAGACCAACGTCAGACTCAGACTCAGACAGGCTTTCTGACCTGCTGTTAATTCCCACACGTGTTCAATAATTTGCCCAGCACAGGGACATCAACATATGGGTATTGTCTCAGAAAATATCTTCCTAAACCTTTCAAGGCCATTCCTTCAATTTTAAAGTTGTAAAACCCCTTGGTTTTATCTCCCAGCTCAGATGTAAACAGTGCTTTTTAAGTCAGAACCAGGCCAGTTTGAAACATTTTGTTCTCATAGTCAGGAGGGACTAAATTTAAAAGCGCTAGTGAGCCAACACCTGCTACAAATAAAAGAGAGGCTCAACTTCATGCTCAAATTTATTTTTCACTGCATATGGGAGATGTGATGAATCTCCAATAGGCTGCTCAACAGCTTCAAGGGGAAAACATAGATAAGCAACAATATTAGGAGAACAAAGTATCATGATATGGACAGAGTAATTCTTTCAATGGATTATTGCTGAAGGTCAGTCTAAATTTGTAAGCATTTTGAGAAGGAATTTCTTTCTGCACAGCCTGATTAAATTGTAGAAATAAAAAGCATAAATCTGCTTCAGAAGAAACTAAATGCAGAGAAAGAAAAATCAAGAGGCTATAGCAATATGTTTGATCCAGAGACACAGCTGATGAGAACAGACTTTTATTTGTACTTCTCAGAAATGGCAAGGGATAATGAATCATTACATTCATCTTCTGCCGATGAAATGTACATTTACTTCTATTGTATGCCCAGAATAAGATTTTAAAACATTGTGTATGTTTTCCTGTTTTTCTCCTTGCACGAGTGAATGTCTCATCCAGAGGACTGACTGCTTGTGTCAATAATAGGCAGAAAAACATACTTTGCTTAAGATATAATTTGAAACATCACTGCTTAAAAAAAAGATTTTTCCATACTCAATTATTAAGCTTTTCTGTAGTTTATTTATTTATTTTTTTACACATTGTTGTATGCAGGGCTCCTACAGAGTGTCACAGTCCAAAAAAAGAAAGTTCTGAATAACAAATCCAGCTGCATGCAATCACACTGCTTCATTATCCTTCCTAGATCCATCCCCAAAATACTCTCTGCCAATATGTCTGCCAAAATGAGAAAATCTAGTTAACAGGTTTTCTATAACCACTTTCATCATACTGATGAATTAATATTTATTCATTCTTGTATTCTCCATATTAATTTGATTCATCTAGCTGTGTTCAGGAACCCACACTCTAGTTAACTTTAATACAGCCATGATGGCACAGATATCAGCGAAATCTCTAGGAGCATGGCAAGGATCCTGGATGCACACCTATACTGCTAGTGTATACTGAAATCAACTGTTAACATCATTATTGCTATTGTTTTGAGTGCTAATTGTATTTAGGTGGACACTGTTATGACAAAACAAAATATAAGTTTTGTTCCGCTGTGAATAAAATCTCTGGGTCAGTCTTCAAGACAGAGGCGATCAATTCCTTAGACATCAATAGAGAATCTAGTTTTGATCCGCAGGAATTACAATACTACTACTACTGGTGTCACTGATACTACTAAGAAGCACATGAAGATGTTTAAAATCTCAAAACCACAATCAAACTAGAAATCAAGAAAGGTAATGTAAATCCACTCCAAGGGCACCAGAGTAGTGCTATCAGACTGGAGGGAAATTATCAGTACAGCTTTTCATTTTATTATAGTCTCCTGACAGCAGATTCAGAAACCCCTGGAGTTGTCTCTGACAGGGAAATTTCTGGATGGCACCTGTTTAAGCAGTATTGGAAATAAAACACATTATTTTTTTTGCTGCTATTCTAACAATGGCCTTGATAACATGTAAAGTACACATTCTCCAGACATGAAAAAGCAAAGCAGATATAGACGCATCTGTCCTTTCCCTGCTTCCTTGCTGCTTATGCTTTGCAGACATGTAGCTAATGATCCTGTGCCCCAAATTTTAAATTATAAGGCTCTTTCTTTGTTGGGAGCTGTTCTTCATCATTATTATTCTCTTTTGTGGAGGTCAGCAAACAAAACAGATATTTGGTTCATAACTGAAGTGCTGAAGTGATGCTTAAAGTACTAGAAACTTAGAGTATTCCCTGTCAAAGTAAAGAAAGCCAGACCATGGCACTCTTATTTTGCATTCTGGGTCCAAGAGGGACTTTTTATCTTGGCTGTCCTTTTCCACCAATCCTTTTCTGCCAGTAATTTTGCTATGGCCTGATTTTTTATAAGGTTTCTAAAATCAGGCTTAGAGACAGCTCCTCAGTTAGAGTATATTCATAAATCCCCTCTAAATATAATGGAATTCTACCATGTTTTCAACCCAATTTAATCAGACACATTTTAGGTGCATATTTCACAGTGTTATTATAAAAAGGCAAACATACTGGCTTCATAGGGTCATTCAGAAGCTTTTGCCATTGTCTCTTTAGCTGTAATTTTGGTTTATGGGAGCTGTTGCACAGTTTGGAAAGTTAAACATCATACTTCTCCACATGACTTCTAAATCTCATGGCTATCAATACAAAGGACTGATTCAAATGGAAAAATCACCTCTCAGCTACCTACAGAAATATCTGCTTCCACATTCTTCTATGTAATGCCTGGATTTCAACTTGGATGACAATGACATGCTATCTAAAAAATATTCCCATGCCTTCTGAAAAGTATCATTAGAGCTGGCTGACAATAGCTGCTATATATTTGGTCTTCATTAATTCCTGTATGGATAAAACATTCAAACATAAATATTTGGTTTCATCAGATATTGATGACAGCTTTTGTTCCCCTCATAACAACTGTTTACGTTTAATTGGAAAATCAAGTGATGAAAATACTTTAAAATTTGAAAACAGGCTTTTTTATACAGAAAGACTGTGACAGCTTTTACCGCAGACTGATAGCAAAAGCAGTTCACATGCTTTCTGTTATTGTCATCCTCCATATGACAGATTCCCTGGCTAGAACACATTTTTCTGTAATGCACTATTGCCTCCTGCTCCTGGGACTTCTATCTTTAGTGAATCATTGAAGGCTGAGTCTGACTGGTGAATGCAATCAGAAGGAGAAGGTAGTGATTGCAGGAAATCACACTAAAATTTCTATGAAGAATTTCTAAATGGAAATATATGTTTTCAGTGAGTTTACACTAGATTCCTATGTGTAGATCTCCAGTTTTTTAATTAAAACTTTTCATGGAATCGTGTCTGGTTTTAGGAAAAATATGCTTAATCAAAACCCAGTTTCCACTAGGATGATATAGGATTTGGTTATTCTGGTTTGTTTTTCAACTATGAAATGTAGATGTAGAATTCAAGGAGAAAACAAGACAGAATTGCTTTGAGAACTGCTGAACTCTACAGAATTTTTTTTCAGAGGCAGAACAAGCATAAACCATTCTTTTTCACACTTACCTGAATCCCCTTTCCTTGGCAACATATTTCCAATACATTCTACATCCTCAGCTGCGCGCCCACAAATCCTACAGGGCATGAAATCCCTTCTTTAGCTTCTTCACTATTCTAAGAGAGATAGGTTCTTGCAGGTTTTTCTGATCATAACTTTAAAGTAATCAGAACTAATAAAACCCCCAAGACTTATTTTAAAAGACCTGCAAGAGATGTTTCATATCAATGCTTTCTACTTCCACAATTTTTTTTTTTAAAGACATTTTAAAATTGAACTTTGAAATAATTTAATTTAAGGAAGGTATTTTTAGACTCAAACTGTATGATTTTCATTGTTCTATTGATTTAAGGAAATGATTAAGAACACATTTTCACACCGTTTTTTCATTAATTTGAAAATATCAGATTGCTAATTACAAGCCAATATTATGGAATTCAGACTTATTCAAGTGATGAGCTCACAAAAAGTATTATTCTCCTGCTTCTCTAACTGCATCTCTAACCACTGTTGCTTTTTCCTCCGACTGTTAGAACACCGAATTCTCTATTAGCAAGAGCAATATAAGCATTTTTACAGAGTAGTGCAAAAGCTAGTCATTAATGTAATCCTGGATCTACTTCAAAAATATTTTTGTCAGTAAAAGTCTGTTAATCTCCGTGGTCTTTGTATTAGACTCTACACAAATTATGGTATTGTAGATTTTCCTAGCACAAAAGTAATAGAAAATAAAAAGCTTATTTTAATAAAATTCTTGTACTCAAAAGCTTTGTAAATACATTCTTTTGATTTCAGGATAGGATGGTTGATTGACCTGAAAGAGAGGGGGCTAAAATACTTATGACCATCAACACCTGCAACAGAATGAGCTAAAACCTTCTCAAAAGGGTTGGACAAGACACTTCATACAGACGGCGGAAAAATGAATCAGGCTTTTGCTGATTCTGAGGAAGTGATTAAGATTATGAAGATGGAAAGCAATCTGTATGAAAGAAGTTCCAACAGAATTGTTTGTGATCGTAAGTGAGGAGAAAGAAACCCCCAAATAGCAATTTTCCAAAAGCCCAAGAAAATGGTGAGAGCTCCTGAGATGGTGTTCCAAAGGACAACATGGTTCAGGTGAGCAAGGAGATTTTGAAGGGAAGTGTCACGTGAAACGGGGGAGTTTCCTTGAACTCTTTATATTTGATATTTGATCAATCTATCAGTGCACCCAGGGAAGTCAAGACCCTTACACCCAACCAGTGCCCTGTTATGGCAACCCCACTGAACAGCCCAGTGTATCCGAGGGTGGTTTGACTTAACCTCTTCAGGGTCACACTCCAACAGCATCCCCACTCTTTGCTGATGTATTGCCAGTTTTTTCAAGTTTGGTGACAGTCTATTAAAAGAGTCCTAAGCTTGCACAGAAGCCTGTTGTGAGAAAATCAAGAAACAATGAAGCACATAATGAAATATAAAAAGAATTGTATAAAATTAGAATGTGCACAAAAATACATTAGGAAAGGCATAGGTGTCTTGGTAAGGAAGACAAACAAGAGACAGAAAAAAAAAGTGTAATAGATAAGAAAGCAAGATACCTGAGCAAAGCATGGATGAGTTGTAATTTTGTGTGACTTGGAAAAACAACCAGAAGACGTGAACACATCTTTGAAGAGAAAATGCTGATGGGTTATTCCATCTGTTGTGTTCCTTATGGTCAGGATGAGCTCTACCTACTTACTTCACAGAAAATCTGATTCAGAAGAATTATTACTAAAATTAGTAAGAAATCTTTCTGACTTGAGGCTAGCTAAAGCACTTAAACTGCATTACAAGGTCAGCAAATTCAAATAAAACCGGATTTTCAAGAACTAATTAAGCTAATGTTTTGAAGGACATCATGTGTAGTATATACTTAATTCTCTCTTACAATATAAGATGAATTGCAGCACCTCTTGCAGATCTCCCATGTCCTCCATTTTTATTGCTCCATATGTATTGAGCTTCAATGTCAAACTGTTTCTCACAGCTACAAAATAATGACCTAAATGTCAAATTACTTACGTTGATTCATGCTAATGTAATCAGCAAGGTAACTGGTGTTGCTCCTGATAAGACATAGCACAGGCAGGAAAAAGAACATAATTTTGGCTTGGGTTTGATACTAATTAGATGCAAAATATATACACTTCTCAGTATTATGATTATTTATTCTGTCTGTCTCCTACTAGGTAAACATCCATCTTGGAGATTTGAGGAACACCTGTATTCCATATTCACAGTACTCAGAATGAAATGAGGATCACACCTAGTTACATAATAGGAAATAAAATAACCATTGCAGTGATTTAGGATTTGTTCTTTCATTAGTCTTTTCCTCCCCTGCTATTTTCTCAACAGCTGAGGGGAACACTGGAGCAGGGAAGAATTTGACACTTCAGCCTTTCACAGACCAGACAAAATCAAGACTGAATGACAGAGAAGTCCTGAGTGATTTTTTGGGGTTTTTTTGGCTTTTTGGGGTTTTTTTAATGATTTTTAGGAAATAATTAGATTTCTAAGTCACCATTTGTGATATTGTGATATACTTTCATCACCAATTCAAATATGTTCTCTTGTCATTTGACTGCAAATTTAGAAAGAGAATATTTAATGTTATCCACCACAGTCAGTAAGATGAAGTCATAATAATTATTACTAGCATAGTAAGAACTTCTCTGTTAGTAAGTGACAGGATGTTAAAAGGTGTGCTTCGTTGATCTCTGTTAAAGTGCATTGACTTGCCAATAGTGACTGAGAGACTTCAGGATTTTGGTTGTTTTGTTGGGTTTTTTTTTTCTGTGTTTAATTGAAAAAGCAGTTTTGATAAGTTATTGAAACTCTTTTGTTCCTTTTGTCTGTACTCATGCTGGCTTCTAACTATAACCTTCCAACGTGATTTAAATGATCCACAAAACATGACACCTGCTGATACCAGGGGAGGATATGCCGGGGAGGCATTGTGGTTTCTGCTAGAAACCTTACAAAGCTCTGTAGTTCTACATGGGAACATAAAATATTACCCTATGTTTTCCTTTGAGTGTTAAGAGTTTTATGAAGCCAAAACTCTCAGAGTGAGTCTGAGGAACAAAAGAAAATTCTTACATGAAGTTTCAGAAGCCACTTGATGACTGTCACATAACTCTGTTAATGACTACTGAAGTTTTCAAAACCTTGGATGGGAACCAATTTCTGCCAGTTCACATGTATTTTCCACTGGTTTTGTTAGTGCTGGAAAGAGTAGCATGGAATTCCAGTTATTCTAGTATTTTGAGGCTGCATGTGTGATCTGTCTTTTCTCCCATGGATATGGTCCTGCTTTTCCTTCAGAAACTCAGAGGAGCAAATTTGGAGATAAGTTTGTTACAAGGGAATCCATTGGCTTCTGTGTCTTCCATCACCAGCAAAGAACCTATTTTGTGAAAATTTGAATACCCTAATTTCTGAATTATTTTTGAATTCGCTTTATCTTTGGGACTGTGTAACACTACCGCAATTCGGGAGAACTTTACAGTGGGGTGAATAAAGCTGTCTTTGCCTCCACCATTCTCTTGGATGAGGAACACCCTCAGTGGTTCCTGGATCACTGCAATTTATTTTTGGATGACTCGTAACTACCTTCACAAGAAGAGATTTAGGTTTTTCTACCATGGCTGTACAATTTTTTCATCTTGCAACAGGCCCCTCCACAGCTCATTGAATGCTTTGGAGTATCAGAGATAGGAAAAGGACCCTGACATCATGCAAATGTGAAGATCGATTCCTGCTGATTTATGGAGAGAAAGCACTATTGTTTGAAAAACAACCAGATGCAGGATGCACTGTTATAAAAACTCCAATCAGTGGAATTGTTCATAGCAGTGGGATGATAGACCTGATTATAGGTGGGAAATTCTGTTGGATAATTGCATTTTGCATACCACAAATATCTTTGAGGTTCAGTTGACTGTGAGATTCTTCTTGCCTTACTCAGTAACATATTACTGTTACGTTCTGTTTAATGACTGCTCCTAGCTCCTGTTTTTAATACAGACATCTCTATTTTATTGGTAAGGAATGTGTTTTTCTCAGTGAATTCTTGTCCAGAAGCATGAATTCCATTAACATGTGAAAGCAACAAATTTTTAATGAAAGATAGAACAGAGTATCGTGTTGTTTTGTTTTGCTTCTCCCCCCCCCCACCCTTATTAATGAAGTATTTCTTATTCTTCAACTAACACTGTTATATTTTGTTCCGGAATTTTTCGCCAGATATGAAATAAAAATAATAAAAAACCCTCCAGTGTTCAGTAATGTCTCTACTTTAAATAAACAGAGAGGTGATAAGCAAATGCTTTCAAAAGGAAAGATGAAAATCATGCTCAAGAAATGAAAGTGTTTTCCTTAATTCATTATTTCCATATTTCTTTTAGACTAAACGGGCAGAAGGCCAAAAATACAGCTACGGTCATCAATGTGTTAAGAAGGTCTTTAATTTTAGGGTTTTTTTTCTTCAAAGAGGTCCTGAACCAGACATTAGTTTCTGTAGAGGTCCTCTCCCTCGGCAATAGCAAAACATGTAGCCCCAATATTTTGAAAGACACAATGCATTTCCAGAAATCTTTAGTAAAATGCCCATGGAGACTGTGTAAATACGATCTCCACCAGCAGTCTTCAGGGCTATCGTTCATTGCAGCACCCAGCCTGCACCAGAAGGAAAAGCACTGTGTTTCACCAGTCAGCAGCCTAGAAACAGAGTTAACATATTGGTGTAACTCATGCCTGGGTCAATTGTAAAAATACATCCATTAGGAAACAACCTAATCCACAAAGGGGAGGCCAGTCCCATGAGGGCAGGCCAGTGCCATGGGTTTAATATTGCACAAGTGACTGTCAGAGAATGCTAAACTCTGGGCATATGTTAGCTAGAGAGAAACCATGTTCATGGTGATGTCCCCTTCAGGTTTGGTTGATCGCCTTCAAAATTTTCATTCTAAATGTGTATAGTGTAATTTGTGATGCTGTCTCACACCTGCACAAAGGCTTAAGTTCATGGGTGATGACCATTTGTATGTAAAAATATTTGAACAAAAGGATTCCTTTCTGTGAATGAGTTTCTTAAAGAACAACACCCACATCTTATCTCGGCCCCTGTAGCTGACAATCTTCCACACACGGGAGACAAGGCCTCCCTTATTACTGCTACCAGCTCTCCAAATTTTCATCTCTACAAAGTTTAGAAAAGACAGGTGTCAGAAGGAAATAGAACTCAACTCTACAGTTCTAAAAAACTACAAATTATTTCACTTCAAAAAATTGACTAGGAAACAAAATAAATTTTATTCCTGAGAGTGTCTCAGCTATAACATTTAGAGTCTTTCTCACAGTGCCAATTACCGTTTCATCCTCGAGCAAGCTGCCTACCTGTCCATTTGAGAGAGAATTTATTTCTATTTCACTAGAAATCTTCATCTTTTAAGAAATACCTTTTAAAAGTTTCATTGTTTTGGTATGTAGCCCTGTTTAATCAAACGTTGACCAGAAACCGCAAAGTTTTTATCCATACTTGGTTTTGTATGGTATCACTGGTTGTTTCTTCTCTCTTTCTCAATATGTTATTTGCTGTAATTTTCTCTGTTTCCCTGAAACAGCCTTGGGGCTGATATTGTCTGCCAGACAACCCTGTTGTGTTCCATACAATTTGCCTGGGGCTAGATAATGACACTTATTCTTTCCAAGTTTCTGTCATAATGTTTGTTCTCTGATTGTGCTGAGCTAAATAAATTATTAAGACCTACTGGATTATGTTCTCTACCACATTCGAGCGAAAGGCCTCCCTTACCTCTATGTAGAGCAAATAATAGTATTTGTAGTAAGGAGATATTCCATCAACCTTCTCACTGTCCTCAGTAAGGCTCTTATTTCACCCAGTTGCTGATAGGCTGAGTGCTGCACAGTCTTCCCGGTTTATTTTATCCTCCTGTCTTCCCCTGGTATTTTTAAACTGGCATTAATCCCCAAATTCACAGATGATGAGACCAGAGGTCTGCAGGAGTGCACAGGGCAGCTGCAGTGGCCCTAGGCCTCTCTTACAAAGCTATAATGAATATGATAGCTAGCTTTATAAATAATTAATAATTTAACACAATTCTGTGTAAATACTTAAAATCAACACTTAAAAATTTATGGACATGACACATAAAGTCTGATCTGAATTACTTTAGTCTTAAAATAATTAAAAAATAAATCAAAGATTTTACATGTATAAAATTTGAACATTAAGCTACACAAAGTAAGATATAAAAGAACAGTTAATCATAGACCAAAATGTGCTTTAAAATGTTTGTAGTTACTTTCATGTGGATAAAGATTACTTATGCAAAAATAGATCTGTACAAATAGCTTGCAGTGGATATTGTTGACTCCAATATGAAATAAATAAAGTTTACTGTTGGCTCTCTAAAGTATTATAACAACTATTTTCAGGAAAATGAGGCATTTCCACGACTTTATGTTTGAGCATATTTGTCAAGTGACTAGTAGAATTATCCTCCCAGAAATAAAATTTAAAAAAAACCTGTTAAGAAATAAACAACCGATATAGTTGTTCTGAATTTCAATAAATGAGCACAATGGACAACTAAAATATACTCTGAATCAAGAAATTTCAGCAATAATCAAGCCCAAAAAAGAACAAGAGCAAATGATTGTGCGGAAATGAATATCAGTAAATATACACTGCAGAGCACATAAACATTGTTATTATAGCCAAACTATGCTCATTCACACAAAGAAAATTCATTTATTCATCTCATATTGATGTAATAGATCAACATATATATAGCCTTCTTACAATAGGCACTTCCCTGTGAAGAATACAAAATAAAATGTGCAAGTGAGAGGGTCAGTGAACACTCAGTGGCATTTGGTGCTGTTTGTTTCACATCTAACTAGGGATGTCTGGAAAAAAAAGCCCTAAACTGTGTGAACAGTTGATGTTCAATGTTCAAGCTCATTCCTCAACTTTCTTAATTTAGTGTATTTTTCACCATGGTTATATGGTTTTAAAAACAATAGAAGGAAAAGACATAGCAGCTTTTACACAGCAGCTGTGAAGCTCCGGCTACTTTTGCACAGTCAAAAATTTTAGCACTTCGTTGCACACCTGGGTCTTTCCCCACGTATTTTACATATGCCATTAACAGTATTTTATGTTGGTGTTTCTTTTCTGCATGTTCCTCCCACAACAAAACTCAGCATGGCAGGGCAGGTGCGGTGACACCTGTCCTGGCTCCCTCAGCCCCTCACTGACACTGTCCCACCAGGGTCTGGGAGATTGGTCTCCAAGCACCCACTCACACCTTCATGTCATGCCCCTGGGTATTCATCTTACACCTCTGTCTCTCACCGTAAAAAAATAATACTGTGGCACAGTCCTCAGAACATTTTGGATGCTTTGTGTGGAAGATGGAGGGGGAGGATGACAAATAAGAAAAAAACGTATCCAAAACCTCAGAACTAAACCAAATCTCAAACAAGTAAAAACCCAATCCCCGTAGTTTAGCTTCACCAGTATTTGCACAGATTCCGTGATTGTGTCCTCTGTTTAAAAATGCAGATGCACTCTGTTTATCCTTAATGACGTAAGATGAAACCTTACCAAACTCCATTGTAAAGACAAGGCTATTTGTGAGCAAGACCATTAAAAATAGTTTGATGTCACCCATGTCTTCAAGCAGATTGGGTACTGGTCTGGGAAACACATTTGCTACTGTCTCGGTCTTTCTAAATCATAGGCTTGAGGTTCCCTAATGAACATTAATGAGAAAAAGAGAGAAAGTAGAAAAACAAGCATATTCATTAAAGCTTTAACTGAAATGTTTCATATGAGACATGAAGACATTAGAGAAAATGCTACAATTGAAACACTGTCTCATTATTATGTTGAGTCATTTATCACAGGAAGGAAGACTATGTATTTTTTCTTCAGATTCTGTCATTTTCTGAGATGGATTTATATTTTATTAGCCACATGATTTTACAAGCTATAGACAGAAAATTGCCAATCATGTCCTGCTATACAGAACATTTATTTCTCAGATGAAGCTGACAAGGTGCAGCAGATGGAGACTGAGACCACTTTTTGCTGAGAAATAAAAAAATGTTAAAATCCATGCACAATATAGGGTTACCTTTCTACGGGAGGCAATTCTGCATTAAGCTGACTTCTTCCAAACCTTCATGTGAGCTTCCGTAGCTCTGAAAAACATTTCTGAAAATATAACTGAAAAAAATACTTCAAAGCAACATGTCAAACAAAGCAAAATTAAAGAGCATTTTTAGAACATACCTAGGAAGGTCAGCTGAGTTTGACTTTCAGAATTACTGGTTCTGCTTCTGCTGAAAAATTTCCTCATCTAAACAGCTTTTAAACTTCTAGTACAAGTCAGATAAATTCTGAGAGAGGCTATGACTGCTAAGAAAAAATGAATAATTCCTTAAAATAATAGTTCTCCATATAATGTTTAAATCCAGAATTTAAAATCCAGGGAAGTTCAGGCATGTGCACATCATTTAGTGCTCCTAACAGGGTTATTAATAAAACATTTTGGGCTTCTAAAATAGTTTCTTTCTATCTTCTTTTGATAGAAAAACAACTACAGTATGGCATACACTGCCCACAGAGCATGAAGGTTTTTTTTAGAATTAGGAGAGAGAAAAAGAGGGAAATTTGGATGAATTCTATACATAGAAGATATTTTCTCTGCTATAGTTGGTGGGAGGGTGTATCTTGGATGGTGGTCTGTGTGGGAGCCCATGCTGAGCAGGCAGCTGAGAGCTGTCTGGGAATGCTGGAGACGTAGGGATCAACTCAAGCAGCAGGTCCCTGTGCCCTGCCTGCCCTCAGGGCCCCTGAAGTGACAGGCACCTGCTGCCAGCTAAGCTGGGGATTGTGGATGCAGGACCCTATCCTGCTGAGCTGGGATGGCCTCTGTGGGCATGTGCTGCCGTACAGAAATCCTAAGGGGTCTGGAAAATATTTCAGACTCATTCAGCTGTTTGACTGTCACTTCCTGGTGCTTGGATGATAACTGGCAATGTTTTAGCATGCTTCAGGGGAGCAGAGCTATGGCTGTATCTGCCATTAAGCTGATGTAAAGTCTGTCTGAACGTGAGATAAAAATGAGACAAAGGAGAATTCTCTTGAATATCTCAAACTGCCTGGGTATCAATGAAAGAGACATTTGTTACCCAAAAACCCCCCACCTTTAGGAAGATACAAGTCAATTATTTAACTGGCATATATTAATGGAAGTGTACAACTTGAACAGATAAAAACGACGAATATTTATTTGTATAGAAGTGGTCAGTAATATGGATAAATGGCTCACGGTATTTGTCCTGGGCATTTTAGAGAAAATTAAAGTGAGCAGAAATATGAAAGTAGTCTTTACGCACATGAGGGAAGCAAAAATGAATTGAATAAGGTCTTTCTGCTGGATATAGATGATGTGGTTTATTTATTGAACAGATATAATCTATATGTCCCTTTTGGGATTAGGTAAGGTGTTCCATTCACCTAAACAAGGCAATGGTTGGGTTTGGGTGAGACATTATGGTACTGAGCCCCTTGTAGCCCTTACTTCCACTCCTAACCTCCCCTCAGGTTTTTGTCACCCAAATGAGCTCTCCTTCCTCTCTTTATCCTTAGAGTCATGAGTTCCCCAAAAAATAATTTACTTTACAGGCGAATTAAGTTTATACAATAGCTTGTGGGATTACAAGAGGACTAATTAGGCTAGACTTGAGAAGCTTTCAACCAACACTGGGAGTTGAGTATTAAACTGATGTAGGTGGCGTGGCTCTGGTACTTTCAACTCAGAAACAGTGTAGAGCTGCATAAGCGTGGTTCAGTGATAGCCAGTTCTGCTTTAGGGTGCTTAAAGTTCCCAGACACAGCTCTTCTCTCAGCTCCAGGAATCTCCTCTCCAGTGAAGCACTGCAGTCACCAGCCCTGACGTGCTTCAGGACTTTCAGAGGTCCTAACACAGAGTCCAAGACTAAGTATCCTGCCATTTTTAGAGTCTGTTAGCATAATTTTCCAGTAGCTGTGTTTCTCTTTTTAAAACTCTGCCTGATGAAGCTGGAAACAAAACCGGGCGCATCGCTCAGCTCCTCCAGCATCTCTGTGCTGCTCAGGGCTGTCGCACACCTCCTGGCTACAGCAGCCCTTGCTCACAGCAGAAAAAACAGAAATGAAGCCAGTGGTGTCTGCCACATCAGGAGAGTAATTAAGGACATTTCTTCATCATTAATGTGGTCTTGTTTCCCATCTAATACCACAGATCAAAATCAGCACTATCTGGCACCAGCACTGTCTTTTCATGGGGCACACATAGTGGGAAGTATAAGTGGACGATGTAAGGCTGTGCTCCATGAAGATAATTTCTACAGCATTCCCCTCCTGTAGGATTCCTCCAAAAGCCAAGGATAATCTAATCACATATTCTTCACTAAATCTATCTGTTTATTTAAAGATCATGGTGTTATGCCTTCCGTTTTACTCCACACAGGTTATTTCTTTTAACTAACAGTAATTTATAAATTATGCAGAAGACTACTTTTTAAAGATTTACTTCCTCTAAATTAAATATATTAATTTCATGAGCCATCAGACCTCGGCAGTTTTTCCAGATAGAAACAAGATGTTAAAGCATCATTATAATTATTTTTTTTAAATTACATTCAAATTTACCATTTTATTGATATTGACTGGTTTGGCAACCACTGCTTAGGAGACAAAGCACGAAAAATATTCTTTATTCATATGTGAAGTAACAAAGCATAGGAGTGACAGATGAAATGTTCCTTAAATTATAAAGTGATTTAACATTAAAATTAAATGATGACAAATACAAATATTTTAGCAGAGAGAAAGATCTCTATAGACATAAAATTATTGCAGAAGTCACTTCATGGAAGAAAATGATCTAACAGGATCTGAGTGATTAGAAAATTTGATTTTTTAAAGCAATCTCATTAGTTTTGAAAAACTATTCATAAATTTTAACATGTATAATAAGCCTAAAAATTCTGGAAAATCTTGACAGTCACTTGCTCAAATAATACAATTACACAGAGAAGTACTTCCACCTACAAAATTATCTAAGAGAGCGGAGGGAAAAAAAGATTTTTAGCAAGTCATTAAATACTACATTTTGTATTTAGGCAAAGTCATTGGGTAGCAGTAGTGGAAAGTGTATAATCTCTGTGAAAATGCCAGCATTAGATTATAATTGAAAATGAATATGTTGTCAACCAAACCCCAGAAGGCAATTATTGACAAAGTTTTTGGATTTTCATATTCATCTTTTCCCATGACTATAAGGTCTTTTCCATGAAGTCCTACTGGACAAAATTGGTGTTAGCTTTTATAAGTCATTATTGTCAACAGTGTGTGCAACAAGCACACACTATTCTATTGCACTAAACAGTCTTATATCACTAAATGCACTTATTTATTACCATTCTTTTACAGCAACAGCATGTATAACTTCAGTAGCATCGGTAATTATCTTTAAGCTCAACTTTATATTATCTGACCAGCTGTTCCAAATACTCTCTCCTCTAGATAAACATCATGAGTAAAGTTGAATGACAATTAGAAATATATCCTCATTATCTCTCTTCTGATAATAAAAACGTATATTCCTGTTGTGTGTTTATCTGCATGATCATTTCATTTATTGTAGTCATAGTCAAATTTTCAGAGATTTAGTGAATTTAAGAGAATGCAATAGAGTATTTGTAAAATCTAAATACTCAAGAGTGATCTGGAATGAACTGGAGTTATTGTAGAGAAATATTAAGGAACTTGTCTTGAACAAACAATTAATTTCAAAGGAATGAAACAGCTATTTCAATATTTTTCTGAGTTCTGCCTCTGATATCTGAGCAACAATGATTGTGACACTTAGAAAATGAAAGAAATCAGCTTATCAAGCAAAGCTGAATTCAAAGATGCAGCTGAGATGATATAACTCAGTTTGTTTCATACACCTTTGGACATAATGTTTGTAAATTCCTCCTTCCAAACTGCAATATTGCTTAGATGTCGTTTCCCTGCAGGCCATGGCCAGTTGTGCCTCTGTGCGCTATGAAGATGAGATTCTCTGCAGATGTCGCCAGAAGGCAAAGTGTCGTGTTCGGTCTTGGTAGTGACTGAGGAGAAAATGGCATTCCTACGGCAAGATGCATCCCATCTGCGAACACATTTTGCCTAAGCATTTTGTTTACATCAATTGCAGTGTGGCAATATGTAAGAAAGTGTCTCATATAGGCACTTGTACTCTAGTGTTAAACACCTGCTGGCGTGGATCTCACTGGAGTTCTTAGGACCCACAGAGGAGGCACCCATGGAAGCAGGATCTGAGCACTGAGTGCTGAATTATCCTGAGATACAGAGGCTTTGGGGTCTGACTATGATAGAGCTCTACTTTCTTGATCCCCCATAGTGGTCCCACCATAGCACTGATGGAAAGGAAACTCTTTCTGTGTAGATCAATCACCCTGCCCACAGCAAGGGCAGCAGTGACCAGAGGCAGGGCATAGACAGAGCGAAGCTGTTTGCCCTCCCTCCCAAGGAGTCAGTCATCAAGTGATCAGAGGCTAAACCTCTCTGCACAAATACATACCTGCATAAAATGCCCAGAGAGATGACATGCTGTACTAAACTTCCAGCATATAAATCAAACAGATTAATGGCTATATTATTGCGAGTGCAACGACAGAAAGAGATACTAAACTGACATAAAGTCTCGACCAGTTTCCGTCAATAAGAACTTCATACACAAATTTTAGGATGCATGTTTTGTAATAAGATTGCAGCTGATTTTTATTTATTGACTTAGAACTTACCATGGAATTCTATAAAGCGTGTGAGAAAAGAAATAAAAGAAAGGAAAGGGTAAATTTAATTCTTTGTGTGAGCCTCTCTCACGCCTCACGTAGAAGCCTGCGAGGCTGTGCACCTTGCAGGTCTGTGCCACGACTGCAAATTGTCTCTACAGCACCATCCAGTGGCCCTTCTTCGGCTGAAAAACACCGCAGAAAACCCGCGCCCCAAAACTCCACACCTCGGGGCTGCAGTGAACAGCAACACAGCCGTATCCTCATGGTGCTTGCTCTTCCTTCTGCCCTGCCCAGCTTCTGCCACTTCTCTTCAGCCAACAACTATGGGCACAGCACACTGGAATAACAGGGGAATATAATGACATCTATTTATTTTAGGAAAAATAGAAGCTCGGTCTCTTGGAATTAATCATTAAGCAATGTTCTGGAAATCTATGCAACAAATTATCTAGCATTTCTGTTACACATAATCAGACATGAAGTAAGTTTCTGTCAGAGTTTAACATCACTTGGAGAATGTAATAACAAAAATGTAGCAAAAGACTGCATTAAGCACTTTGAAATCCAGGAAGTCAATTTCATAGTGTGCTGTCACACAGACAAAAGAAAAAAAAAAACCAGAAAGCTACCAGAGCACCCTAAAATGATAATAATAAAAAACATGAGTCAATTCTCTTTATTTTTGCCTAGCTATATAAAAACATGAAAGGTATGGCAAAAGAAAATGTTTTCAACTGTTAAAGAAAAGCAACTTCAATCTTGAAACATCCTTTGGTATCTTCTCAATACCCTTTGCCTCTCTCAATGCCATCAGTATGACCTGCCATAACAAATATACATAACCATTATTCCTATTAGTGAGTCTCAATATGCACATTAAGTCTTATTTCAAGAAGTCTTTTATAGAAGTAACCCACTTCAAGCACTTTACATTCATGAAAACAATTTTAAAAATGATACTATTTTAATCCAAAATGCAGAATCAGTGCAGCATCCATTCTAAGCAAACCTCTTATGGTAACTGTTGTTCCTACTTACAGGGTCTTTAATAGTTTTGCAGGTATTTAGGATTTCTTCCTGGGTGCTGTGCACACAGTCACAATGGAGTGATAAAGAAAGATGGTTGCCACATCATAAGGAAGAAAACTGAGTCTCAGGAACAGCACAAAAGAGGCAGGAAGAGAAGTGATGACTCAAGCCCGAATATCTGCCATCCCCTACTTCTTCTAGTGTCTGCAAAATGAGTGAATTTTATATGCTCTCAGGTTCTACACACTTTCAACACAACCCACCACCAAGCTGAACTGTTGTCATCCTGCCGTTTACTGTAAAAGCCACACAATTTAAAAAATTTCCTCCTTTCTCAGATGTTAAAAGCATTAATGATGTATTTGTCTGGTGGAGATAGAAGAATAATTATATTTTTCTAAAAGCTTGGGTAATTAGTCTGTGATTGGAATTTAAAACAGAGTTCCAAACAGAGGTTAAGGAGAAAAAAAAAATTAGGCTTTATCCCAATGCTAGCTGAAAAAAAATATGGAAGCAATACAACTACCAAAAAGCACCTTCAGGACAGGAGTCAGTTGTCTGGTGCCATTTTAGGCTCTGTGGAGCTCCTGGACAGTGGAATATCCCTCCTGCTCTTTGGGTGGGTGTGGAACTGCTGTTTGTCTGGGGTTACACCTACATGGACCTTTGGGACCCTAAGGAATCTAAAAGAGTGTCTATGGTTAGGCAGTTGAATTCTCCATTTAAAGTCCATTGTTTTAAACCGCAATGGACACAAGCCAAATTCCTGCACTTGAATGCACTGGTACCCTCCTGGCTTTTATATGGCCCTGTCCAAAGGGAAGAAATCACCCTTTTCAGATATAAAGGCCAGGACAGAAACTGTATTTGTTCTCTTCAGCTACATATGGTTCCAAAGTTGAATCACGCTGTTCAAATGGCGTCTGAGAGCGCAAACAGATTGGCTGCATGTCTTTCTTAACAGCATGAAAACTCGGTTTCCCAAAATATAATCCATAAAAAGGGGTACACTAAGTTTTGGAGAAAAAATGCCTCATTACAGCCACTTAGAAAATCCTCAAGTAGGAAAAAACCCTACTCTTAGAAAAAGGTTCATATGCTTCAAAGACATGGATTCCACAACTTTCTCATGTGAAATCTTCCAGTATTTAACTCTTTTTATAGTTAGGAACATCTTACTTATGTATAGTTTAGGTCTTCCTTGCTAAGATGAGAAATTGATTACTACTTCTACTTCTGATGATATGACATAACTTAAAGATATCTTTTCTTAGGCAGAACAAGCCCAGCTGAAATATTCCTGAAAGATCACATTACTTCATTATGAATGATGCTGATCTCCGGGCTCCTTGCAGGGGGTTCTTTTTACACCACAGTCAAACATGAGGTTTGAAGTAGATGTAAACTTCTGCTCACCTAGAGCAAGACAACAGTTTCTCACATGTTACACTCCTGGTAATACATTCTGAATGTCTAGTAGCTTTCTTGCCAATATTTCTATTTTTTTCTTTTTTTTTTTTGGTAACAGCTTCTCATGGCTGCCTCCCTCTCTCTCTGAGCGTATGTTCCATTAAAATCTTCAGACTTTTCCTACCAGTCATCTAAGTGTGTCACCACCTTCTTTTTTTGAAGTGCTGCTCTCTGCTGTTCTCAATCCTATTATTTCAAATCTACTTTTACCAGATCTTAGAGGCCTCCATCTTTACATTTCTCAGCTGTTTCACACCATCAAGAGAGAATGAAGTCTAGGTATACACTTTATCACTTAAGAAGTAGAACAACATCTCCACAACTCCACGAAAAATCTCATTTTTGTGTGTGTTTAAGATGTTTAATCACCTCTTCTTCCACATTGATTTGAGGTAGACCAATGTTTTGAAACCTTTTTTTTTAGCTTCCTTAGAGACTTTTGATGTATCTGCCTTCTCTTTTAGCAAATCATAAACACATTCTTGGTAACACAATGTTGCCTTCTCCTTTTCCTAGCCTTTCTTTCCTGAACAGCCTGTACTGTTCTCTATCAACACTCCAATCCTTTGATTTATCCTACAAACTCTCTGTCTTTCTGATTAAGTTATAACTTTGTTTGTGTAGCAAGACATTTCGTTCTTTCTGTTTATTCCACATACTTTAAGATACCTAAAAAGTCTGGCTTGTTGCCCTGGAATCTTGCCTCTTGTTTTCTTTTATCTCCTGATTGAAATACGCCACTTGCTTCCAAGATTTCAGGTCCTTTACCGGGATATCACCCTTATAAACACAGGTAAAGGTTTCAGCTCTTTCACAAAAATGAGGAAGGGATCATTCCTTAGGTTTACTTTCTACTCTTCTTCAACAAACTTTGCTGTCTTAAGGCTTTAGCTGTGTTATGCTAAGGATGAAGATCCAAATATCTGATTCTGTGTGCCTATCATGCTGGTGTTTACACGTGAGATTTGATCTCCTATCAGAGCCAAAAGGGGCGTAGTGTGGATTCAGGTGTCTATGCATAGGTGTCCAAAGCCTATAAAATTTCACAGAATATTTGCTCTAACATACAGAAATGTACAGGTCACCTACAAGGCAATTTCCTTGTCAAGGCAATGCAAGGCAGGTCAAAAACCATCTGTTCACCTTTTTTGCATAGTCTTAGTAACCTCAAACCACACAAGGCACTTCTGCTTTGGGGTTTGCCTCCTTCAGCAGAGTGCTTAGACAGGATGTAGCTCAACCAGAAATCAAAACGCACATTCAATGCTGAACTTTTCTCTAAGATCCCATCACTGTATTGAATAAATTTGCATTGGCTCTATGGGGAGCTTAGGACACTTAGATGCTCAAATGTGCAGACCTAAATTTAGATGTCTCTAGTCTGGGGCCACATCCCACTCCAGCATGGGGTTGAGTCAAAATTCATTAGACCATGTCTTCCTACAACTTTTACACCGAAAGACTGTGCCAGAAAAACCTGAAAATGTAACAGCTGAGTATTCTGACTGAAAGTAGGTGCTTACTGGGAAGCACAGACATATGAAAATAGTAATGGAGGAAAAAAATTAAATGACTTTTAAAAACACTAATAATTTTAGTGATCTTACTCTACTATTCATTAAAAATTGCAAAAGAAAGCAGTGAACCTTACTGCACCAAGTTCCACCCTCTGATGTAAGAAAAACAAGCTTAAATCATTTTAAAACTTTGGTTAGGAGAACAAGAGAGAGAGCTTGTAGCATGTCAGTAAAAATAACAGATGTGAATGCAGTGGAACTGACAAATGTAGGCAGATAAAAGAAGATTAATTGCTTGCTGTCCACCAAAAATATGAGTTGTTGAGACTTAAGTAGTAATAAAATGGGAATCTACATAGAATTCTGCATGCTTCTAATGTAAACTGAAATAATAAAATTAAATAGCAATTTAACTGTCAATAAAGCTAAGCAACTTTCTTCACTCTACTAAAATACAAACCCCAAATATCTCCTTACCTGAAAAACTTGGAAGTCTTCAGAAAAAGTCAGACAAGAACTTGCTTGTCATGACCCAAAATTAAGGTTAAGCAAATACCAAATATTGGTATTGTACTTTTTTTTTGTAGTAGTTCACTTGTGTTTGACCTGTCGTATTTTTTTATTTTCACCTTTTATTGAAAAAAAGCCAACAAACCAACCAAGAACAAAACCCAAAAGAAATATAGTTCAAGATTCTAGTCTGGCATAGAAAAATAATCTGAGTGAAAGAATCCTACAGCTGAGGTCAGTACTTGCTTGTTTTAAAGAAAGTGTTACTATTTATTCACATTCTTAGGTCAATATTTTCCTCTACTTCTCCTTTCCCTCACATGTCCCTGTCTCTCTTCACTCACAACCATTTTGCCCCACTAAACCTTGACAAGAGTGGTATATCTGCCAACAAATATTTCATAGAAAATAAAAGATTTCTGCTGGGGTTCCCCACCTTCTTTCACAGAATCCACATATTTCAATCAGTCAATAAAAGGAATCTTTTTTCTCAAGTCTCAGAAACTTGAGTTTTGTCTATGTATTTAAGTACATAAATGGCAATACAATGAGTAATGTGGAAGGAAAGACTTAATATTATGGAATGTTTGGTGTGGGCTGGCAAGAACCATTTGCTCCTTGCAGAGTTCTGTCTGGGAGAACTGCACAGTCTGTAACAATAGAATTAATGAAATTAACTTGTTACAGATTTCATGAATTAGATTGATACAGAGAAAAAAAAAATATGAGCCTTATTCTGTGTACAAGTGTCGTCTCCAAAACAAACATAGAAAAAAAATCTAAACTGCAACAAGAGATAGTATTGTACTGTGTGATTTTACATCACTGCTAATGAGCAATGGATTGATAGAAGCGTATTTAAAATTACACAAGAATAATAAGAAATCTGAGAAAATCTTCCTCCATTATCCCAAACCAATAAAAATGAATACAAATAATGTTTTAATAAATTGAATAAAATTATTTTAAATAATTAGTAGAAGTTTCTTTCTTATGCCTATAAATCTCCATCTTAGAGAAAATTTCATAATCTCTTATACGCTCATGCGGGTAAGAAAAGCTGTCATTAACACATAAAGAAAAGGAGCCAAGACATAAAAACATTATGGCAGTTTTTACCTAGTACTGACTGAGCAAATATGGTAAAAATTTCTGCATTGCTTTTTCCTTTCTTCGTTAAAGATAATGAGACAAGCCAGCTTACCTGATTTGGGTGAAGTTATACTGAATCACAGCTGCTGCAGCTGTTCTTACCTGTACCCATTAATATTAGAAGGTGAAATCAATTAGTATTTCCTAAATGCTCCAACTCTATCTTATTTTTCAAGCTGTCTTTAATCTTGTGTTTTTCTGTTCATGAAATAAAACCAATACATATATCCTAGTGATATTTGCACAAACCGCAGAGAGAAGGGAAAATCCCAGCCTGCTCAGTTTTTTGGATATATAAGATTTGGCTGAATTGAAAATGGTCAGCACCTGGGCATGTGTCAGGAGTTGTTCTGAGGAGGAGGCTGTAATGTGGGAGGTAGAAATGGAGAAGGTCCTAAAGGGAACTTATTTCGGTGGGACACTATGAGCAGATTAAAGAAAGGCCCAGTCACACTGTTTATCACCCCTAAAACTTCAACATGTGGTATGGGTTTCACAGAACATTTAATTTTTCCCCTTTACTTCTCTCTCCTGGCCACAGTACTCACTGCTGAGAAACATTTGGCAGCTCGATACATGTTAGGAATAAAACATACTAGCATACACTCAGAATGTTGCAAGGATCCCGACTGCACTGTCCTGAACCAGAGGTAAAATTCCATTTACTTAATTCTCATCTGAGTAATACCACAGAGATTTTATCTGAACGTTAGTTTAATAAGGAATTATAAGCGTTGGGAAGACCCACGGGAGACTGCTAATGGGTTATCATATGTAAAATGCCAGAAAACGTAAAACACATTGCTAGTGCCACGTTGCATTCACCCCTGCAGAGTAGAAATGTCACAATATGCATAAAAAGACATAGGAAATGCTGTTAATTATAGAGGTATTTGCTTGTGAAAAATTAAATATTACACTCAAAACAGAAGTTGGCTTCTCATGATCTAATAAGGAAATATATGGGGGAAAAAAAGCACTCTGCTCTGGCAAGTGCCTCTGAAAGTAAGCTGTGATTACACTTCCAATCTGTAGCAACACAGAGCAATACCAGTGCTGTTGGTAGCCTGCACAAGAGGTACAAATGCTCCAATGACAGTTTGATGTGCTCACATTGCCAATTGCAATGCAATCTGACAGAGCAGCCATAGCCTTCACTGCAGGCTCTCTTGTCCTCTAGTGTGCCTCTACTTACCCAACTTCCTCTCCTTGCCTTTGTGTGGCTATGTATGTGTGGGTCTATGTGTTCATACACAAACACTTGCATACACATATGTGTGCTTACTAGATTGGCTGGCTCAGCTTTCCAAGCAGCTGCTTTTGGCATTTGATCTGTATTTGAACTGACATGAGCTGATCTCACGTGTTCAATTGTCATCTTTTAGGAGGAAACACGCAGAGACCTGTTACAGACCGCCTGCACTGCACACTGCTCAGTGGCGTAAGGCTGCTTTTTGAGTAGGTCCCCAAAGGCAGTATGTTTCCACTGAAAACTCAGCAGTGCCTAATTTGGGGCACATCTTAAACACGTATTCCAGTGGTTCACATAGCAGTCTGATGTAGAGACTTGATACTGCAACCGTGGAAGTCTCAGAGCAGAATCCATCTGGCATTTTCACTGCACGGCTTAATGCAGATTAATTGCATCACCTCTGCTGCCCGTGGAGGTCTGGTGGTCTGGTGCCTGTTCTCAGAGTCGCCTGCGAGTGTGCTGTGGCTGGCAGTTCCTTCACATTTGCTGTAGTGACATTTTCAGGCTCGCCTGCTTTGGCAAGCGCTTCACTCCTTGGTGTGCTCCGTGGAGGCAGGTGAAACCCAGCTCGAGGGACACTCCTGCCCCGGCGGTGCAGGAAGCAAAGGGGCTGTTGGCGGGTGGGCTGCCTGTGTGGCACCGCACGCCCCGCTGAGACTCGGCCCTTCCCGGTGCTGCCCTGGGCTTATTTCATCTCCTTGTCACCCGGAGCCCCCAGGTGGAAGCTATTCACCCAAACAGACGGGCAAAGTGCGAAAGCGGTGGCATGCTGTTTGGCGGTGCCAGGCGTGTCCAGCCTCCCGATGGGGAGGAAAGGCAGGAGTGGGCCGGAGCTGAGGGATGCTCGCCCGGGCACGGCACGCTTTGCTCATGGTGTCAGGTGGCCCCCTGCCCGCATCGTGTCCAGACCCCAATGCGGGGCTGAGTCCAAACAGACCTCAAATATTTATTATTATTAGTAGTAGTAGTATTAGTATTATCATCATTATTATTATTACCCCCCAACCAAATAAACAAAACTCAGCAAAGACCTGGATGTTCTCTTATGTGTCTCTGTCTTCACGTTGCATCTTTTTCTACCATTTCTAAGCTAGCGTATTCAAGTTCTGTCATAATTATTTTAGGGAAAGGAAAAGTAAAGCGAGGAATTGAGTGTCTAGCAACCTCATTCCCTCTGCTGCCCTGTTACTAATCTTGGCTGCGGCTCGGTCCCGTTAACGTCCAGGCCGGGCTGACCCAGGGGCACCGGGCGAGGCTGGGGCGGCGCAGGGGCAGGTACCACCCGCCCGGAGGCTGCGCCGAGTGGCGCACCCAGGGCAGAGCCTTTGCTGCGCCTCGGGAAGGAGCGCCGGGCGAGCTACCTGGAAAAAACCTCGGCTGCGGGCTCGAAGCGCGCTGGGCGAGGCCCCCGCGGAGGCGGACTCACAGAGCCCCACCGCGGCTGCATGGAGCGGCTTAGGGCTTTCCCAGATGCGGAGGGATGTAACAGCGAACTTTCTCCGGAGTCGAGGCTGCTCCTTGGTGCGTCTGCCTCCGAGCGGTCCCGAGCGGTGCGCGTTCTCGGCTCGCCGACGAGCCCCGCTCCGGCGCTCGGCGGGCGCCTTCTCGCTCCTCCCCGTCCCCGGGGCGGCAGGCGGTGAGCACNGCCCAGGAGAGAGCGCAGCGGTGAGGACAGAGCAGCCCGGCGTGTGCCCCTCCGCGCTCCTTCTGCCAGTATCGGGGTGTCTTTCCCCCCTCCCCGCGCCGCGCAGCCCGTGCTCCAGAGGGCACCGCCGCGTCGGGAGGAGCTGGTACTTTTTGCAGCCGGCATGAGGCTTCCCGAGGGATCAAGGAGACGCCGCACTAAGCAACCGGGGAAGAACCTGCCTATCATCTGTTGCAGCGGAGTCCGGCGACAGTCGCGGTCCCCCCGGCCGGAGGTGATGGGCACCCGCTGACTCGTGGGCATGCGTCCGAGAGTGCCTGCATGTGTGGCAAACATGGAGAAAATAAAGTAAAAAATGTGGATAGTACCTGAGAAGGACGGCAGCTAGTGAAATAAAACAAACACATTCTAGAGGGATTTAATTTGCAAACGGGATTGAAAACGGTACAACTTCCATGGGAAAATGTGACCTGTTAAAACTGCTGTCGGAAGATGCCGGCTGTCAACGCAAGCACCTAAACCAAGTAAGTTCTCATCAACTTTGATCTATTCTCTTTCTGAGCCTTTGATTGCCTTTTTGACCATATGCAAAAAAAAAAAAAAAAGAGAAAAAAAGACAAAAAGAAGTCCCTAGGACTGTCTAAGGTAACTTTTTGCGCCGACGCAAACAACATAAAGCGACATCGTGCACGCGTTTGGCCCTTGGTGATAGTCCAGAGGAGTATTAGAATCTCTTCCTTCCTCTTGTATGTAATAAACGTATTTTTCCCTGGCAGCCGCTGCCGTGGGAAGCGGCATCCTTCGGTCGCTTGGTGACACCTGCAGCCCAGCGGAGCGCCCAGGGGGCCGGAGGGAGCGGGCGGGGGCCGCTGCGCGGGGCAGGAGGAGGCTCTGCATCTGCCGCCCGCGCAGGTGGGGGCCCCGCCGGCCCGCCCTCGCCCCCGCGGCTGCTGCCGGCGCTGAGAGCACCGCGGCCCCCGGCAGCGCCAGAGCGGCAGTTCGCGTGTCGCGCACACGGGTGGGTGCCGGAGCCGCGCCGCGGGCCACCCCTGGTCCCCATGGTAGTGACGGCCGCAGCTGCCGTGTCCCCGCAGGCGTCTCACCCCGAGGGGACCGCGCTCCCCGCCGGCGCAGTCCGCAAGGACCTTCCAGGGAAGGCGGGCTTCCTGTCAGGAAGCCCCCAGGAGGGACCTGGAGGACGGCGAGATACAGATGGCAGGAGCAGGGTGAAGTGGGCCGTAGGACGATTCCTGGAGCATAAGAAGCGGCTGGTGGGTTCATCCCCATGTGGGGTTTACACGGGCAAGACCCTGACTCCTGAGGTGATGGGAAAGAAGCTATGGTCCTATTGGGAAGAAGCAGCTGGTGCTCTGGAGGTTTAAACGCCGACAGAAATTCAGCACTCCACCGAGGGACACAACTGTAGTTGTGGCTACAGTTGTCGAAAGCTACAGACTTGTTAGTCTATTATTTCCCTATTTTTACCAGAAAATGCCATTTATGCATTTTTGTTTTACTGGACTTAGTTGAGTGACTTCCTGTTAGCATGGCAACCGAATTTTAGATTTCTCTACGCATGACTTGTGAGATGGCTCTTCCAACATTACAACACCTTTCAGGTGGAAGTAAATAAAAACACCTCCTAGTGTGTGTTTTTGTTACAGAGAATGGGTACTCCACAAACAAAAAAAGAAAAAAATAGGGAACAGAGATTGTGTGTTGGTTTCATCTGAGAAATAAATATTTCTAAGAAACAGTGCACATAGAGGTTTTCTGTAGAATGCAGAATAGCCAGAATGGGAAATAGTTTAAGTTCTACACACTATAAATACCAACATTACAGCACCTTTAAGTTCAGTTTGCTTGAATTTTCAAATTTAATTGTACTGCAGTGACATGGAACGTTTCAGTGTTTATGTTACTTGCTCCAAAGCCCACACCTGGATAGCTTAGCAAGGTTTTCTGTGCAAGCATACTGAATTTTCCATAAATTAACCTCATTCACTTAAGCAATAGTTTTATGCACAGTTAGAGAAGCCAGGCACCAGTGAAAGTGCTTCAGACCTGTTTAAGAACAGCAGAAATTCTGGAAGACCTGAATTTACACCCTTTTTTTAGGCAAGACTCAGAAATAAGCTTTGTCCTTCAATATCAAAATAGCCGAAACCAAACATAGCTTGGTTTTCCTTTGGTGTTGCCTTCTACTCTGAAAAACCTTGGTTTTGTTTGCAGAAGGATGGCATTCTTTACTATGTTTTTTTTCTCTTTTTTCTTCTGTTGTTCAGACTTAGGAACAGATGAGACTATATTTGGAAACAGGAAAACAAAAATATGTCTGTCTTTTAAATTTAACTTCAGCCAGTTACTCTGACTCTATGTATAGTAATCATTGCCCTTAAAATAGTTCCAGAAAAAAATTCCATTTCTTCTTATCTCATGCTATTTAGAGACAAATACTGCTAGCTGAAATTTAAGTGAAATTGAGGTCACTACAGATATGGTATGCTTTTGATTATCTTTTTCAGATATCTTTGCTTATCTACTGAAAATGTTGGGTCCTGACCAATGTGGGTCTGCTCTTGGTGACAGTGGGCTTGCACTTCTTCAGTGTGGAGAGACCAACAAGTATATATTGAAGGACACAAATAGAGAAAACTGTTAAGGGATTAGCTTTCACCTTTATGCGTGTGTGCTTACTGCCTGACTTAAATGACAAGGAAATATGTGCACTACTGCTCCTCCCAGGACCTGAGACCTGTCTCCATACCAGTACACTGTTTAATGTGTCAGCTTTTTCTGGGATTTGATTCACTGGTGTGAGGTGGCAAAATTGACAGGGAAAATCCTGCTTGCCTCTGGTGGTGCTGGTAGTCAGTGTTAAAAGGGACTGAATTAATTCTGAAAATGATGACTAAGTCACCATAACTTATCTTACAGAAAGGCAGCATAGAAACAGGAAGAAAAAGCTCTGTTATAACCTGTTTAAAGAAATAGCAGATAAAAATAGATGAAGAATTGTTCTATTCAGACACTTAATGGCTTTATGAGTGTCAGATTTATCATCACTTTTTCTGTTCAGTTTTAAGTTGTGTTGGGTTATGTTCTTGTTACTTTCTCAAATAAAATATTTTTAATTACTGAAAGAAGGTTGAAGGTAAAACTTTGTGTGTAAATCAATCTTCCATCACCATGTTTTGTGTCAAAACAAAATTCCAGAAATATCTGTTTTACAAGTCCTGAATCATTGAGAAAGATAAGCCAAACTTGCCCTTGCTTTATTACACTGACCCTGCTTTAAGTAGTGTAGCAGTGTTAGTGTAACACCAGCAGCAATGGTGCCAGGATCCTCATGGCCACTGTGATTTGTTGCTGGAAAAAGAAAATCTCCTGACTAAATATATATTAATTAATATGGTTTTATGTAGTGAATACAGGGGAAGACTGAGCAAATTAAATCTTTCTGTAACAGATATGCATGCAGAAGTCCTTCAAAGGGGCATTACCTTTCAGCCAAATAGAATTTGAGGCTGTCAAAAGAGGAACAACTGAAAATCAGACAATTTCTTTGCACAGTGAAGTTTTCAAAGGGATTAAAAGGCTTTTAGTGTGCCACAAAGACTATAGTAGCAAATATAGTTATAAATTACTTTAAATAAATTACTTTGCTATTATATCATGTTCTTCTTGGAGTTGTGGGCTGTTTCGGTTTCATTTGAGGTTTTTCTTCTCCCTTCAAACTTCTGTTTTGGTTTAAATTCTCAAAGTACTTCTTCCACTCTTTTACAACCACATTTTTAGTTTAGATATTGACTGATGTGAGACAGAAACTGAAAAAAACCTTGGATGAAAATTACTTTTTTTTTTTTTTACAACGAAGTTCTTTTTCAGCAAATGTGGGCTGAAGTGGGACAGGAAAACTTCCTTAAATTTGAGTGAATTTTATGTTTGTCCAAGTTGCGAACCAGTCAAACCTAATCTCTGAAGCCTGTGACAGTTTCTGCAATTTCTTGGTCACTGAGTCTGTGCTCGATACATTCGTCTCAAAAGCTTCTGACATACTTGTGCATGTCAGATGAACCATTGGAATGTTACAATAATATTATCTGGTATATTATGCAGTGGGTAGAAAGGGGAACAGTAAATGGAGAAAGATTTTTCACTGGGCTTTTTGGAGAAAAAGATTCTTCTGGAGATGCTTTCCACATATTGAAAACTTCTGAGGAGCAAGCATTCTTTCCCCAGGAGGCAAAGGCTTGCATCCCACCACTGGTGCATGGACAGCCCCTGAGCAGCCAAGCCATGGGGTGGTGCCCTTAAGCTCTTCCAGTCCTAGCTCAGCACATGCTGGTTATCCAGGGTACACGAGATCTTTTTGTTTGGTTTGGTTTTGTTTTTTAGAGCGATTCTGATACCAATTGTAAGCACCACAAGTACATTCTTCCTTGGCTCAGAGAATCAGAAAGCTTACGCGACCTGCATTCACACCTAAAACTCTACTGGCAAAAGATGTCCTCGTGTCCTTGTGCCAGCTAGTCAGGCAAAGCAGGGACCAGTTGAGTTAGAGCCGGCACCTAGGAGGACACCAGCCCCCCGTAGATCTTGCAGCATGCAGGCTAACGTTTTGTGGCTACATTTGATAACCCTGAACTCACATGAAATACCTATTTGCCAGCTATCAAGGTGAACCTGCAGTGTCTCTCTCCCTTTCCTGGAAAGAGAAGGGCTGAAGCAGAGAGTGAACCATCCTCTGTATTGTGTCATCTCCTTTATAACAGAACAAGCATCCCTCCCCTGGTGACTGTCTCTCTTTGTTAACCATGCAGCAAAAGTCAAGACAAGGAACCTTCCTGCTTAAGATAGATTTACTGAATCCCAGCTGTGCAGAGCAGGCTGTGATAGTACATCATAAAGGTTAAATAAGCACAGAGGTCAGTAGGTACAGGATAAATGGTTGCTATTATCAGCCTAAAATGTACATTAAAAAAAACCCAAAACATGCATACTCATGCACATGCTCCTAGCTGCTGTGCTAACTTTTAAAAAAATCTGTAAATAGCATGAACTCAGAACTGCCTGTTGAATGTACACTTCTGGGAGTTTGCCAGCTGCCACCTCTGCAATCCTGTTTCCTCTCACAGAATTCTTCCAAACATAGAGTCTTATGCAAGCTATCAATAACTACTTAAAAGTTTTGTTACTTTTCAGCTCAGGTGTCTGCTTCTCATATCTGTCAGAGAGAGGCGGCTGCTGCCAAAGAACCCAGCAATTTTCTCAGTGATGTCTAAGTAGTGGAGGTGATTATCAACCCAGGTCATGAAGCATGAGAGGAGCATTAATACAGCTCTATATCCAGCCCAAAATGTATGCTGAGAAGTTGGCCTGGCCTGAGAGCCTCACTATTCCTTACATCTCACATGTCCTAGACAGATGTAGGCTTTCTGCCAGTAAAGACCTTCTTGCAGTAGGCTCTCTGTGAGATTCACCAAGAATTCAAATTTCACCCTGTAACCATCATTTAATTAAAGTACCCACTCACACCAGGATACTAGGTTAGTAGTTCTAGCAGAATCAATGCCGTCCTGTGTTTTTTTTAAACTAATGGATAAACTTTTAACTGTGTTCCTTCTGTAGTGCCCTAAACCAGGGGAAGAATACCAAAGATTTGAAGACGAAATCTGTACTACTCCCTAGCATACAGATGTTTTTAACAGATTAGCAGTTTGATGTCAGGCCAGAGAGTACTGGACTAAGAAGATTGTGCGCCAAATTTACATCCAGCGAAAATGATATTTTCTTCTATATTTTTTCCTTCTAAAAACTGATATACTTTAAATTTATTTTATCTTTGCCAATAAATATTGTATTCTGTGCATTGATTTGCTACCGTCATTTCCATTATAAAAAGTAAAGCAGAACCTTTACTTCTTTTGATTAAAGGAATGGAAAATAGGATTATAGCAGAAGAGGAAGGGTCATATTGTGTCTGATTTGAAATTACTCCTAGCACATTTCTATATACTAATTTCAATTTAAAAAAATAGAATGAAAAATTTTGAAAAGCTCTGAAAAGAGATTTTTACAGTGAAGGCCTGTGGTTTTTCTCACCTAAGACCCACAAATTTGATTGTAGTTGTAAACACCAACCACCTACATTCCTTTTATAGGCACTGGAGAGAGACAGAAACCTCCAATGAACCAATTAATCCATCCAATTTATACCTGGCATAGAATGGAAAGAATCAGATATTTATTGTTGCTGGTTGTTGTTTGATTTCACACAGCTGAAGTAAGGCAAGATGAACCTCACCCTAGTGGTGTCAAAAAAACCCAACCAACCAACCAAACAAACCCAAACAACCAAAATACACATTTTCAGAGGAGACAATAAATAGACATTGGTTTTCTTCTAAGGTGTCTCAAGGTCCTGTTGACTTTCCTGATACTGATACAGACATCACAATAATGTCTGCAACAATTTAAATATCCTGTTGACTGCTCTCAGAATTTTTAGGAGTTTGTGAAGGGATTGGGCAGCTGAAATACAGCTTCTAGTTGTGCCAAGGGAAATAGGAGTGTCAGCTGGACTCTTGCAAAAGAAGAACACACAGCTCTGGGTGCTCACATCCTGCCTCCTCCAAGCGCAAGGTGCCTCTTTTCCAGAGAGAACACATTGTATCTGTGGAGCAAGGAAAGCAAGCAGATTCTCTCTTCAAGTGTTCTCAGCATTGCCAATGCCACAGTGTACCTTAGTACACTGAATACAGGAATTATCTGTCAGTGATGAAATAGTTTTAACTGATGTTCATGTGGAAATGCTCATTATTATTAAACACTTCAAAAAGAATCCTTCTGCTGCACTTCAGTACTGACTGCTGAATGGATCCTGCCTGTCTTCCACTGAAAAACAGCTAAAATATCCCATTTGTGTTTTGGTTATACTGACAACATTTTTATTGGTTTAGATTGGGAGATATACTGGCCATTTATTTCTGATGGTAATAATTTAAAGTTATGAGAGCTGCAGTCAATCCCTTTTACTTGTTTATGCTGGCATAGTGAGTTTGGTTTTCAAATTTGGTGTGTTCCATAGTACATTTATACCTGCAACACCACATATGCTTTCCCTATAGTGGCTTTTCCCTAACTGTAGATACCCTACAGCAGGAATTTGGGCCATGAATAAAACCAAATCCAAGTTGCCTACAGAACAGTTGTCTAATTTGCCTTAAGCCTCTTAGCTACAAAACTGTCATTCCAAAGGCAGCAGCTAACTGTTTGTCTTTGAATTCATCTAGGCACCATAACATCAGACCTCTGAATCTGTACAGCCTTTAGAAAGAACTTGGTAACTTCATAGGGTGATTCATATGACATATCTTGAAGGAAATTAATTGCCCTCTGCAGGGAGTGCATTTCTTCCCGTTTGTAATGAAGGAAAATTGGGATGACAAACCAGCCTTGGATGTCAGTGTTTTGGATTCCTGGCTTAGTGAATACATGTCTCGCCTTTATTTTTCACATGTTTTAAATTGAAGTACTTTATTTTGTCACATAATGATTAATAAGGTTTCCTAAGTCTAATGTGAAGAATGTGCTGTACTAATTTTTTTAGACTGTTAAGGAACCTGGTACCTACAGCACAGAGATCATGTATTTCACGTTGATGACATAGGCAGGTATTCACACTAACTACTAGTCTGTAACTACTCTTGTATTTTCTCATAAAAGGGATCATGCTTCACACAGAGCAACTCCAAAATAATATTTTGGTCTGTCCACTTATATAAAAATATTTTATTTGTGATTGTTTAACTTAGTAGTGTTAACTTTGAGCATAATCTATGCACTGAGGCCAGTTGTACCAAATACTGATGTGATTTGAGATGATAACATTTATTTTGCTGCAGTGTCTTTATGTAGAACTAAACTTCCACATGACTCTTTTTTTCTTTTTTTTTTATTTAAAATTTGCTTTTTTCACAATACTTAAACTAAGCAGACTGAGCAGAGGTTTGAAAGTGCCTTCTTTTCAGTATCAGTTTGCCCACAGAGGAGGGAAGCAGGGGATGCTCAGTGAGCTGGGTTGCACTTCAGTTCTTGGGCACTAGTCCATCTCACAACTGCACTGATTGACTGAACTTACTTGACTGCACAAGCTGGGTTTTATAAGGATGGGTTAGGATCAAAGAAGGACTTCTCATTCATCCCCACCGTGCTTCCTGTACACTCACTTCCTAGACACCAGGCTCCTTTTGCTACTGCTTCTGCTGGCTTTAAGCCAGGTTGGAACTTCCTTCCATATGAAGAATTCCTTTGGGTTAACTGCAGACAGGATCTAGCTTTATAGGTTTTTATAATTGAAAAGATTCTCCAGTGCATAGGATCTGGATGTATGTCTTCAATCGGTTCTTTCATTTTATTTTGTTAAAGAAAGGTCACTCTCATAGCAGCATTATTTCCTTGCTTAGCACCCTTAGTGAAGGGTTTTACCAATGTCTCCTTCACTGATGTGCTCCTGTGCATTCACCCATGTCCCTTATTAGCTTCGGATTTCCCACACACTTGCTCAGTACATTAAGTCCAGAATTTGTAGGTGAGGTCTTATTGAGACTGAAGAGGATTTCATTTGTCTTTAGTGGCACCAAGTTCTGTGGGAAAGAAACAATCAACTATCCCTGAGGAGAGGTTTGGGCCAGCAGTACCTGTGTGTGGGTCTGTAGGTCTGTGTGATAAGATATGTTCAAGGAACTCATCATCTGGTTAGTCCTTAAAGCCTTTGAGATTCTTCAGGGTATTGCTATTAACACCCAAGAAACAAATCGTTTAGGACACTGTATCTTGCAATACCCAGACCCCACACGTCAGGGTCCTTATTTTCAGAAAGAATCGTTGCTGTTTAGTGATTCTTCTCAGTGATAATCTACAACCAGCCTTCTCTTAAAACCAAGATTTGCTGAATTTGGGCAAGATAGCAAGGACATGAGTGGAACTTCGAGGAGGATAGAAAGAAGTTGATGTTTCAAAACAAAAGTGGACAGAACAGTAAGTGTTGTCATTTCAGACCAGTCAAAGAAATAAATGACAATGAAGACCATGACTCTTGAGAGACATTATCACACTTAAGTAGGTCAGCTCATGCTCGTCTTCCCCATGATACTCCCATTGACAGTTAGATAACAGACATCTTTAAGGGCTTGATTTCCTTCTGGAAACGTAATGGATTGGCTGATGTGTACTGGGGCAACATGACCCCTTAGTCATCCTTACTCCATTAGTGTTTTCTTGCTGAATTGCCTACTTACTGTTATTGTGACACTCTTTACTTAAACCCATTGCTGAAAAACAAAGTCTACAATAAAAATTACCTAAAGCAATCGACCACTCATGATAGCAAAACTTTATGGCCAGCACATGATGGAATTCATTTTAAGAAATAAGATGCTTCCTTCTAATTTACCCTTAATTCAAGAAAGTATTGAAGCATAAAGAAGTTTGATGTTCTACTGAAAGCAGCTTCAGAAGGTGCTTCCTGTTAAGCATTGGCTTCATTGCTCTTCTCAGTATGAGACATTTTCACATTTTCCTTAATCCAGGTTTAGGGAGTATAATTTGAAAGTTCAGGTGAACATTTTATATGTGACAACAAAGAAAAATATCAGTAATGCACAATCTAATATCTCTCTAGCAATTTCTCAGGTGTTAGAAATATATTTAAGATGTTTGTGCTATGCATGTTTGCATTTTCCCTTGGAAGTATGACTTTGGTTCAGATATTCAACTCATTGTTCAAAATTTTTCCCATTCCTTCACCTTAATTGCCTGAGAAAACCCCTTTAATTATGTGCTTTTGTTATATAAGCAGCTGTCATTTAAGAATGTCATTTTGTAGCCAAAGATGCCATGTTCAAGAACTCTTTCAGCTGCTTTTGCACATCATAAAGGTTCCTAAAATCCCAAAAGCCTTCTGCTTTTTTATTTATTTGTGTGTTTATTTGTCATACATTGCAACTATGTGTGCTCTTTGGTCTTAGGGAAATATTAAGATCACAAGTGAATTTAAAATGATGACAATGGTCAAAGTAATTTGAAATTACACCACCCTTATGTGAAATTTTACAAAATACAAAATAAAACAAATGTGCCTTCTCATCAATCATACATACGTATAGGTGATGTAACTTTGGAAAATTTGTCCCCTTAGTTTCAAGTGAATTATAGGGCTCTGGCAGCTTCCTGCTTCTTCTCAATAATTTAGCAGTTTATGAAAAATATATTGTGTTTACTTTTCCACTCTGATGCAGTCAATGCAATTACAAGTTGTAGAGAATCTAATCCAAAATCTTTTTGCTGTTGAGTATTTTAGAAAAATATGTAGTCCTGAAACATTCATCTGTTTGCAATTATTGCCATGGTTGCAGCCAGCATCTGTCCTGTGTAATATAAAGTTTTCTCCATTCTGTCTAAATACCTTTTTCTTGCAGTTTACAGACTCACACATATTGAATCTTCATGGAGAGAAGCAGTGAACCTTTGTTTTAAACATATTGCTATAGTTGACAAGGTCTAAAATCTCACTGCATCTCATTATAAGAATTCCTGCTTCTTTCCATTGCTGGGAAATTGACTTTAAGAATGAAAATCAAGTAGGGAATGACATGTACAGTTTTTTAACCAAACCTCATTATAGTTTGTAAAACATTCAAGGATCATTCTGAACAGGATTTTATAGAATTGCTGAAAAACTGATTTCCATTTCAAGGTTGTAGCACATCAAGTGAAAATGAAATCAGTCTTGGAAGTCTCTACTATAAGCAGAACTCTAGTGTCCTATTACATACTGAGTATGTTCAAGCTGTTATTAATACTTCCAGTAAATCCCATAAACTTCACTGAACATAAGGTAACGTGGATTTAACATTTTATCTACTTAAGTCAACTGTGAAACCAGGCATTGTATTATGATGGAATGATTTCCACATTTATGGATGCCCCAATTGCATTCTGTGCCAAAATATTCCTATTTATAGATCCTTACGGTTTTGTGTGTATATACATATAGAGCTTTATACACACACATAAGAGAAGAGCACACGTATATTTACATGTAGAGAGAAATATTTATGTGCACTGTGTAACTGGCACATGTGAAAGGTTAATATTTGCTCTGGTGAGTGAAAGAGAAGAGCTACCCAGAGTTCAGGAATACAGCCTATTAAAGTGTCTCTCTTGTGTGAGCACACACAGAGTTATATCAGTATCTTGTTGGCTGGGAATATTTTTCTCTCTGCACTTGTTTATAAGATTTAAAAACTAAGTGACTGAGTCCAGCTCTTTGCCAAGTATGGCTTCTTTGCCACCCCAAACAGAGCAGAGCTGCAAACTTAACTTAATGGCAACCTACCAGGACATGGAAAATTAAGAAGCTATTACTTTTCTTGTGAATTTAGAGACTCCCAGGAGGTGGAGGCTTCTTAAAATCCAGCAACTTCTGTCCGTGGATCTGACAGCCCTGACACTGTGCAAACTTAGATACAGCTTCTACAAAGGTATCTTTTTCTCAAGTCTAGTAGCAAATACAGCTTGACTAGGGCTAATCTATTATCTTTCACTTTGTTTATTATCCAGAAGGAATTTTTTGTAGACTTTAATGTAGAAGTTATCACTCATGCAATTAAAAGCACAGCAGTCTATTAATCAGATTGATGTAAGTCTAACAATAACATTTGTAACTGTTTGATCCTCAGGTGAACTGCACACGGCAGCTGTCAGGGAAAGCATCTGAAAGAAGGCAGGATACTCTTGTGCTATGTTTCAAAACCTCCTCAGAAACCTGCTTTTGAGTGTAAAGACCAAAGTGTACATAATATAAAATGAAAATGTAGTCCAGAGAAGCTGTGCATGCCCCAACCCTGGGTGTGTTCATATTGGAGGGAGCTTTGAGCAACCTGATCTAGTGAGTGTCATCCTCTGCCCATGGCAGAGGGGTTGGAACCGAATTATCTCTGATGTGCCTTCCAACCCAAACCTTTCTATGATTCTGTGATATGATTCCTCAGGATCCTGCTGGATGTTTCACAAGGCGTCATTGCAGCAGCAGAAGCCTGGGAGCTGATTCATCCAGTTCCTTTCAGTGCTAGCTGCTAACTTATGCAGTGGAACTGGTCAATTCCTCGATCAAACAAGGATGAGTGCCACCATAACAACATTTATGAAATGCAAGGATTTGACTTGGGCTGCCAGGTCAGAAATGAAGATGGCCAAAAGCTGCGCACAAAATAGATTTGCCAGCTTAAGTGAAGCCAGTAGCAGCTGTTCTGGAGGACAGAAAATGTTCAGATTCATGTTCACTGAGGTCCATAAAGCAGGCTCTTTTCTTCATTTATTGTGTGATCGATTTTCACAGACATGTTCACGGTTCTTTCCTTTAATAGCCTAATGCTTATCTCCTTGTTGTTTTACAATCATAAATCCCATTTTTAATAATCATAATTATTTTACTGGGTCATACAAAACCCCTCAAACTATACATGCTCTGTTCCAGTGCTGGAAGATAGACAAACCCGAGGGTGTTTGGGTTCCTTCTCCAGATGTCTAAGCCTTGAATGCCAATACAGGGAAGCTGAATAGTCCTCTTCAGATAAATAACTTTATTCAAGTATACAAGAGGCTGCAACAACCTCTGAAAGTCCTTTATTAAGCAAAAGATCCTAAGTCATCATACCTTGTTATCTCTGGACTGCCGACAGTGAATCTGTTCCTAATCAGAGGGCTGAAGTTTCAAAAAGAGTAACAACTTAAACGCTTATCTCTCCCATTTTTCTCTGTTGCCTTACAAGGTTTCAGTAGTGGTCAGAAATATGACTGCAAGTTTCCTATAATACTAAAACCAAAGAGAGGACATATCCGAAGTGTCTATTTTGAGTTTTACTAAAAAACCCCAAAATTAACAAAGGAAAGAAGTTGCTGTAGGATTAAAGGTCTAAACTGGAGAGATGAGATCAGAAAGCGATAGTAATTAACAGCTGTTTGAAAGAAGGTTTAACAGCAGTTTAACTCCAAAAGATTAAGAAACTGTTCAAGTAAAACGCACAGACTAGGAGGAAGCACACTGGGGAATAGACAAGTACTGAACAGATTTCCAAGAGATTTTAGGAGTAGATAAAACCATGGTTTGCTGAAGGGGGAAAGGGATCACTCCAAGTAAAAGATTTAGGATTGAATGGTACAGTAAAGACATTTCACAGTGAGTCAAAAAGGTACAAAAATCACTTTCTCTGCCATTTCCTGGTGCCAATGAGTGAAAGAGGTACTAGTAGTTTGAGAAACAGTAGTTTCTAGGCTATACAATGAGTAGAGCTATTGAGCTGCTCTGGTAGTATAGCAGTACTGTTGTAGTTACACACATATTAACTCTTCATTGCTTTCTGACCTATGGTATCTGGCACATTTAAACAGTAATTAATTTATTTATCATTTCCTTAACCCCAGCCTACCTAGCTAAGTCAAAGTTCTTTTTGCCACTGACATCGGCTGTGATATCACTTACTGAGCAGTTGTAATGCCTTTGATATTTTACCAGCAGTTAAGATGGAGAGACACTATGAGTGGTGGGACAAACTGGCTTACTGGAGTGTTGGCAGTAGAGGATGGAACATTTTACCATATACCATTTTGGAGACTTCACATGAAAGAAATCAAAGGGGACATGAGAATGTGCTTAAAATTTCCTGGGAAAGCACAGAGAAAACAAGATATGATAATACCACTGGAGCCTTAAATAAGACTATCTGAGTGACACCAAAAGTCAGCTATGTAGTATTGTGGATGTACTTGCTGAACTGTAGCAGTCCCGGCAGCTTTTGAGAATCAAATGAATCGTGTATTTGGGTGGTATAAAATTCTTAAGCGTATTTAATTTTCTCTAGCTGTTGAATAAGAAGCAACACAGACCAAGCACTACACAGTATCTTGGCAGTCAAATAGGAGAGACTCCAAACAAAGGAAGAGTTGGAAGAGATCCCTGAAAATGGATATACTGTACTGGAACAGATAGATGAAGCTAGGCAATGAAAACAATCCTTTTTTTTTTTTTTTTTTTTTTTTTCCCAAATAAAGTCAATTGAAAGTGAAAGACTACCATTTGAAGTGTCAAGTGATCTTGATAATTTCTCTCTTTTTCTGTAAAAATTGTGTTGGTACTTTCTCTAGAAAAAAGTGTTGATTTCCTAAGTATCGGATATGTAAATCTCATTACTTGTGCAAAATAACACAATGAACAAACTGTAGTGGATTACAATCTGGGGGATAATAACTTAAACAAAGAAAATATACAGTGATGATGTTATTGGAAATTTTTCAACAGATTTGAATGCAGTCACAGTCTTACTGCCTGCATCTAGATTTTTTAAAGCCTAGTAGCATGTGTTTAACAGTGGCAAAAAAAGTGTATCTTTGGACAGGAGTACAGTAACAGAATATCTTCACTTGCTGTAGTACTCAGCAGAGTCTTTCTTTGCCAGATACAGTTTCTCTGTGTTTTGTAATCCTCCGTGGGTTTCTGTTTCATAAAGTCATCCAATCTTCTAAGAAGCCCACAGAAAATTTTAGCATCTTCACAATCCTTCAGCAATGAATTCCTCAAGTAATTGCTTGAAGTCTCATCAGCTCTTTCTTCTTCTTGAACCTGACTCTTACTGTGTGTTTGATTGCCTCTGGATCTCATACCTGAGAAGCCAATGAACAATTAATCCACGTCTGTCCTTTTCTTGACACCCATAATTAGACAGACCTGCATTACACCTTCCAACTGTCCTTCTTTCACAGAGTGAAGGTTTGTACCTTATTTAGTCATTCTGCTTCTTGAAGGTCTTCTGGACATTTAATCATTCTGCTGCCCTTGCCTGAATGTTTTCTGGTGCTACTGGCTCCATTTTCTGAGATAAGGAGCCTAGAAATGCATATTCAATCCTGCATGCCACTCTGAATCTACAGACACATTTGCATCAGTATGAGTGAAGCAAATTCTGTTTGACAGGAAATGGGCATAATAATTAGAGAAAATTCATCTCAGCTTTTGGGAACCATGACTCCAAATTGTTTGCCTTGTCCCTTTTTATGAAAGAAGAATTACAGAGTACTTCTTTTCTTGAAGCCAACTTGGCGGAGGTAGCTGAGGAATGTAACTGGTCATAACTCATTTACACATAGACGAGAAAGGACGATTTATAAAATATGTTGTGCTTTGTTTATGTCAGTCTATTTCAATGCTGGGAGCATAACTTTTATTCTACTAATTGAAATAAAGATCAAACAGTGCTGCAAAACCTGAATCATTATCTTGTAGAAATGCTTGCTAATGCTAGTGATCAGTCCTTTTAGTTCCTGTTAAAATTCTGCTTGTTACTCACTGTAGCATATGGATCTAATGGAAATAGTAGAAGTAGTTTTGTTATTCACTTGAATTTTCAGTCTCTGCCCAGCAGAACTTGTTATTCTGAGTTTGTTAAAAATGTATCTCAGTCAGGCTGTGGAACTGTAGAATTTAAGAGAATAGGAATTTACTGAGTCATATAATACTGAAAATAAGAGTTGTGAGACTGCTCACTGAGCCACGCAGAATCCACTGTTCTTTTCTGTGTTTCGCACTCTAAATACACATATCACAAAGTTAAAATCCCTCTTTTTCTTCAGACTTGAAGTTTATAATTTAAGTGTATGTGTTTCTCTTCAAGACATCCAAAGAAAATAAATCAAATATCCTTTAACAAAAGGTTAACAGTTCAGTTGTTTTTCCAGTTTGTCTGTTGGGAAAAGGAGTCATCATTCAATCTCATTTCTCTCACATCTACCTGAAAAATTTACAACTTATATTATAGGACTGTTGAGATTCTTTTATAACCAAGTTCCCCTCAGTTGGCTGTGACAGAAACATAACCCAGCCATGGACTAGAGCAATTCTGATTTTCACCAGAGTAATGTTTGAAAGCTCTGCCCATGCCAAAGAGTGATGTCAATTTCTTAGCGCTGAAAGGTGTTGTCTTTGTTATTGTATATGAACAGCCAATGTAGAGGGAAGCCTGAGTAGGCAGAAAGCCCATGGTTGATACATTTCCAATCTTTGAGGAACTATTAAACTTGAAAGTGTTTCACTGTATTATAATGGATTTTTAATTACAAGCAATACAAAAATAATTTGATTCTGTCATGCCTTCTCTGTGACAGAGCATTAGAGACGATAATCTAGTAGTTCAGACATGCTGCAAAGTCTATAACTCATGTCACTACTTAATCTGAATACAACACCACTTTGTGTTTTTCATTTTGTCGCGTTGCTGAGTTCTTTGCTCAGCAACTGCACTGCAAAGCTTATTCTGCTCTTGATATGTTTTGATACGGGATTGAAATATTCACTTGATTCCAGAAGTGCTCAGCATCTTGATGTTACTGACATAGATCACACCATTTGACAACTACGCAAACCCTTGGGATGTCACACATTTTCATTACTCTTTCAGAAAGAAAAAGACTCAACCTGCATTGGTTCATTTGGGTCCTTACCACCGGCTGCAGTCCTTCATGTACTACTCCAGCGTGGGTCCCTTCCATGGCGTGCAGTCCTACAGGAAAAGGCTGCACCAGTGTGGGTCCCTCACAGGGTCACAAACCTCCAGTGTGGCCTTCTCTCTTCATGGGACCACAGGTCCTTCCAGGAGCCTGCTCCAGTGCAGGCTTCCTCCAGGGTCACAGCCTCCTTTGGGCACATCCACCTGCCCCAGTGTGGGTCTCCTCCACAGGCTGCAGGTGGGTCTCTTACACCCTCATGGACCTCCCAGGGCTGTGGAAAACAGCTGCTTCACCATGGTCTGCACCACGGGCTGCAGGGGGATCTCTGATCTAGCAGCACCTGGAGCACCTCCTCCCCCTCCTCTCCACTGACCTTGGTGTCTGCAGGGCTGTGCCTCTCACTCCTCTCTCCAGCTGCTGTGGTGCAACAGTTCTTCCCCTTCCTAAATATGTTCTCACAGAGATGTTACCACTGTCACTGATGGGCTGGGCCTTGGCCAGCAGTGGGTCCATCTTGGGACTGGCTGGCACTGGCTCTGTTGGGCATGAGGGAAGCTTCTGGCAGCTTCTCACAGAAGCCACCCCTGCAGTTTCCCCCCACCCCCATGAAAATCTTGTCATGCAAACCCACTACAGCCCAAGGCTTAACTCCCCTAAACTCATTATACTGGTTCAAAACCAGCACTGCTTACATCGCATCTCAATGTCTCTCCAATTAAAAGGTCTCAGTTCTGATTAACCAGTTTCTTCCTTTTCTTCTTGATGTCATTGTTCTTACATGCAATGGTCCAAAGCAGATGTTGTTTACCCTGAAGAATAACATTTTCTAATGGCATAGTTATTATTAATAAAAGCATATTGTAACAGAGGGATCAATCAGTGATTAGTTACATCTTATCTAGTTTTATGAACATGAATAAAGAAATAGACAACCAAAATTTTAGTTATTCATTAGTGTAAAATTAAAAGTAAGCATTTTTTCATTTTAAGGCTGCTTGGGATGAAAAACTATTGAGACATATATTTTGGATAGTCAATAGAAATTACTAGCTTGTGCATGAGAATCAAGAGTGAGTCATGAAGAAACAGGAGAAGAGAGAATTCTTATCAGCCAGACAAGATAGACCTCTCAGCTCCACAAGCACTGCTAGAAGCATATCTAATGAAGGAACAAACCACAAAGGCAGACACTGGAAATGTATTCCCAAGCAAGGCATCTAGAGCTTGCAATTGCCAAGTATGGTCTGTTTATACTCATCATAAATGTTAATGCTATGACTAGAAGAGAAAAGGAAAGAAGAGGGCAGGAAAACCAGCAGGAGTCATAACAGTGGCAGAACATGGAGTAACTCATTCTTCCTGAAATGGGCTGCTTATGTTACTGGACATGAGCCTGTATCTCATTCTCATCATTAGACTATGCATTTGAAAGGTGTAAATAATAACTATGGCCTTGGAAAAGATTATCATACTTTATAAAGGGACATAAAAACTGCAGATGAGTATGGTTGGGCTGCACATTTCATGTAGCTGGCTGTAACAAGAAAAAATACCAAAAGAAAGAGTCATAACCCATGCTGAGTTAATGGTGGGATTCAGTGATCTCATCTTCCATGAGTCGATAATTTGGACTTTTTGTAGTAATTTTGGTATGTGGTCAGAAAAGTTAAGAGCTGAAAGACAGTATATATAAAAAATACTGCCAGGAGTTACTTCCAAAACAGAGACTGTAGGAGACTTACATCAGTGAACTGTATAAGAAGCACTGTAGTATGTGGGTGGTGCTACGTCTGCCATTTTTAGGCAATAAATACTTTTGCTTAAGAAAGAATACTTAAAATTGCAAAATAGTTGTTGTAGTGTAACCAAGAAGCCAACTTTTAGAAATGGAACTACATTGCTTGTTGTTTATAGCTGAAGAATCTAACATCAAACAATTAATTTTAATGGACAAAATTTCTAGATCTTTTAGCCCAAAGCATACTTAAATATGCAGAAAAAAAGGTTGCTTGCAATGTGAAAAGGTTTAAAATTTTATACAGCTTTATTTGAAAATAATCACATTTTTGCTATTGACACAGGTGATACTAAGAACCAGAACACACCTCCTAATTTTTCCTAAAAAAAAAAAATTAATTGAAATATTTTCCCTAGGGAAGTGCCGGCTTGTGAAATTGATACCATCCAAATAGTCTGGGAGAAGAGATTAATTTTGTGTAGAGCTTCTGAAAGGAAGCTCATTAACAATTGTTACAGAAGGCCAGCATTTTTCTTGCGTAGAGTTACCTCTCAATAACTTTATCTCTGAATGTTTTAACTTAATATTCAAAATTGTTTCAAATATTTCATAAGAGCATCTGCTGCACTTCTGAAAATCTCTATGTGCTTTTTGTTTAATTCCTAAAATGATAGAATCATTGAATGGTTTGGTTTGGAAGGGACCTTAAAATCACCTCATTCCAATGCCCTGCCATGGGCAGAAAACCTTCCACTAGACCAAGTTGCTCAAAGCCTGTCCTTGAACACGTCCAGGGGTGGGGTATCCACAACCTCTCTGATCATCCTGTTCCAGTGCCATACAACTTCATAGTGAAGAATTTCTTCCTAATATCTAATCTAAACCTACCCTCCTGCAGTTTAAAGCCATTACTTCTTGTCCTGTGGCTATCTGCCCCTGTGAAAAATCACTCTCCAGCTGTCTTATGAGCTCCTTTTAAGTACTGGAAGGCTGCAAAGAGGTCTGCCCTAAGCCTCCTCTTTTCCAGGCTGAACAACCCCAGCTCTCTCAGCCTGTCTTCATAGATGAGCATTCCACCCCTCTGATCATGTTAATAGCCCGTCTCTGGACCTGCTCTAGCAGATCCATGCTTTATCTGTGCTGCGGACCCCAGAGTTAGATGCAGCACTCAAGGTGGGATTTCAGGAGAGGGGAATAAAGGGGCAGAACCACCTCCCTCATTCTGCTGGTTGTGCCTTTTTTGATAAAGTCCAGGATTATCCCAAAATGGTGAGGCATATGTAAGTACCACACAATGTATGTAGTGTTTCAAAGGAAAACATTGACTTATAAAGTGGCCACAGTGGGTGGTCTCGTATGAGTACAAACATTCCTAGTTGAACAGAAGCTTCAAAATTTGATCACTAACAGTAGCTGTGATTTATACAGCTCTTAACTTTTTTTTTTTAATAGGTAGCATAAGTATTTTTGACCCAGATCTGTATGTCTGAGTGCATTTTGTATGTGTGTATGAGTAGGTCCAATGGCTTTATCCTAAAAACTTTCTAATTTGTGAATATAGAGTTCCATTTGAGTTTTGAACCAGGTCAGTCTGCAGCTTCTTCATAAAGTTCAGCAAGGGCAGTATCGGCCTTTTTTCCCCCCAACTGCAATGAGAGTAACATTTCTTCTGTATGCAGCTCTCATCCTAGGTGAAATCAGTTTCACAATCCTAATTCTGTGAGTCACTGGGCAACGTGACTCACCCAATATCACCCAATGGTATCTTGAGTTCCAGCCTAATGCTTGGCTCACCAGGTAACTGAACAGAAGTACAGCTATTCTGAAATCTTTTGTTCCCCTTCCTAAGAGTCTCTCCTAAGCATGTTATATAAGCATGTTCCCACCAGCATAAGAACAACTGTGACTATATGTGAGTGTATATATAGTTCTGCCATGTGGAGCTGCTTGCAGGACATCTCTTACTCAGTCTTGCAGTATTGTTGCTTTTTGGCCCTTTGAATGGAGGTGAAGGGGGTACGAGCAATTCTTCTGGAAATAAAATATATTCATCATTCCTAAACAGGTGCTTGGGAGTTAGCTTATGTACACAGTGACCTCAGAGGCTCCTTTACTTTTAATAGTTCAGGATGAATGTCTTAAGGAGGAGGAAAAGAATTAGATGTTGTAATGTGATCTGTAAGTTCCACAATTCCACAAAAGTTTTTTTAGAGAGGCCAAAGTTAGATTCACTGACTTCACATTTATTTCCTTTTAACTGCCCTTACTGCCTGCATTTCAGATGAAATTAGCTTTTTTATTTATACTAGAAGTTGCTTTTATATGGTGGCTTACAAACATAAGAAATCTCCACGTATGCAGGAAGAAACTCTCCTCTGAATACTTTATATCACTCAGCATTCAAGGATCTGAAAAGGTGGCACATTTCTTGACATCTTATACATTCGTAGCTAAATTCTGGAATGTATTATTTAGTCTAACTGAGATCTTTGTGTCGTTTCCTTTCTGTCTTGGATTTTTGATTTCAGGATGTGGCGGGCAGGGAGTGATGTAGAAGTGAAACAGAAAGTTTGTAAGTAAATGTAGCCAACAAAATGACCTGAAATAATGATCTCCTTAGAGGTTTGCTTCATGTAAAATGGTACAACTCCAGGAAAGATAATAAGCCTTTCATAAGCCAAATACATTCAATCTTTTATATGCCCTGTGCATTCACAACGTCACTTAGAATACTGTGTATGGCAAAGCCTTCAGAGTACTGTTAAACCCCATTAAACCCCACTGAGATTTGAGTAAGTGCTAGAGTACTTGCTGAATCAAGGATAATCTTCTAGCTCTGTCTGTAGGACTGTTTTTGTGAAAATACATTCACTATTTATAGTCATGCTGATGTCCTTCCTCTAAATTTAATTCATCATGGGTGCCATTTTAGACAAAAAAATCACTGGCCCTAGTTGTAGCAGCCATGTGTGAGCAAATGAAGAGATGGTAGAGAAGAACAAAGTAAGAGTGTACGCTTTCTGCAATGTCCCCAGCAATGCTTCAGTTCCACTATCCCTTGGCACTCCTCCCCAAAGTCCCATACACTGCCCCACAAGATTGCACTGAGGTAACTCTCTCAGGCCAAAAATCTCCTGCTTGTGTGTAAATCTCAGAAAGGCAGGTGCCATGTGTGTGCCATCCTTACCTCAAGGATACAGGCAATAGAAGGCTCTGGCTGTTTGTGCCATACTCATGTTCAAAACCTGTCCTTCACTTTGGCAGACACAGTTTAGATAAAGTAGGAAACATGGAAACCCTCAGGCAAACATTAGGCTTACTAGCCTGTAAAAGGACCTCGTTTTTTTTTTTTTTCATTTTTGGGAGAAGAGGAGGAAGGAATGTTTCCCTGCTGGGAGGGGACTTCCTTTTGTTGCTTTTTCCAGTCAGTGTTCTTAGCAGCTGAGGAAGTCATGCTTGGTTAGACAGTCTCCTAGGGTGCCATTTGGCTTTTATGGATGAAATTCTAGTTAGGGTAAGATCAAATGCTGTTGGCATAGCAGCACAATTACTTTTGAGTGCTAGAGAAGTCCATGGTTGGAGAGTTTTTCATTACTTGTTCAGTCTTTCACTGGTTCCCTGCATCATGATCCAGCTATCTAAAACCCAGCTCCTCCACTGCAGATCATTGGCAGAATTTTTCTCTGGACAGTGCTGTGGCTGTTTGCTAAATTGTCGTGGGCACTGTGGTCATGGAAACTTGAAGAGATGCGAGCCTGACTGAATATGATGAGTAAAAGCTTTTACCATCTGAGTTGGTAGTCTTCCATGTTCCTTTATCAGGAAAAAAAAATATATGCTGGTCCATCATGCTTGGTGTCCCCCACTGACATTGTCTCCCAAGCACATCTACTCCTCTCTGCAGCACACACAGCCATGAGAATCATTTTCCCCTGTCCATTGCAGTTCGTGTGTCCTCTCCCTGAGATCGTTCCCAAGTTCATTCTGACACGTCAGCACAGACATAATGAAAATTCATAAAATCATGTTCCAGCTAAAATACCAGAGAGGTGGATATTTATTCTAAGCACAGCTCTTAAATATGCAATTTTAAATTCTTCCATAAACTGGTAAGTCTGTAGAATTCTGCTTCTATGTTCCCTTTCTGAAGCTGCAGCAGCACTATCTGGACTACATAACATTGTTTAGTGATTGCTGTAGAATTTCTACCTCTTGTAAGATGATGATGTGTTTGGCAACTTTCATCTAGTGTGGCTGATGTAGTCTTGTAATAAAATATAATTTAGTCTTCTTTACAATTGGAGAAACAGATCTTCCCAGGTAATAGTTACTTTCCTTTGCTGTTGCTGCTACTACTAAATTGTTTTTCCTGTCCCTGGATGCCTGGGGGTGTCTATAGATCTCAAATACAACTAAATACAGCGAAATAGCCTCATCAATATCTTGTAGGCTTCAAGGGTGAGGAGAACCAAAAGGGCCGTGATTCCTTGTGGAGATGTGGTTTCTGAGATTCCATGTGGGTGAGGGAGGAAGAGAAGGATGTGGTCCCTTTCATGGTTTAACAAGAAACATGGGGTCTCAGTGCTCCATGACTCTGGCAGCTTTCCTTGTCCTCCTCCACATAGCAAATCCGTGTGTGACTCTTCATCTGAGTGGTGGCCAACACTTTCAGTCAAATAAAAGCTACTCTCCCCTTTCACGTTTGCACTAGGGCAGGACTTCAGTCCCACTCCCTGAAACATCAACTGCCTTGGTGTCACTGTGCGAGTCAATATAAATTCAGCCTCAGAATTAATCTGTAAAAGACAGATAATCTCTCATTCAGGGAACAATTTCAGGTGAGTTTGCTATCAGCACTATGCCTCTCTGGGGAGAGTGTGATGTCCCATTGGCACTGCTGTAGCAGAGACACAGTGCCATCCACTTGAAGACAGACCTGAGAATAAGCACGTTTGTTGTTTCTATTTACAGCTGTGTTTTAAGATTTCTCACAGGGGCTGTGAAGTCCAGAATTGTACCTGCTAGAAAACAAAGTACTATAATTCTTGCATTATTTATCATTTTTTCATGAGTAGTAACAGCAGACTGTAGAACCTCCCTGAATGTATATCTTGCAATGATTGTACTTTGAAGTCATTGTTGTCATGTTACTTCAATGTGCATATGAGTGTTACTGCCATATATCAAAAACAGGAAAGTAATTTCCTGTCAATCAAAAGAATAGGAATGAAATTAAAATAAATGCTACAGGTTTTCCCGTTCAAGCATCTAGCTTGTGCCTCTTCCGATGTCACCTATTAGAGCAAAGTGTTCCAATAAGTGTATCGTGAGTTTAAAAATATTAGAATCTTACCTTTATTTGAGCTGCAATATTGGAGTAAACTAAGGAAAATGCAGCAAGTTTTATTCAATATTTCTTTATTTGCTCTTCTCACTCTTCTCTGTGATTAATCCCCAATATGTAATATAAAACTGTGTCATTCCTAGTTAACTTTTACAGTTAAATAATGTTTGACTGTTACATTCTTCACAATAACTGTGAGAGAAAAGTTCTGTCTTTTGCTGACATGTTCTCTGTGAAAAGACTTTTGAATTTACTGAGACTGTTTTTTATTCCTGCTTTCATTTATCTGATTTGAAATTCGCATCGTCCTGCAGCCTCATCTACCCTTCAGGCAATGAAAACCAAAGTACAACTGAGGTAAATTTTTACCAAGCAAAACCACACAACTATACAAAAAGTAATTTTCACACCCTGCTGTCAGCAAAAACTGTGAAAACACTGTTCTCAGTTCAATATGCTTCACAATTTGTGGTGTGCATTCCCACTGGCAGGAAATGTTTAGAGGCATTTGCACAACGCCCTTAATAACATAGTTTAACTTTTGGTCAGCCCTGGAGTGTTCAGATAGTTGGACTAGATGATTGTTGTAGGTCCCTTTCAAGTGAAATACTTCTGTTCTGTTCTATTCTATCCTATCCTAGACCTGTCCCAGTGGTTGCACCTTTTTTGCCCAGAAGCAAAGATAGGGAAAATAATATATAAATCTTATGGCTGTCTTATCTCAGTACAAGATTGAATACAGCTGAAGCATATTTTTTTACCCGCCTCTGTAGACAAGAAACAAGACACCAAGTGTATTGGTTTGGCACTGCCTGGTTTTGGGTGGCAGGGGGGCCACAAAGATGGCTCTTGTGAGGAAGCTGCTGGAAGCTTCCCACCATGTCCTGCAGAGCCAATGGCTGATGGCTCTGAAGAGGGACGTGCTGCTGGCCAGAACTGGGCCAATGAGAGAGGCTGGTAACGCCTGTGTGATGACATATTTAAGAAGAAAATCAAAACAAAGTCACAAGATTTTGGATTCTAGTCAGAGAAGGGGAGAAGGTGAGAACATGTGAGGGAAAACAACATGGAGACACCAAGGTCAGCGAAGAAGGAGGAGGAGGAGGTGCTCCAGGTGCCAGAGACGAGATTCCTCTGCAGGCCATGGTGATGACCATAGGGAAGCAGCTGTGCCCCTGCAGCCCATGGGTCCACAGGGGATGCAGAGATCCACCCACAGCCCGTGGGGGAGGTGCCCGTGCCAGAGCAGGTGGGTCCCTGGAGGAGGCTGTGATCCAGTGGGAGACCCAGCGGAGAGAGAGGGCCCTTGCTTCCAGGCTGGAGCAGCCTGTCCTTGGAGGACTGCATCCCGTGGGAAGAGAGAGCCACGGCACAGCAGTTTTGGGAGGGCTGTGTGCCCGTGGGAGGGGCTCACGCTGCAGCAGGTGTGGTTTGGAGAGTGGGAGAGTGGACTCACGCCGGGAAGTTCACGGAGAACTGTCTCCCGTGGGAGGAACCCCACGGCCTCACAGGGAAGGACTCCTCTCCCACAGCAGGGGAAGAAAATCTTGGTGATAGACTGACCAAACCCCCCTGCCCTGCCTCCCTGTGCTGTCGGTGGGAAGGAGGGAGGGCCTGGGGGGATGGGGGGTGTTCTAAGGGCTTATTTTACTTCTCGTTACCCTCCTCTGAATCTGTTAGTAATAAATTTCACTGAGTAACTAAGGTTGAGCCTGTTTTGCCCTTGAAATATTTCTCCCGCTCTCCTTAGCTCACCCATGAAGCATCTGTTAACCCTTTTCCTCTTTTCCCTCCTTTTGCCCAGCTGGGGTAGGGGAGGGTGAGCAAGCGACTCTCACGGGTGCCTGGTGTTGGGCCAGTGTCAAACCATGACACCAAGGAAGATCAAAGCCTCATTTGTATTGTAGAGGTCAAGATACCCAGGGAGGACAAGTCATGCAATTCCTCTGTATAGAACTACTGGGCAAGCAGAAATGCAGTTGGACACAAACCATGTGTGGCTAAAGGTGGGCAGTGTGGTCCCCAGTTCTGTCTTTGTTTCTATGCCTGGAGCCCAGGACTCAGGTGGAGGTTGCAAATGGTTTCACTCCAGCCTCTCAGCATGTGTGAGTGGGATGGTCCATCCCTGGCTAAATTCTCTCAAAGCATGAGCGTATCCTCTGGCCTCAATGGGTTGGAGGCTCTCGCTTCCCATAAGAGGGTGCAGCATCACCTGTGAAAGCATTTTGCCGTGAGCAATACAGGATGGTTAGCAGATGTTCACAGGCAGCAAGGATGGTGGCAGACCTGCGCAGTTAGGACATAGTAAGAATCAGTAAACTCCTAACTAAGGCCTGAACCAATATTTCTTGTGCTCTGAAGATCGTTTAGTGATGCTGCTGTGATGCCTTTTGCAGTGCATCTTGCTAATTCTGTCTTCTGTATGAGTGTCTTTACATGAGCAAAAGAGCTGCTGAGGAAATGAATCAGCATTGCATCGTTTGGCTCTTGGTTTACTTCAGGCAGTTAAACATGGGCACGTGGGACTTTTTAAAAAAGTTTCTGGTTTCATTAAGGTGTAATGAACCTTGCCTGAGGGTGCATTATGCAGATCACCTGAATCTTTTATAGCTGCTATTTGCATATTTCATATAAAGAACCCTGAATCTCTATGTGGCATTTCATTGACTTCATCAAACAAATATGGAATTCTTCCTTGCAAGAGCTAGTGGGGAAATACATGAGGGACAAAAAATTCTTTTAATGTAATTTGGTGTCTATGTGACTTAATGACTATGTGAGTGCTTTTAATGAAATCACATACACTATATTTGTAACCATTCATTCTGATCCAAAAATCTGTTTAGTGTCTCTATTCCAGACTTTCGTAACATAACTACTATTGGTTTTTATCGTTAAATATGTAATCCATAACAGAAATGTCATCACTTTGCATAATATATATAAAAATATATTTTTAAGTATTCAAATATAAATATAAAAAAATATAAACATTCCAGTAGGAATGGAGACCTGTTTTATAGTAGGAGCATCTTCAGTATTTGCATTTTTTTGGGTAATTCATGTTACAGTTTGTTCTGTGTCCACAGATTTGGTATTGTATGCTTAGAAATGAAGAGTTTAAAAAGTTTACCTCCCTGCATCTGAAATCTGAAGTAAAAAACAATGAACATAATCCATTCTGCTAATGAGATTTGTGAGTTGTCATTCAGTGTAAATCAAAGTCAGTAAAACCAAGAGATAGTAAAAATAAGACAAATTGAAATTGCCATCAGCATTTAGCAGAAAAATTGATATCAGAATTTTATTTTGGATTACCTCTTCAGGGGGAGATTATTATTTCAGAATCTTGAAATAATCAGTTTAGGTAGATTTGGAGCGATGTCTCAGAAAGTTGTACTTATTTGATTTTTTTTTTCATTTAAAAATTATTTAAATGCACCATTAGAGTCAAAATTGTAACTCTTTTTTAAATGTTTGATTCATCAATATATTCTCTTCCCACACTTCCATCTCTCAGCACTTCATCTTCTTGAGTAATATTGAAATAGTCTCATTTGGAACATAGTTCAATTCTGAAACTTTGAAATCCGTTGTAAAATGGCATTTTGATCCTTTGCAAAGCCTCAGTCTGTCATTAAATAATGACCCCAAACTAAAAGATTTTGTTAGTATTCAGCATGCAGGTTTCATCCTTTTTTTTTTTGGCAGCACATATAATATTTATCTAGTAAGAGGTGATTAGCACATTCATTAGCTGTTTGAACTGTTCATATGATGAAAAATTTTTAATGTGAGTTATGAATTATTGACATAGAACATATTAAGTACGGAAGTCTGCAAAGAAGAAATGAGCCAAGTAATACACTCAGACTAACCAGCTATTACAAGTATTGTGTATTTCAGGCTGGCTTTCTGGGCAGATGGAGCAAAGTTGCCACCTCTGGCACAGTCTTTCCATGTTATTAAATTTTCCTGCAAAATTATTTTGTGATAAGTAATAGAAAAGATAAACAGAGCAATGAGAGTCAAACTGAATGAAATTTGCTCTAAATTTGCATGAGTTCTCGAAGAAATGGAATACCCAGGGCTCTGTGCCTCTGAGTGGAAGGTTTTCTGTAGCGAGAGGAGGAGAGAAAGTAAGTACCCAGGCAGCAATCTGTTCACATTAGCTTTATTTTCCTGAACGTTTCCTTGGGTTGTTTCTGTGCTGGATAGGATAGCAGAGATTAGCTAGTACAATTTACACTCTCTCTCTTCTCTGAGAGAGGTTAAATTAAGTAGTTCCTGGAGCTCTGTCTGCAGCAATATTCCCTGCCTGGAGCTACACCAAGGTGGAACAAGTAGCTGCACTGGGAAATGTAAGAACAAATTATCTAATGAAAATTTAACTTTGGAATAATATGAAGAATCACAGAATATTCTGAGTTGGAAGGGTCCTGCTGGGATCATCAAAGTCCAGATTCTGGCCCTGCACAGGAGCATCTCCGAGAGTCCTGTGCCCTCATATGCCCAAGAGCATTGTCCAAATGCTTCTTAGCTCTGTCAGAGTTGGTTCTGTGACCACTTCCCTGGGGAGCCTGTTCCAGTGCCCAGCCACCCTTGGGGTGAAGAACCTTTTCCTGATATCCAGCCTAAACCTCCTCTGACACAACTTCAGGCCGTTTCCTCGAGTTATGTCACCACAGAGAAGAGATCAGTGCCTGCCCCTCCTCTTCCCCTCATGGGGAAATTGTAACTGCAGTGACGTCTCCTCTCAGTCTCCTCCAGGCTGAACAGACCAAGTCACCTCAGTCACTCTTCATTCAGCTTCCCCTCAAGGCCCTTCACCATCTTCAAAGCCCAAGAAGGAAAAAGAGAGAAAAAAAATACCACAAAAGAAGTTTATTGTTTTTGCCAGATTTGACACCGTGTCTCAGCTATGGGCTCCACAAGCTGGAATTGTGTTGATAACCAGCCTTTATTCCCACCATTTCTGTTCAGGTTCATCTGGTTCCTGCACCACACCACGAGGAGCTGTATATTTATATTGCAAGCTGGAGGTCACGTTTGATTCAATGACAGCAAGTAAACCCAGCAGCAAACATAGGTCTGACCAAAATACAGAGGAGAGAAGAAGATGTGTGTCCACACAGTGTTCATGTGACGCCTATGTACGCTGCATAGGCACTGGTAGGATCCCTGGGAAAGAGCTGTACAGCCGTGTGCTGGCATTCCCACCACCCAACACAGGGGCAGTAGGTGCTTCCTGACTTTAATGAAGAACTGAATCCACTCAGCCTATCGGCACAGCTTCAGTGTTTTCATTCAGAAAGGCTAAAGGGAGTGGTAATTATTTTAGATTATAATTGCTGGGTTTCTCTTCTTTCATACAAAGGAAATCAGCAAAGCAGAGATTATTGCTCCAACTTTAATTAGGTATTTCCCCACCATCTAGCTTTCAGGTTATTGTTTTCCCAGTAACTTTACCAACCTCTGCTGCTCTTCTGTTGGTTTGGTGGTATATAAGAGACCTTAAGGTATATAAGAGTGGTGGTATATATACCACTCTGAGAGGTGGTATATAAGAACTGGAGCATTTGGAGATGATGTACAATGTGCAGTGAGTGAATGTCACTGATTCATTAAAAAAGCCCCACAACAATCTCAAATAAAGATTAGAAGTAATAATTTTGACATGATCCAGAGAGGAAATCTCTTGTAAATCGTTGTAAGCCTTCAGTCATTCCTCACACTTCTTGCTTAGCTTTGGAGAGATCTCTTTCAAATATTTTCCTCACATACTTATGTCATTTATCTGGATGAGAAAGGCCATAATCACCAGAAAACACAGTATGCTTTAAAAAATGCTCTGGCAACAGACAAGTGCTTTTGTTGGCATAGATTACATCATGGGGGGGCTACTGAAATTATTTTGGATGAAGAGTCCCCTGATACATGAGACTTATCCCACATCCCATTATTTATGAAGCATATTTTGTCCAGGGTGCAGTCTTCTGAAAGGAAATTGCAATGGCTCTGGTGCTCTCCTCCTAAACAATTGTCTTCTTCCTTCCTGGTAGTGAAGGTTTTCTTACTCCACACTTTCTCCAGTCTGCAGTGGATGGCACCCTTTTTCTGCCAGCTTTCTGCAGCTGGTTTTCCTAGGTGCTGGCATCTGAACTTCCCAAGCCATTGTAGTGGATCACATGATTCCCATCTCTGAAGGTCTCCTGGATCACTCTCTGACCCCTTGCAGTCCTGAATTAGTGTCAGCTTCCCGCATGAGCACATTTCCTTTGTCTCACTCTGGACTCACCCTTATTGTTGATCAATGATCTCAATCCATTACTATCTTGTAATTTAAACTAGTTGTTCAGAAGAATTTCATCATAAAATCAGTGGTGGTGTTGCCTCCTGCTTTAATAGAGGTAGATGCTTCTCACAGTGAATTGGCTGTCTGTGGAAGAGCTTTCTATGCTTAAAACCAAACAGGAAATACGCAGTGCGTTAAGTACTAAGCAACTGTTTTCACAGTTTATTGTCAGGGTGCATGTCATGTGGTTGACCATGATCTTTTTTTGGATCCACAAAGAAGAAACTGCGATATATTAGAGGTGTTGAGGTTCTGTTACATGGCAGCTATGCTTTGTGTATGTACTGCAAGGTTAACTGTTTCTAAACATTTATTTTTGTGGTTTCTTATGTGTTCTTACTGTCTCTTTAAGGCAGTTGTGTGGGAATGAAACATTTAGTGCTGAAGGATCAGATCCAAAAATAGAAAAGAAATAGTTCTGAACATAAGCAACGATCCTACAAAGCCTAATGATAAATATAATTGTTAAAAATAGGAAATGGTGCTAGAAGTACTACTGAAGTATTTGTTTCCAGTAACAGCTTATTTCTTCTGTCTCCAGTGAGATAAGTGTCCTGGAGAAACTGTATGAAATAATGTGAAGTTAAAGGTTGTAAATTATAAAGTTTTCCCTCTACCAGGTTTGAAAAGCTGTAGTGTGCACTCCATTGCAGCAGAAAGTCTGGAGAGTCCTGCTTTCTGCCTGCTCTCATGGCTAAATTATTTGCAAAAATAAAAGCTAAATTTGCAGAACCTAACATCTAGAATTTGCTCTAAGCTATACCAGCTGAAAACCCAGTTAATAAAAGTATGGGGTTTTAAAATCTGATTAATTATTTACAAGTCCTGTGGTGGTTGAAGGTGGCTCTTCCTAAATAATGTGTAAGAATACTTGTGATGATGTTTCATCCCATGTGCCCTCTTTCTGGAGGGGTGGTGTGTGGGGCAGACGTTGATGTTTCAGTTTACAAGGCAAAGGGTCGTGGAATGTTTTGAGTCTTGATTTAGGCCCAGGAACAAACCCTGCAGCTGCTTGGGAAGAATATTCTAAGCTGAGAAGCAAAACATTCCACGGTCCTTAACCAGCTCAAAACATCAACATCTGACCTTCACAGTGGCATGAATGAAAGATTTAAAGAATTGTACCATTTTAGAGCTGAGTTCTCCAATGTGTCTGGCATTGTCATATGGTGATGCTCTAATTTTAAGTTACGTGTTGTACCCGGGACACTGTGTTCACTTAATGAGAAAGGGAAAAATAAGTTTTCCAGAGTAATAATTCCTTTTGTATAAAGAGTATGTGAATGGCTACAGGATTTTCAGTCAAAGTTGTTAATATAAATTCATTTTATGATAGATGAAAATAAAATGAAAGTTTCCTTGAAGAAACTATTTTACAGTCTCACAAAACTGATAAAATGTCAAGCTTCAGAGTAACTACTTTAAAAGATGAATTAAACTAAGACCTAGTTTACTTAAGTTTTAAGTTACAAATAATTTATCCAGTGTAAAAACTGGGCATGTCACACTTTTTATTTTACAAATATAATTGTTGAAGTTGTTATAAAGGTTGATATTAATTCCACAGATCAATGTGCAAAACAGCTCTAAATCTATAAATATGTGTGCTACAGATTGAAATTACCGTCTATCCAAACACAGTTTAATGCATGATTAAACTGTCTCCTGCTGTCTTTCATAACTCTTGTGTCCCACATGGAAAGAATTTGTAGGCTAAATCCATTTTCTGGATGACATACTAAAAGTCTTTCTACTTCATTTAGGCATGTCTAAATCCAAACAAATCAGCATCAGCCTCCCTTGTAGCCCACAAGTTCTCCAGGAGGAATTAATCTGATCCTAAAGAAAGTATCTAAGATATATATATATGAGGAATCTGTAGCAGCCTGTTTCACTACACTGACTGTAAAGGAGGACTCCCCTTAGTTAATCAACTAAATTTAACTAAGACTACTGTGGACAACTAAATTTAGACAACTAAACTTAGGTGGGAGGAATTCCTCTACAACAGTTTACATGCCAGTTAGAAATGATGATCTCACTGTCGTGGGCAAAGATGAAACTGACTGTCTTGGTGTGAGTGAAGGCATAGTATCAGGGCATGGGAAGCTTTCACAAATGCTCCATTTTGTCTCTCTCTTGAGAAGCTACTGGCCTTAGTAACTCCGATATGTTCCTCATGCATTTCACTTTCAAACTTACTGATACCCATTGCACTGTCATCTTTTCATGATTAGATTTCTTTCTTTTCCTGTATCCTCTCACTCGGGTTGAAATACGTTAACCAATAAGTTGGTTATGCTCTTAAACTGGGCAGCTCTGGGTACACTTAGAGTGTGAATTAATGGCCAGAGAGCAGGAAAAGTACAGAAAAAGGTCTCAGTTTTTTTCCAAGTATGTTTCTGGCATAGCATACAGGGCGACTGTAGTTCTGTTTCCTTTTCCATACATCTTCTATTACGTTCCAAAGTGACCTGTACAACAACCACCATGGTCGCTTGGTGTTTCAAGTGTTATCTTCTAGGTATTCCAACAAAATCAATTATATAAGTAAGGAGGTATGTTTTATTTGTTGGCTAGACCATGGTGGAAGTTGTAATTCAGAATATCTTATTTTAGCTACATTTTTTCTTGATTTATAAGCTTGGGGTGGAGCAGTTAGAACTATTTACCAGTTGGCTGACAAAAACTTAGAACTTTGCACTTGGCAGCTGATTTGTTTGAGATCGAGAGCGATGGTGTTACAGGAGTGGTAATTATTTGTAGTGCATTAGGCTGATGCAACTTGGCAGCCTTCTCCCTTTAACTATATATTGCAAGTGTGATGAAATAGTGCTTGGAGTTTGATTATTCTGCAGAAGTCCAACTGTTTTAAAAAGTCATAACTGGATTCACTTTGAAGCTTGTTTAAGCAGCCGGAAATAGCTCAGATCCCCTTTACGTGACATCTTTGTCTCTATCCTCCACCTACATTTTGTAAAATATGCAAGTAGAAGATTCAAGTCACATGACTGTATTTTCAGAGGAAACATCCATGATGAAGATGGTTTTGGTGCAAATGATCCCTGCCATTTAGAATATTGCCATGTCTCCTGAGGCAAAGATTTGAGAAGAGCAAAGCTCTCTCTCATGTGAGGAGCTCTTTTTAGATTTCTTCTAGTGATAATCAGAAATAGTATCAAAATACAATGTAGCTCTATTAAGGCATTTGTGGGTGGTGTGTGGAGAACATTGTCTTAAGAAAAAGAAAATACAAAGCGTCTTTATTCACACTCAGCATAGTGGTAACAATTAAGCAGATTTGCTTCTAAAAAGGCTGCATGGTAATTAATTCAGGAACTCTCACAATTTCCTAGATGACAGAGGTGGATCTGACTTGCAAATGAACATAAGCAATTGGAAATCCCTCCGTTATTGCTCCTAGGAGTCTTCTCCAGATATATTTGTAAGCATAAAACAGTGTTGTCCTATCATCTGAAGCAATATTTCACTGCCGAGGTTGACTTGCAGAATTTCCGAAGAGTAGTTAAAAAGCCCATAGAATTCTATGCTTGTTGGTCCATTATATATAACTGTTACAAAATTAGAAAAACAGCTGCAGAGGTTTGTTTTCAATCAAGAAGGAAAAAAAAAAAAAAAAGAAGTAGCTGGATACAAATCATTCTTGACTTGTTGAGGTCAGTACAAATCATGGATAGAGATTAAGACCTAGAGTTTCTAAAGTCTGTAGTGGCATCCATAATGGAATGACTTTTCTTTTTTTAATTATTATATTCTGCTTACTTGATCTGTACTATAGAATGCATAGAAAGCATAAGTCCAAATTTTTTACAGTGCATGCTCAAAATTAACATTACGCACTGGCAGAACAACATTTTGCTATGGCAAATGATAACCAAAATTTTATAGGGTAAAAATTACATTATATTTTCCAGTTCATATCCTCAATTTGTAGACCATGTCATAAATTTGAGCATACTCCAATTACAGTCCTGTTATGATTCTGTTTGTGTTTGGTAAAAGGCCTACTGGAAGGTTTCTATTTTATCTCCTGAGCCTTTATTTCTAGCCAGTCCTAACTGCAGAACTGAGCACTGGCTCTTTCAGGCAAGTGTTCTAAGCACTAGTCTTTGGCATCACATTCTTGTCCCTTCTCTCTATTGTAGTCAATTTTGAATTTCTTTTTCATTGGCAAAATTCAGAAGGAATACTGAAAAATATTATGCTTTAGAGCAACATTGTGATTTGAATATGTGTAAACCACCTCAGAATGCTTCGTTGAAGATTTGACCAGGTGGTCTGAACACTGAACCATTTTGTGAACATCAAGAATTACATGTCTTTCTGATTTGAAAGCAGTGATCCAAGATAATTTTCCTGAAAAATGGATTGCAATATTTTTTCAAGAGAAATACAGTATATCTTACTTCGAAGGAAACAATCTCCTCTAGATCTGTGAATGGGGGAGGGGGGTGGGGGGGCAACAATCTTTTCACAAAGAAGTGGAATTTAAATCAGAGAGTCATAGAACAGCTTAGGTTGGGAGGGACTCAACACAGAGAGTAAGAACTTACTCATGCACTAAAGATCATGCTGTCATAACTAAACCCTTTCCTTGATTAAGTTAGGTGCTTCTTAAAAAAAAATTAACTTCATGTAGCAGACACCAGAACCCATGGAAATAACTGCAATACTATCAAATACCAGTGGACCAGGGGGAACTTTCTTAGGTATTTAATGATCAGAGCAATTTATGGCAGCACAAGAGTTTCTAAAGTGGAAACAAGAGATTGAATTATTGTAAATGCATCTACATTAGTCTAGTATCATAACGTCGAAGTACCCTCTTAAGTGATTTTCCCTCCTGCTTTTTCCCCTCATACCGCACTTTGCTTGGCACTGCGGAGAGACCTTGAGCCTGTGGACTAGATTCTTCTATGGATCCGGACAGATCATTGGCTCCAGGTGTGTTCCTGCCACACTCCAGCTGCTAATGCTCAGCTTGCAGGACCAGGATAGAGCTCATCTGAGGTAAATCACCTGAAATACAGGGTTCTCAGCAAGGAGGTCTGCTCCTATGCACTGTGATATTTGCTGAGGCAGATGCAGTCTTAGGGTATCAATTCCTCTAGGAACGACGGCATGAAAAAATAATGCTCTATCTCCAGTGCACTGTCATGACCCACTCAAGTTTTTCACTTGCTTTTGAGGAGCACAGAGCAAGTCTCAATAAGCAGACTGGTGCCTTCCTTATTCCTTGGTTCTGTCACATGCAGATCTGTGTGGTAGCAGGTGGTTTTCTGAATATAACTGAGACAGCAGGGCTCGTGTCATGTAGGCACAGGTACACCTGCTCCTGCTTCCTCTTTGGTGGTTGCTCTTGATCAGCCTTGCTTCGCACAGTTAAAAGCAATGTGGCAGAGATTAGCTATTTTAGCAGTTGCTCATCTGCTCTCATCAAATCAGACTGGACTTGTAGAAGTAGAGCTGGTCACCAGCCAATTCAATTCTTCACTTCTACCTTCTCACCTGACACGAATTGGAGTTTTACAGATATGCTGCTAACAGTATTCTCAGGAAAGCTAGCTTAATTTCCTTTATACTTCTTTTTTTGTTGTTGTTGTTGAGTCTGGTTTGGGTTTGGTTGGGCAGTTTTTGGGGGGGATTTTGGAATTTTTTTTTGGAGGAGAGGTGTGGATAAAGTAAATTGATTGAAGAATGTGAAGGAAAAGGTAAGGATGAAGTCTTGCTTCAGGGGTGACATATGATATTGAAGCCATCTTATGCTGTCACCCCTGAAAATATGACAGCAAGAAGTTCTGAAAGCAGTAGAAAGCCTTGCCCATTGTCCCCTAGCAAAAGGGAAACATAGCCATTTCAACCCAAATCTTTCTAGTTGATAGATGTCATAGATGAAAACAACTTGGATGAGTGGTTGTCAATAAGCAGGGTGTTAGCAAAATTTGCTTAAATAGGTCAGGGTTGAGTATAATTAGAAGTAATGGGGAGTGAGATAGCAAAGTGAAATACCAGGGAAATATCTGGAAAGCATTTTAAAGAGTGAAGTGTGTTGGACTGTGAAACATTCTCTCCTAGTGTTGAAATACATGCATATGTGTTCATCATTTATATTCTGTGCTGTTTTGCCTTTCTAATGTGATATGATAATCAAGTATCTATGAAAATTATTGGGAAATCTTAGCACCTCTGATTTAATCCTAGCAGTATACATCTCTAGTGGGGCAAGTAGTGAGCCAGATATCATGGATCAGAAATAAGCAGATGGCAGCCCAGAAGGGCTCTGACGTTTGCTCAAATGTGGAGTAACAGGGTATCAGGCTGTGGGATGATAACACCTGGTTGCCTGTTAGCACTTTGTGTCAAGGCAAAACTTTGATTGTCCCAAAAGTGGAGCAGTGCCTGCAATTGCCTCATCTGTGCCAAATGATGGCTGCTAATTTATTATATCTTCATCTTCTCATCAGATAGTGATTTAATGAGAGTCGTTCTTGATTTTACTATTAGTAGCAACAAGTGCATGGCAAACTCGGCCCATGCAGTGAGGTGAAGCTGCACATGCATCTCTCATCCATTGCAGTATGTTGCCAGCAGCCTTGAAGTCTCAGTTTTTGCTGACCCTGTGACACCACTGGGAGAAGAGATGTGCTCTTTTCCATATCTCTGCCCCAATGCAGGGCTTTTCTATAGACTGCACAGCCAGGGAGCAGTTTGAGAGTCACCCCATTGATGTTGCAGCTGCCTGAAAGCAGCTGCCTTCTTCCTTCCCTCCCCAGCAGACATTTAAATTCAGTGTGCTCCTGCGCTGTTCCTAGGGCGTAACCTGGCAGATGATACCTGCCCTAGAGGCAGCCCATTCCCTGCCTGTCATGACTTCCACCTGACCCTGTTCATATCTGAAACCTCAATGTATCATCTTGTGGCCCTACACACCAATATTCAGGCAACTGAGTTCTCCTTGCTATGTGGGGCCCACACAGGGTGTTCATACAGGTGTCCATAAGTATGCTAGGTGAGAACACAGTCTGCTACCTGTTGGAGCTGACTGGCATGTTGATCCCTAAGGCAAGTTGAATCACTTTGCAAGTGCTGCTAAAGCTGTGACAAAGTTGGCTAAAAGGTATGTGACATCTGAAACGGCATCCTTCTTGGATTCTACCTGCGGACAAAGAAGGGTATATTCTATCTGGCCAGTTCCCAAGGATGTCCCAGGCATGTAGGATATCTTAAAGGTCATTCTCTGTTTAGAAAATCTAATCCCATCGTGGTTATCCACTGACAACAGAGGGAGTTTGGGGATTTATCTCAAATGTCGATGTCTACATTTAGACATTTAACGTAGGTGTCTTAACCCTGAACTGAATCCCACCCACAGTTTTATTTTCCTAAAAGAAGTAGTCTAAGGACATGAGATTGCCTGAAGCAAAATGCCAAAAACTTGCCAGTAAATGATTGTCAAATATATGCAGCACTTTGACACAGCTCTCATCCAAACGGTTGCTTTTCAGAAATGAATGAGAGTATAATTCTAGGGTCCACTGCCACTGGATGTAATTCTCAATTCTGTGTTATTTACCATATTCCAATGGACACTTTTCTGTTGCATGATCCACTGCCCATTTCTTATTGTTTTTATGCTCTTACAGTTTCTTTTCTGGCCTGGTCCTGTCAGTTGTTAAGCCACTGCTAAGAATGGTGGACATTTTTTGCTCTTACTGGTATCTGTAAAATGCAGGATTGAGATACTCTTTTTCAGTCAAACTGAGTAATCGTTTCTGAGGAGAAGAGTTTTATTAACAGCTGATATTTCTACCTTGAGGTTGCCCTTATGTTTTGAGACAATTAGCTTGATTAAGTTCTCACTGACTTGCCACTGTGCAAAGAGCTTTGGAACTACTCTGTAAAGGCAATGTCTAAATTATTCTACCCTTGAATTAGTCCCATTTGTCTTGCTATTTAAGCAAATTAGTGTGATTAGTCTAGAAACAGTTCTACCTCTGGAAAACAAATTGCTCATTTTACCATGAGAATTGTTACTGTGAACGATATTAAAACCTCAGTCAGCATCTCCTTACACAACCAGCTGTAAGTGAGCACTCAAGCACAGTATGTACCAATGGCAATTTAATTTTCCCCCTTGTTCCAAGCAGTGAGTGTAGAGAACTGAGGGATCCACATTTCAGTAACATGTCATCCCTAATATCTGACAGTCTGAAGTTTTTGCTGCTGTAAAAAAAATAACCACTTTGAATATTTTGATTCTTAATCGTTCCTAAAAGGAGTCTTCTTTCTGTTCACAAACATGATTTTAGATGGGATTATTTTCCTTTGTTTGTCTGATTTTTCTCCTTAGAGCACCGGTAAAATACTATCAACTCTTTTTATGATGGATAATATTATGTTAACAGTTCCTGGTTGTTTGTTAAGGGTTATTGCATGTCTGAAGCTATAGCTCTCAATGGAAAGAATGCCATAATTTTAGATTTCCTTGAACAGAAACCACTGGTGTTTGTAGTGCTCAGACCATCAGGGCACTAACCCACTTCAGCAGTGAGCAGTGCTCAGAACAACTGTCTGTGGATGGCCTGGAAGGTGGAGTGAGTCCTGGGAGGCAGCATGGCCCACAGGGACCAGTGGAGGTCCCTGCTGAGGACACCACTTCAGTGGCAGGGAAGCAGTGGCTGGAGGGCATTGTAAGGAAGTGTGCTAGGCTGTGTTTTCAGGGAAGGTATTACCATCAGGCCAGAATAACCTGCTGCTTATTTAGTTAATGCATCTCTTGTGCGTGGAATTTCTAACAGAGTCATCATTAGATTTCCACCATTGTTTTTGATTCCATGCATCTGCTAGAGCATCTACTATGAGTAATTTTAGACTGAAAATTAGTATTTTAAATAGCGCATTTTGCAATGGTACTGTAGTACATGTGTGGAGTCAATAAAATAATTATTTTCAAGACAGAGCATGAACATTAGTTAGTAGAAGTACATAGCCTTGTTACTAACAGCTGTTTTTACCTTTGGGTTATGCTCAGCTTTGTATATACTCCCATTTTTAGAAGAAAAAAGAAAATTCCAAATGGAAACTCCATCACTAGCGGCTGAGTTTGAAAGAAATACCTTCACTCAGTGTGTGACTGCAATGTCAGCATGGAGGGGACTGCAGAGAGGGTAGGATACACCTGCACAATGAGGAATAATGTTAACAGCTTCCACATATCTATTTGAAGGTCAATTTCTTTATGTGGCTTAGGGTTTGATTCATCTCTTAGAAACCAGTTTTAAGGAAAAGTAGGTATTACTTCCCTTGCCAGTTATAGTGAATTGTACGTCTATACCCCTTGAATATCAGTGATGTTCTTTAATATCTCAGGACATTTAATGAGATTTTAGTGGCCAGCAATGGTTTGATATGTTGGTTTAGGACAGCATCTCAAAGGGAACATGTGCCACAACTCATGGTGCAGTCCTTTTTGTGCTGGTATATGTATTCTTACTTAGAAGGGAATTAGAGTAAGAAATAAATTTCCTGCAAGGGGAAATCTTTCCAAAATAAATTTGGCTCATGACCTGCCTTACTGCATGCATGACCAGCATTATTGCTGTATCTTGTTTACAATAGTGACAGGCACCTGCATATCAGGACATATTCCTGATATTTCTAATCAAGGTAGGGTATGTCTTCCTTTGTACCTTTGTATTCATTTGGTTTTGACCAAATGCAATTTCTTATTTGCAGGTATTTTCTTTTCAAAATGAATTTCCTGAACATCTTTGGTTCAGAGAATTCTTCAAATGCAGATACTCAGGCCTAGATTCATACTCACCTATGCCAGTCAAAATAAAGAAATGGAGATTTGACTGAATTGGTTGCAGCAGGATTTTCCTTCTCTTTTTCCACTAGCTCTAGGAGAACAAGATAAATACTTTCCAGCTTAGAAACCTTAGCAGGCTGTCCAAATTTAGGTAGGTTGCATTGAGGTACAGCACTACTAAATGTGGTTAATACCTACAGTGTTTACCTCTTATATTCATTAGTAAGAGGCATGGTTGGGTGTCATTCAACTCACTTGGAAGAAAGAGTAAACAATAAAAGCTTCTCTTTTTAGCCAGTTGATAATTGCCTTTTTTTTACCTTATTGGCAAATATGATCAATAAAATAAAATGAAAAAGAAAGAAAGAAAATCAAGTATTTATATTCCAGCTATCTTACTTGATAAAATAAAATGGTGGTGGGTATATTTAGAACAAAGTCTTCAAATATAAAGTTCATGATGTTCACAAGGAACATTTGACATTCTTAACTACAAGAGGTCGTGGAGTCAAAGGCTTACTGACTACTAACAAACAGAGGCAGAGACCTGTGTGATACATCTAAGTAAAGAGAAAACTGACTAAAACTCAAGCTCTGTGGAGGAAGATGATTACTGGAAGAAAAGAAGTTCTTATATGTATGCATCATTGCAGAATTAGGTACATGCATTATGAGGTTTCTTTTGCTTTTCCCTTGAGACCTGTTATTTCACTGTTGTGAGAAGCAGAGTAAGAAAGGTTGGTCTAATCTATCTAAAAGTGCAAATTACATGAGCATTTACAGAATAAATTTTAAAAATATTTTTTTTTCCTTTTACCAGAAGTTTATTGACTGAAAACAGCTGAGGAGGAAAAGAACATGGGTTATCAGCAGATTAAAAGCTGATGATTATGATGGAGTCTTGAACATGGTGATTGTTGGTCTAGAACTTGAGTAAAATATCCAAGTATGAGAGAATTACTGAAATCATATAAGGCAGGAAAGTGTTTCTTGTGTACACTTTGGTCACCCAGAAGAAGTGGTATGGCAAAGGAATAGTGCAAATACCAAAGGAGTCTGAAGGTCCAATTCAGCTGACCACTTGTAGACCTCTATTACTAGTTGAATGCCTGAGGGTACCAGGGGTTTGGGGTGTGAAATAAGAGCTAGAGGGGACCTGTGCCTTTTCAGGAGAGCAACTGGGGACAGGTAGGGCATCCTGGGGTGTTTTGGGTTGCACCAATGTGCAAGGAATAGGCTGGAGCTGTAAAGGAGACGTATTTGTGCAACCTGGCAAAATGAAGTCTTAAAATGGGGATAGCTTTTTCTCCAACTATGCTGGAAGAAGGATAATCCTGTCAGTAGTTCTCAACAGCTGAACATAATTTAGGACTGAGGAAATTGTCGTGCCAGAGGAATGACACCACCACTCACAGAAGCAGTGGGTCAGGGGGATCCCAGCTACTTCTGAGAGAGAGTCTGATCTTTAGAGAGTCAGATTGCTGGAGGAAGTTGCCTGTGTGAGAGGCTGGATTTAGTGGCTCAGATAGCCTTTTCCAGTTCACGTTTTTCAGGACCAGGAAGCCATGTTGATTTTCCCTCAATCTGCCTTTTGTGAGAGTTCAGATGAGGTACTTACAGTAATCCTTAAGTTTGGGAATGTCTCATAACACTGAACTTCTTGATAATTAGAATATTGTTTCAAAGAGTTTCTGATAATCAGCTGTCATTTTCCTGAAATGTTAATGTTACTTGCTGTTCTCTTCAGCTTTTATTTGCTTGTCTTGCCAAGTAGGTATTCCTACACTGAGAATCTGAGTTAGGCTGGCTTGTGTTTAGATGAACTTGTACCCTTTGGCTTAAGATGAAGAAAGCATAACACAGGTGCTTCAAAATAAAGTTGTTTACTTGCTGTTTTCAGACATAAATCTGGATGATTACTTTTTAAACTAGATGAGTAAAAACCTGGGCTAAAAGAGTGCAGAATTAATCTTCTGCCAGTTGGAAATATTGACAAGATGCATTTTTCACAGTGAAAGTTTTCTGTATCAATTATTTACTATTTTCTTATCTGTCAAATGTATTTTTTTTTTCTGTGAATAACATCCTGAAATAATTATGTATTTGGGAGAGAAGTCATTATTTATCAGAGACTTTATATAGACTTCAGGAAGTAGTTGATAAGGAGTGTTGAGGAGATAGATTTGTTGTTCAGATTTTCAGGTGATCTATTTTTAAAGTTTTTGTGTTGTAATACAGTGATACACCTTTTTCTGGCATTCTCCCACACAAGAAAATACAAACTTCCTGAAGGGTGCTTGAAGTATTTGAGCTATTAACAATCTCACGTAATTGCTGCTGGGTCACAGATATACAGAGCACTATAATAGACATGCTTTTGTCAGCCAGGGAATCCACATGACAGCTTTCTGGTGCCATCACTCCCTAGCAATGAGAATTCTCTTATGGTTACTATTTATATTTTTCATTCCTGTTGTAATTTAGCAGGAGACTTTTAGTCCTGAATTGTTATTTTGGCATATGTATAAATGACAATTTGGCCATGCAGGCAAATTTCTGGAAAGAACTGTTCTTCTGGATTTAAGAAGCCTTATGTAATACCTCGTCAAGCTATTCATCAGGGCATGTTCTGTGCTATACGTTTAAAGGTCCTGAGTGACATGAAACTGTCATTTTATGACTTCTGGCAAATAGGGCTTGTCAAACTTCTGGTGTTCTGTTCTGTTCTTTGAAGCCTTTATTGATATAAGGGCAGGAAGGGGTTAGTCATCACATAAGCGTACAATTTCTTGAGGAAAAAACATACCATTATTTTTGTCAGGCTCTGGTCCAGATAGTACATAGTTTTCACTGTTAAACAATTTAACCAACCAAATTATACATTTGACTGATTTCAATCAATTTTTTTTTCTGGGGTTTGTCACCTATGGATGATGATCTTCTTATAGACTTGTATAACTATATTTTGTGTTATCTAACTAATTAAATTGTGGAACACTCTTTGCTATTGAGTTTAAATTATTTAATTTGATATCAATTTGATTTTGATTTGATTGATCATTATAATTCTTTTTACTTGAGTTTGTGGATTATTACTGGTAGGTGAGCTTAGGTAATAAATTTTCCTGATTTTATTTTTATGAAGTCTTTTAGTAAAATATATTAAAATGCACCAACTCAAGTGTCTCTAAGCAGTGTGAGGGTAGAACCACTAAGGATGTGGGTAGAAACAGGCCAGTAAATTCCAAAACTTGAACAGTTTTCCCTAGCTAGCCTTTATTTATTGGTAGCTTTTGGGGTTTTTTTAAGTTCAGCCGCTTTCGAGGCTCCCCAAAAAATACACATACCACTCTGAGGGCAGAAGCCAGTACTAAACTGCTTATGTGAGGATATATGTATGTACACAAATCTCTTCACAGCTGGCTCTCTATTGGCTCTAAATACTTGAAAAGTGTTTTAACTTATCCTCAGGCTGGCTTAGCTTGTACATCTGAAAATGGACCCACAGTGGAGTGTTTTTATTAGCAAGTCTTTACTAAAAGTATTTGGGCACTCTGCCCTAATGCTCCCTTTTCTGGCCAAATTGCATGCTGCCTTGTACTTCATCATAGGAGGCATGGGAAGACGTGGTTCTGTGTGAAAACATAACCCTGGGACTTAGAAAAGTCACTGCTCCTTGTAGCATAATTCCCACAAGTAATGCTCCTGTCCCGTATTTCCCAACCTGATGTGCATCCTCTCTCCTTTCCTGCTCAAGTGAACTTACACAGTCAGACCATTTCTACCCAACCCCTTTCTCAACAGAAATTGTGTGCACGTTTCTTCTTCCATCCTTTTCTCATTTGTAGAAAGACCACCCACCCTCTCCATGAGCAGGGACAGCCCACTCCCCGCGTCCCCTGAGGAATGTTGCCATGCTGTGTGGCTGCTGCAGGATCACATCCACAGAGCATTAGGTCAGTGCTACTGTTGGAAATGCTGGAAGACAGCCTTCTGTGTAGCCAGATGACACTGAAGTACTTTTATCTTGAGAACTATTTTGGAGAGCTCCTTGAATTTACCCAGGAGAATAATGCCAGCCAAGAAGACAGGAAGGTCGACTCAACTGGATGTTGCAGTCACTCATTAAGATCATTATCTGTGTTATTGCCTTCCCTGTCCTTCCCACCCTAAACTGGCTGCCTACTGCGTGCAGGCTGGATTCACATCGTTCATGCTCCATCATTTCAAAGAACAAGTTTATGTCAGTATGTGGAAAGCAGTCTCTCTCTCTTTTGCTCTGGTAGCAGGTCTAAACATGTCACTATTTCCCTCTGAGCGAGAGCAAATAGCTCAGGCTTCAAGGTCATTCCCACAGATTCCTGATGACATTTCCATATTGCTACCCATCAGCAAGAGGTAAGCAGGCATCTTGTGTTTTTCTGAAGAGTGCCTCTTTCTAGTTGAGATAAAACTGGGAAGATGAACTGATTTAGTACTGTCATCTAATGATACTTCTGTGAGCTAGTGATGCTCTTTTTTTTTTTCTCACAGGTGAGCTATCAGATTTTTTGCCCATAAGGTAAAAATGAAATTAGGATCAGTTTTAGGGTATTTGGAGAAGCAAGTTCTTGAATATATCTTATATTTAAAAATATGCACATTTGCAATACTGTGTGCTTGACCCCAAATCATCCTACCCCTCTAAGTTGTATTATAATTTCTAATGTCTCTCAAAACTTTTTTTTTTTTTTTAATATTTTGATGTTTCTCAAACCTCAGGCTGATAGTAGTCCTGGATTTAAAGGTCACTGTTATGAGAACCTGTCATTCTCAACTAAGGTTTGGTGTAACATCAGCCCTAGAAGGTAATAGTTTCCTCCTATTTGGCATTAAGTAAACTTACAGACCCTCTTTATGCTATATATGAAGCACCGTGCTTTAAATCCCCTAAAAATACTATGAAATTGCATCCTGTCTTTTGCAAATACAACATCAAAGCAAGTAATCTGTGTCACCTGAACAAAGGTTTACCATATTCAGTGTCCCAGGCTCAGACTCTCCCAGGTCTTGATCCCTTAAGATGCTGATATAAAATGTGGTGGAGTTTCATCTACCATATAACCATTGTACCTTGGACCCTGAAAGTTGTTCTTTGTAGCTGATGTCCTGTCTTGCTGACTGGGAAGCCAGAACAAGTGTAAGCAGACAACATGCTTCCCATCATCCACTACAGCTGTATACTAGGTCATGTTCTTTGCTTTACTGAAACTTTGATTATAGGGCATTTTAAACCAGAGCAAAACCAAGAGGTTTATCTCTTTTCCAAATTAACAGCCTTATAGGGAACATACACCATACTGAATAATTCAGTTTATCTCTTGTATGCATGACTCAGGGTTGAAGTCCAAATTGCTACTTTTGCTATTGTTAGCTTTCAAATCTGAAACTGATTGTAGTTCTAACAGTGAAAAATTACTTTCAGGTGAGGACCCCACGTACTGTATTTCCAGCTATAACAATTGTAAAATAAACAGTGCTAGAAGGCAGGCATGGTCAGTGAAACCCCATCACCTGCAGCTGAAATTGTTGGCGCAGTCCCTGGAATCAACCCAATTGCTGTCTCAATGCAATTAACATCTTCCTACGCAGTTTCCAGGTGCAGTGTAGGAGTTAGCATGGACCCCAAATCATTCCTAGAAGACAGTGCTCATTCAGCTGTTCTATTTTGGGTCAAAGTATGTTTAACAGTATGGGCACAGCCTATCCAGCTGACCCCAGTGCTAGAGCATGTTGAAGTTACTGTCTAGACATTTGGTTGTAAGGCAATATCTGGGCTGATGCTGGGTTCAGAAATCAAAGGCTTATCTGCATTTCTTTTGTTCTTGTTGAAATGAAACCGTCTGTCACTGTGACTGAAAGTGAAGGAACGTTATGCTTCGTTTGGACTGGGATCTATCTTCCTTTCCAAAATTCCTTTGAACATAATTTTTACTGTGTATCAAGTAGGGTTCTATATCAGATTAAAGCTGGTATGTCACAGATCTATTTTAGAAAGAAAATTTCATACTTTCACGAATCTAGCAAATGCCAGAAACTTTCCTTTGTCATGAAAAGTGCATATCGTTTTTTTTTTTTTTCAGAAGATCACAGAGAAATCAGCGCGTTATTCACTTGTCATAAATGTTCTGGTTTCCTGAGCAGGGTGATGCTACAGTTACTTGTGAAGCTTCCCTTTTTTTCCCATGAAAATAGTCTGAAAAACAAACCCATGAGCAAAATCAGAAGTGTGCTTTTTATGATATCATAGAAGAAGCTTTATAGTATAATGCTATGGTTATCTATCTTTATAAATTATAATCCTGTAGTAAGGCTAACAGTGGTCAGTGTTGGAAATAAAATACCTTTAGAAGGGTGTTGTCAGTGAGGATTTCAGAAGTTGCTCATCTGGATACTGTAGAACACATCCCTATCACTCCTGCTGCCATCTGCTGAAGGAGATGTATTGTCACTGAGGTCTCTTTCTGTCTCTGAAAGGTTTGCAGTATGTCTGTGAGCAGTAATACAAGTGGTGCATCACAGAGGCTCTTGGTGCCTGCTCGTGCCTCACTCCAATTCTCCTCTTGCACCTGGCTGTGACTGTTTTGGGGTAGAGGGACAGCATGCAAGGGAAATGCAAGTCAGGGTCCCCTGGAAAAATAGGGAGGATATGATCCTATATGTAGAGGAAGCAAATATGGTGGAAAAAATGCCAGGGAAATCTGATTGCAGTTTTTCTTGAGCTTTGATGGGGAAATATCTATGTGTCTGTGATTATAATATGCGTGTATATGTGCATATACACAATGATACAGCAGCAGAAGAAAAATTCCAATTATTTATTTAGCGTTATTTAAATTAAGAACATTAGCTTTTCTTAAGAAATATCAAATTATTAAATGATGATAGAGTGGAAATGGTAAAGGTTTGCAAAGAAGGCAGAATGTTACCTTTCCTCTCTGAAAAACAACATATGAAAGAAACAGTCCCATATAATTTGAAATAGTGGTCTGTAGCAGGTGTAAACAAAACTGCCTGTTAAGAAAAAAGTATTTTCTCATAAGAATCACTCTTCTGTCAAAGTATTACGATTTTCTTTTTTTATCTATTTGTTTTGCTCAGGTGCTGCTGATATTTCCTTGACATGGCAGGAAGCACTACATAGAGTTATTTTGTCTTTATTTCTTCTCTGAAGTATTTTTATTATGTGTCAGGTATATGGACTATATACTGTAGAAACTATAATTACACTTTTTATAAGTTTGCACCATAATTTTTTTTTCTTTCATTCCCCTCCCAGTGGCCCTGTGTGTTTGACCTCTTGTTTCTTTAGACTTCTTCCTACAGAGACACTCAAAGCAGCTGGAGACTTTTGTGCTGCTGCTGGCTGTTTCTAGCTCTTACAGCTCCATGAAAATCTGTCATATGCGTGCATTTACGTGTGAAAGCACAGTAACAGTTGTTTCACAACACTATCTATCTGTAGATAAAAAAAAATAAATTTTTTATTTTTGTAAACACCCATGGAACCATATCTTTGATGTTTATGTCGCTTTCCAGGAGTATACTTTATCAGCAATCAATCTCTAGTTTCTAATTGCATGTAAACATAGACTTTTAGTTGTGACAAAACTTTATTTATGGATAATTATTTTCAGGAATTAGTGCCAGCAAGAAATAGAGATTAGCGGAGGACAGCTATTTAGAAGAATGAGAATGTGTGTTTAATATGTCTCTTCTGAAAGAGACAATCTAAACTTAGACCTACTTTTTAAGAACCATGAAAAGGTAAACAAAAAAGCTTCCAAAAAGTATTTTCATTATGCCTTACATTGAAGCAATAAAAGATCTTCATCAGACTTAACATGAAAACAAAGAAACAAGAAACCCTCAAATCATCCTCCTGAAATCATGATAGATCCCATCTGTAGGTCACTGTACTCTTCTTCTGCCATAAACATCTCTGATGCCCAGTTTCATTGATAGAAATTAATGCCTGGTTTGTCGCACAATAAATGGGGAGACAGTGATCTGTTTATTCCTGTGCTTTCAAGAGAGAGGAGCTCTCTCCTTTAGCATTAACCTCCCAGCTGCAGTCCCTCGGTTTTCCCCAGGGGTCTTGGGGAACTCTGTAGATAGTAAGAAACTGAATAATGTGTGTGAGTTGTTATGGGTTAACTTGACATCTGCCTGACAGATATGAAATAGAGCCTGTGGTGAGACCTAAGTCGTTGTCAGGTGGCAGCTGGAGTCAGGCAGGATGCCCTTCCACATCCAGCACCCAATCTACTTGAGTTTGGGAACAGGGGAATGAAACTCTAAGTGTCTGTGGCTGTCCATGGAATATGGCAGTCCACCTTTCTTGTAGATACCTCCATGTGAACTTCTACATTTATGTTTGTTAATTTGAATCTGAACGTGAAACTTTTTTCCTTCTTGAACTGAACTTGCAGTTTTGAAATGAAAGAATGAAAAGCAAACTGATAAAATACAGTGCATTTAAGAATGTGATATCTGTTCCAGGGATATAAAACTGTGCAATGGATATGAACTTTATTTTACTGAGAGTGAGATTAACAGAACATAATCCACAGACTGTGCAACTTCCACTAGCCCAGACTGTAGACTGATACCATCTTGTAGGGAGAACAGGGAAACATCTTGCAAAGGACTGCGATTCCTCAGCTCCTATATATGGATCTGGAGGAGAGTTCTTTCTCATGGGTCTTGTTTGCTTTTTCCTGCCTGCCTCAAGCCCTGTTGATCTGCTCCGGAAAACAAAGAGAACAACTCAGCCTTTGTACGTATTGCACTGCTTAAGTGGAGCAGATTAATTACTATGTTCCTCGCAGTGTTTAGTGATTATTTTTTTTTTTAATGCATCAAAGTCTCACAATAATAAAAATATAGCTTGCTATCAAATCACAACAGAGATTTTGTTTTAATGACTGAAGAAAGTGGTGGAAAAGGCAGTGGGTTAATTCAACTTGCATTATCAGCTGAGAAAATTACAAGAAGCTGCAGTTCTTTCTCTAATAAGGTGTTCAACCTCTAGCTGAACAGCAGAGGGAAATATTTTTTTTTGTACCTTTGTTCTTTGAGATCAACTTTTTCTCTTCCCTCTTTCCCCTTTTTTTTACTCTTTTTTCCCCAGGTAGAAGATTGGTTTTCTCATGGTTCTTTCTGTTAGAAGGGATTTTTTTTGCAAAGTCCTTGAATACAGGATACGGAATAAAAGCACAGACATTATGTGCTTTGCTATATGTAAGACTTTAGAGTTGTTTTGTAGCTGCTATGTTCCAGTGTTAATTCTAGTCTAGAACTGAGTAGTTCAGAATCAAAATTGTGACTATTATCTACCAGTGCTTGGGAATTTATCTCTTCTGGATTTTGGTTTTGCTTTTAGGTTCTGCATTTTAATTTATAAATTAGTAAGTTCTGGCTGGAAAAACATTTTATGTGAATGTTTTTCTAATAGCATATGAGATTGAATCAAAATCTTAGTAGAGAAGCTCACCACTGAACTGCGCAATCTGTACCTGCCAAAATAAGTCAGGGTATTTGAGCAGCACTAGGAAGATGTAAAAGCTGTATTTAGTTGTCTGCACACAATCCTCAAGCAACACACGGGTTGTTGTAGGATGTCAGAGATGATGTCTCCATCGGAATTACTTTTTACCCAGTCAGAGTTGATTTTGGCACAGTTTTTGAATTGTCTTTCCTTGTGGCCCATAGATTCTACATTCTTTGTGTCCATTACCAGCAATCCATTCTTCTCCCCAGGCTTTGTTAACCTCCCCCTAGATCTGAGACAACACTTGGACAATAGTGCCACCTTTAACTTATCTCAAGTCCCTGATGTAGTGGTTTATCAAGATATCCACAGAGGTATATTTGGGGGGTAGAGGGAGGCTTTAGTGGTCATTGGTGGTCACAGATGCCATCTTTCCCATGACTTGGGGTGATCTTTGTTTGACCAGTGATACGTGTATGAGCAATTGCTTCTCTACACGGTTTGCTGTGGTGGGAATTTTTTGTCCAGATGCACTAACCAGGATGTGCTAACCAAATTTTGCCTCTGTCAGACCTGGGGTTGTCACCATCCTGTCGCTCCCTTCTGTGCTTTTTCCCATGGCAAAGTCTTTCTGTGGACTTTACAGTGTTTGAGGCAGGCAAGTCTACTCTTTAAGTTCCTTGCAGAACTGAATGAAGAAATTAGAGATGAAGCAGAGCTACACTTTTGGTGCAAACTATGTTATATCATATCATTTCATGTTTGCCAAAGACTTAAAAAATGCATACAAGCAAGTGGTATTCTGGGACATGTGCTTTGACTCGGTAAGTTACAAACAAGCACTGCTTTGGCTTCCACTCTTGCTTACAAGTTCTATTGGTAAACAACATTTTGTACATGTTTCAACATCACATTTTAGTATGAGTTTTAAATACTTATATATTACAAATATTGTTTTGCTACACCATACCCCCAAACCCGGTTACTGATTTGATCTTTATTTTCATGTTGCAGAGACAAAGTATTAGAATGGCATAAAATATGGCCCAGTTCTACTACAAAAGAAGTGTCAATGCTCCCTACAGAGATCGTATCCCTCTTCGCATTGTGCGGGCAGAATCCGAACTGTCTCATTCAGAGAAAGCCTATCTGAATGCTGTGGAGAAAGGAGATTACGCCAGTGTAAAGAAAGCTTTGGAGGAAGCAGAAATTTATTTCAAGATCAATATTAACTGCATTGATCCCCTGGGAAGAACTGCACTCCTTATTGCAATTGAAAATGAGAACCTTGAGCTCATTGAGCTGCTCTTAAGTTTTAACGTGTATGTGGGAGATGCTCTGTTGCATGCCATACGGAAGGAGGTGGTTGGGGCTGTGGAGCTGCTGTTAAATCACAAGAAGCCCAGTGGAGAGAAGCAGGTACGTGCAGGATTTTCTGAGTTTGTAGCCTGGTCTGAAATAAAGAGAAGAATTGCGCAAGGGGAGTAAGAAAAAGAAAACCATCATCCTTGTGCACAGTACTTGAAATGAGAAAATCAATTACTTTGATGCTGTATGCATTGTGTTCATCTGTGTTTAGACATCATAGAGTCAGAAATTGTTTTGAGTCAGAAGGACCTTTAAGTATCATCTAGTTCCAACATCCTGCCATGGGCAGAGATATCTTTCCTTAAACAAGGTTGCTCAAAGCCGCATCCAACCTGACCTTGAGCACTTCCAGGGTAGGACACCCAGAACTTCTCTGGGCAGCCTGATCCTGTGTCTCACCACCCTAATTGTAAAAAATGTCTTATTCTGTCCATTCTAATTGTATCCTCTTTCAGTTTAAAACTGTTGCCTCTTTTCGTGTCGCTACAGGCCATGGTTAAAAGTCTCTCTTTTTCTTTCCCATAACTCCCCTCTGTATAATGATAACATTTTTCCTGCAGATATTACTGAGAAGTCTTTGATCATTCAAAGAAGCAAGCAATTAAAAAGAGGATAGTAGTGTTAATATGTAGTCCTTTTGAATTAGTTATGAAGCTCCTGTGGAACTCAGTGCATGTTTTGACCCATCTGTGCGGAGGTCATCATATCCCAACTCAGCAAGGTAAAACTGGTAGACATGACCCAGCTGATCAGAACTTCAGTCCTGCCTCCAGTAGTCATCCATCCTATCAGGTACAACTGAAAATGTGCAAACTCCTCTCCCTTTCTCCCTGTCTTCTCTCAAAGGAAAAAGTCATTACATGCAGTCTCATTTGTGATCTGATACCTACTGTGCTTTCCCTTGAACTACCTTGGGACATCTCTAGGAAGTATCTAGCCTCTTGCAAATCTTCCTCATTTTAAGGAAATAGTGGAGACAGGATAACATAGCCCGTAAATACTGATCTTCCCAGGGCTCTTCTAGGAATAAAAACCTTTAAAGTAGTTATAATATTGTATTCTATTTTCATCAATTTCAAATTTTATGTGTTATAGGTACTCTATTAATGTATTTCAATGAATAGTATGTTGAAATGATTACAGCCTTTTTACAGATAAAGCATATGATATACTTTAATTACAGTATAATGTACTTGCCATGGATAGAATTGCAGATAATAGGTAAAAAGTATAATTTTGGCTGATAAAATAACATGAATTCTATGCTTCTTTGTTATGGAAAGAAAGAAATATACTAGGTCTTTCTGCAAATATGTGTGCCTGCCTTCTCTTCTAGAAAGTAAAAGCAGAGCTCATGTGAAATGACAACAGATTAATGTCAGAGAAGGAGAAGAAAACTAGGTTCACATTATGTTTGTCTCATTTCATTATTCCTCAACTGATAGTGCAGATCTGAATACAATGTATAGGAATTTCTCAGTGCAGTGTACCAGGACCCTGAAGGATCAGTGCACAGCCCCATCCCAAACCCCTATTAAAACCGCTGTGTGTCCATTATGCAGCCTCTATAGTGTGAGTTGCCATTTGCAGGGTAGGGTTCGTGCCACCTGGCCATCCAAACATGTGTCTCATCTCTGGTCTGGCTCCCTGGGCTCCACTTAGCCGTGGAGAAAAATGGAGATCCCTGGAGAGCACCTCCTGCTGTCTTTCTCAATTGCTTGTTTTAGGACAGCATAAACCACTTTTTGGCCTTAAGAGTCCACAAATTCACCTTACAATAACTGCCTAAATTTCAGACTTCTTCAGGCTTTCAGGACTACTTTTTCTATGCACCACAGCTGCTGTAACGAAAACACTTGAATACAAAGAGTAAAACTTGTATTAGGTGAGCTTCATGCTATAGCAGACAAAATATAGGCTTGCTTTTTGTGTGGATACTACCATTCATGTTAAATTATCCACAGCCTGCTTTGCTCCAGTCCAGAGGTTAGTCCTCTGTGCTGAAGCTTAAACATGTTCAGTGACAGACTCCACTGCTGGCTAGTGTGGAGAATGCTGCTCCTCCTGCTCTTTCTTGGTTTCCCCAGCTGCACTTGCTGGGGGTCTTACTCTAAAGTGTGAAGAGTAATCATGAATCATTTGAACATAGACATCTCCTTTTGTGTCTGTACAAGGCTAGGCTTGCCCGTTGCCACTCCAAGCACTGCTTGCAAGCCAGTGCTTATAAAAATGGCTTTTTAACGAACAGGTTGCTCACATGTGTTCTCTGTTGTATGCACTGGGATCCCAACAACAATTAAGCTTCTATGGGCATCATAGAATGTGAAATAATACACCGATAATCACACTGGTTCGTTTTTAGGAACATGGCATGCTGAAGAGAATGTAAATGCCACTGGTATTTTTGCAGTAATGCCACAATGAATTTAATACAATAAAAAAAGTACCTTCTGACTGAAAAATCACTCCAATGAGCTAAAGATATAAAATCTGGATACGCAGAATTTTATACTTTTTATATGCTTTTATTACAATACTTTTTTTCGTCCTCCAGGTTTTTTTTTTCCCTTCAAGTTTCTTTCGAAACTATTTCAACTACAACTTTACTTTTTTGATTGCTGGTATTTGTAAATATTTGTCATACTGTTTAGACAATGATTCATTTTCGGACTCTGAGCTTTTAATAACATGATTATCTTTGGCTGTCTGGTTTTCCTTCTTTGCATAAATCTGGTCGTGTGTGGTAAAATCCTGACCCTTTGAAGTTAGTGGGAGTTTTGCCATTGATTCAGGGAGGTCAAGATTCCACCCTTTTTGCTGGGTTGTTTTTTTTGGTCCCTGATGAAAATTTTTATTTCTGCAGGAGACAGATCATAATAAAAACACCTTGCTAAATACTTCCAAGCACAAGAAACAGTTTCCCAAGTGTTTTATTAGTGATACAAGTTATGAACATTCAAATTCTGGAAAAAAACTGATATGATTCACAAGTAAATGAATTAGCTCTCACTATTTTTTTTATGTTCATGAGATGATATCCTGTGTATGATGCATAGCTAATTTCAGCTTCACCTCATACAATAATGTAGCTATATTTGTAAAACAAAATAATTTTTAAGCATAGAATTTCTTATATAATTCAAGTGCTCATTGTCAATGTCAGAAAGCTAGAAGAAAATGTCCTCTTATGTCAACAGACAGCTGCAATTCTTCAGGACTGCTGAAATGTATCTTTTTAAAGAACTGGTTATCTTCCAAAATTTAGTTCTTTGAACACCTAAGTGTTGCAAGAGAAAAGGGGGAAAATTTAACAATATGTTAATTCTGACCAAGAATCAATGCATATAGTTAAAGTAATGCATTTTTGCATTTTTGGAAAAATTTCCAAACCAACGTCTACAAATTAGTAGATGCCAGTGAATCTTAATTTACACTTTCTCCTAAAAGAAACAAAAAACCCAACAGAAAAACCAAAAAAAAAAAAAAAAAAAAAAAAAAAAAAAAAAGAAAACAAAGAAAAAACCCTCACCAATAACAAAAAACCCTAGCAAAACCCCAGTGAAACAAACCAACACGGCCCTCCTCCCCCCTCCCCCCCCACTGCAAACTATAAAACAATGTTCAAATCTTGTTAAAGTTAGATCTAAACTCTTTAGTCTACTGATCATTCAGCTGCAGGGCTCTACTTAATAGCCATACATGATGCCATACATGATAGCCGTACAGCATTTCAAAGACCACATAGATTACAATAGTTTTAACCTAATTATCAATATATGGATACATCTGGTGCCACCTGGTGACTGCAGATGAGGCATATAGGTTTAATAGTTTTGAATTGTCTTTGAACTTCTGTTTCTCCATTTTTGAGTGAGGTCTTTGCACTTTACGTTAATACAGCTCAGGAAAGGAGGGGTTTTGTCAGTTGCATTATATTCATTATATTTTCTATACTGTTTTAGCTGTACCAGCTGCTAGAGCACAAGTAAAAGAGAATAGCTCAAATTAATGTGAATGAGTTGAGGAAACTTATCCAAGTACTTTTAAATTACCATTCTTCAAAGCCATATGTCCTGAATTATCTGCCAAATCACTTGTTGCTTACCTGATGGTAGCTGAATGCCAAATTAAAAGGGTGAAAAAAAGTTGTTCTTTTAAATTTAGTATCTGCAGGAAACATTTTTGTCTTGTTAAATTGCATGCAGCATCCACAGATGCGCTGGGGGTTAGGTAGCATAAAAAAATTAATACCTTTATCTAAATTATAGTGTGCTCTATTGCTTAAGGAACCCAGGCATTGATCATTAGCTGCAAGACTGACCATCTAAATATTCACATGTATTCGGGGAAGACTGAAGCAGAGGTGTAGCTGCCTTCTAAGGATGCTGCAAATCACATAGGTAAAGCTGAAATCTCAGTTACTAGGCTTAAATCCATGCAGCATTGTATTAGCTGACAGACTTGCTTTAGGGCTTGGAAACCTGACTGCAGTGTTTACAGCATTGCCTGACGAGCAAAAAAAAAAAGCACATGGCAGTGCTTTTATGCCTTCTGTTCCCTACTACATGTCAGTCTTGTGATATTTGAGGGTATTTTTAATGGATGGACGCTCTAGGGATAGATTTCTGCAGATGTGTGAAAAAAATACTGAGCTAATGCCAGACTGGCTTTTGCAAATACAAGGGAACTGCTGGAGGAAGGAGAACTTTTGGACAGAGAGGGATCACAGTGATATGTGCCTGGCTCACAAGCAGAGTAAAGTATAAATCACTGGCATGCTGCTTTAAGTAGGAAACTGAAGATAAACTATATCCCCCTGCTACAACACTCAGAGCCCTTTTGCTCTCCCAGAACAAGCAGTAAAGTCACATCATAAACTACTGTGTGCAAAAGCCCTGCCTCTACTTACTCCGCAAAAGTCAAGCCAGGCTTCAGATTGTCAGTGTGTTGGCCTCTAGAAATGCAAGTCCATGGCATATACAACTTTTTTTTGCTGGGTTTCATGGATTTTCCTAGCAATTTCTCAAAGGCCCAAGAAAGGGTGAGTTCAATCTGTTGCCTCAATATTTGGGAAAAAATACTTGTTAGAAGGGACAAAAACCCAAACCTCTGAAACTTTAAATATAGAGACATTTCTGAAGGACTGAAAGATTCAGCATTTAGGTTACCATTTTCTCTTCAGACAAACCCTTCCTCATCAATATGTAGGGGCCTCTTTAGGCCTCTCTGGTCATGGTAGACTTTAGGTATGGTATGTTATAGCCTTTATCTGTAGGGAACAAACTGAAAGGACGAAGAGGAAAGTTTTGTGTAGGGGGTAACCACAGCAAGCTGTGATTTTGTGCTGTTGTAAGGAATGGCATCTGGAAGAGATGGGTGAGGTGAGAAGTCGTGTGTAAGAAGATGGCGGCTCTGACGTGTTACAAACCAGATGTGAATTCAGGAATGCTCTGGTATTTATGTGCTATTCAGTGTGCTAGCAGCCATTGTGAACTCTTGGACAGGAAGAGTTATCAGGTGATTGGTAGGAAAGCTTGCTGTCGGGGGACTTTTTGGGAGGTAGGGAGAGAAAGGGCTTTGTTTTACTGTCAAAGGTTCAAGTTATATTTTATAAATCTCGATGCATGTATCTGATGGATAATTATTTGGAGTGTGAGAAGGTAGAAAAGAAGAGGACAACAATACAATTTGTCTTTCACCTGAATCTACTGATGCAATTCTCATCAAAAAAAACAGTGACCAATCTTATGCCAAAACTTGTCTCAACATCGGATTTTTTTTTTTTTTTTATCGGTGTTGCTATGCAGTTTTGGAGTGGATGAGAGACTGTAAGAGAGCAGCCAGGGTGAGGGAATGGTCCTGTGTGAGGAAGTGTCAAGGATGTTGTACAGCATAGTTTCTAGGCCAGTGGAACAGACTTCTCTGAGGATGTTCAGGCACTCACCTAAGCTCTCTGGGAAGGGATACAGACAACAAGGCTGGACAGCTTTTCAGGCAAAGTGCCTTCAGTCTGGCAGCATTCCCAGAAACAGATTAAAAGTCTAAAAGTGAAAAGTCAGGAAACAGCATGAAAGTAGCACAGAACCTGAAGAGTCATTTTCCATTTCTGAAATACTGGCAGCATAGATGCTGCTCCTCTGACAGAGCTCCTATCAGGCCTGACAGAGCTCCTATCTCCTAGGAAATTCCCTACATGCAGCCACATCACCCACTCTGTTCTTTTCATGTCTCTTAGTATCTTTGGACTTCTTGAAATTGCCCTTTGAGGAGTCCCAGGGTCCTGTGATGAAGGCATTTTCTTTGGAGCTGCACTTGTAATCCAGCTTCAGCCTCAGTCTCCCTTAATGCAGAGCATTTAGGCAGCTTTTACCCATTGATTTCTTTCCAAGCTTCATGAGATATCATTTTCCCAGTCCTGCATTGCCACACAGCCCGATGGTGATTGTGAGAAAGCTCCTATGTCGGGGTTGTACTTCCTCCTGGTAACAGTGGGCCATCATGGAGAAGATCAGGAGTGTACAGGTTGTAGGCCCAGCATGCCTGCTACAGACTTAGTGTTAAACCTGATATTTTTTGATGCAAAAAAATTTCTTTCAAGCTATTTTTTGATTCTTTCAAATTTTCCCCTAGTTACTAAACTGGGAGTTATATTGATCCAAGAGGGGGCAGAGGGAAAGATTTTATGAGCACTGCATGATGCCTGTTAGTTTTCTTATCTGAACCTCTTTCTCCAGTAACTTTGCAAAATACCAGTCACAATCTCTTGTGGGATGTTCTTTGTCTGTTGAGATCAATACAAGCATCATTTTTCTTTTGAAAATGTCTGCCACAGAAGTTTATGAACTAAATGTCTTTTTTGAATGTTCTGATTAATGACAGTCTAGCTACTAATGAGTATGGAGGAGGCGTTGCAGAGATACTTTGTTGGACTTGAAGTACACATTCTTGAAGTGGAACGTGAGGGCAAAAAGTTGTTTCTTCCCACTGCTAGCTGCCTGAGTGGGTAGCTGAGTATTTTTTCCCAGTGGCAACTGATTAGTTAGAATTTTCTGAGATATTGATAGATGGATGAATGGGAGAGGCTGTGTAGGGGATATTTTATTTTATGGATGAAATAGATATAGTAGCTTATCCACATATTCGGTCTTCCATATAACCATGTGGGCACATGAAAACAACATGTAGCACAGGTGCACTATAGAGGTGGAGCTGCCTAATTGCATATGAGATGGAGATAAGAATTTACCAAGAACTGTGCTTGGATTTTTAGAGGGTTGCTGGCTGTTTTCAAGTTCGGTAAAAGCTGCACATAAATGTCATTATGTCTTGGCAATAAACCCAAACTGTCTGTGTTTATATGCGTCAGAGCTAAGGTGGGTGGATGAGTAGAAAAACCTCTGACAATTACTGAAGAAATACTCCACAAGCTGGTATGCCTGTGCCATCAAACAGAGCTGCTAGCAATTTCAATATTGAGGTAGGCAATGTGTTCTACAATATGCACCCATCACCTTGTAACAAATGCTAAATCATAATATTCCAAGGTTGGAGCAGTAGCAAAAGATGAATGCCAAAACATGGGGAAACATGACAGTTTCTTGACCTGTACAAAACGATGAGCCATTTTTTATTAGCAACATAAAAAAAAAATTCTGATGAGCAGGATTCTTCCAGGTAGATTCCTGGAAGGTAGTGTTATTGAAGATTACTTTCCCCAGCTATGGATCTAGTCCTCTAGCTTAGCAGTTTGCAAAAATCCAGAAAATTTTGGTGATGACAAATACAGATTTATTTAAAAGATGACTGGTTAATCAAACTTCTACCTAAACTCAAAGTGTTACAGATTCAGAAAGATTAAGTACTTTTCTGTCATTACTTGCTGGTGTTTTCATATTTCTTGTTTTAAGCTTGTGCTAGAAATGAAAGTACTTTCCTACCGTGGGGAGATGAGTGCAGATTAGCAAAAAATACTTGAGAATCTAGAATAAGTCAAACCCTTTAGAAAAAAACCCACACCTCAAAATCTTTAGAAAGTTAATTAAAAAATAAGATCTGTGGAAAAGTTAGATTTCTCCTCAAGGAGTCACGTTTTCTGCACTGATTTCTTTTCCTGTCTTTTTATGTTTTTTGATGCCCACTTTGCAGCGCTCACCCAAATTTACAATCAGAATAGGGACAGCATACAAATTAAAAAGTAAAATGTCCAAAATCCCTGCCTTCTACAGTCAGTAGTCATTTATGGTCATCTTCACAAGCCTCCGTGCCTGGCATCCTTTTTGCCAGACCTGCCTGCTTTCACCTCCTTACAACTCATCAACTGCAAAGATAGTTTCATCTAAAGATTTTAATAGTCTTTCAATGCCTGAAAACAAGTTAAGAATCAGCTCTGAGGCCAGTAGTATAAATCTGTGAAGACCAAGAGGTTCAACAAACAACCTTTTTTTAATTGAGGTGGTCTTTACTTCTAAGGTCTAGAAATCCCCATTGCCAATTATTTGTACATTTGGCGATGAAATTTAACTTAGGAAGTTAAAAAATGTAAAAGCATTAAGGGAGAAGTATAAACAAACCAGTATCTCTTCTGCCTAGAGCAGCTTCAGAGGGAACAAATAATGTTTTTGGCCTTGATACAGCAGATAGAGATCTGTGCTCTGTATAAATACATGCTATATATAAATATATGTATACAGATACAGGTATGTAAGGGGGTGGAAATCAGCCCCCCATTCGGACACGTGAAGCTGAAGGGAAGGTAGCAGTGGAGCTCAGAGTCTATGCAGAGATGTGTCCTCCCTCTACCCTGCCTGTGCTGCAAAGAACAGACCCTCCAGTAGGTCTCATGTCATATCTGTGTAGATCTCCCTCATTCTCTGGAGTGTCTTAAATGGTAAAATGCTGTTTGAATCAGTCCATTTACTGCTCACATGTAAGCCAGGTAGCTGAGGTCCCAGTAAGGTCAGTGGGCAAGAGAATTTGCTGACCAAATACAAGTGTCTGCTCTAAGTTGAGAAAACAGACTGCCCGGGACTCCACTCACTGCATCAACCAGGGGCCCAGCTCAGTAGCTCACCTGTAGTGGGTAAGTGAAATGTGAAGCGTCTTAGAATATCTGTGAGACGTGTTATGGCCTTGGAGTTATGTCACAGAACCTGTGGGCAACTGAGATGAGCCCTAGATCTTCCTGAGTGTAATAGGAGCTTAAAAACATGATTCACATATAGAGCTATAATTACGTGTTTGAATCTGAAGATAAATACCATCCTGTAGTTTCTTCTGCAACATATTCTCTTTCTGATAGCGCCCAGTGCAGAAACCCAGGAAAGATTTTAGGAACAGGACCACCTCCTGTTGAAAGAAACTCAAGGCACACCAGTTTCTGATGGACACAAACCTCCAGGCAATCCAATGCAGAGCAGTGGTCCACTGAAATATATTTTCAAAGAGCTACTATTCTAGAGTTCTTTGCCTGTGAGGAGCCATCGTGCTCAAATGCAGTTACCTTGAACTTGCCTGTGGAGATACTTCTTAAGTAAGTTGTATGCAAGAGTAGAATTTAAAAGACTTTTTCATTAGTCTTTGAGAATCAAACATTCAATCATACATAATAATCTATAAAACAAATGGCTTTCCAAACCTTCAGCCATGGGAAAACCATAGGAAAATTTAAAAACCAGAAACACACCATTGTTCAGAAGCTTGTTCATGTATGGCCTTCCAGACGCCAGTGTTACCTTTGCTCATGTAACAGGGCATCTCTTGTCAAAATGCTCTGTAAGCAGTGAAATTTATGGAATCTGATTTCCACACAGCTATATGCATCGATTGAATTTCCTCTTTTTGATGTTATGAACATTCATCAAAGCTTTTGAAGAGGCTGATGCACTCATAGTATCCTGTTCTTGTATGAATTCTCTGGTGTCTAGTAACATAGCTGTGCTCATACTCCAGAATTTTCTTCAGATCTCAAACATCCATCTCTTTTGGGAAACTTTCAGGAATTTAGTATTTCCGATATTCCTTCATGTTAACATCCAGCTGGAGCAATCCAACAAATTCAAAAGTCACAGTGGACTGACTGACAAAGCCCATTAATGTGATAACAGGGGCTTACTTGTCTTGGGAGGCTACCAATTTAGCTTGTCAATTTACCAACTGTTTTCTGGATAGCGGATATGTATGTCACATACTGTGCTGACAGAAGTGTTTTAATTGTACTTTGTGCCCGTGCCAAGATCCATATCTTCTGTATCTTCACCCCAGATTGGCAGGAGGCAAAATTAGTTCCCCTTTCAACTCAGCTACTAAAACACTATTGAGGGTTGGTAATAAAATATTATCTAAGTTTGCAGGCTTGTCACAGTGTGTGAGGCCTTCTGGCAGGGAGAAAAAAAAAAAAAAAAAGAAACCTGAAATATCTACCCTCAAAGCCTAACATTTTGTATTACGTACTGCTGAGAGGCAGCTGAATATTTGCGGAGAATGCAAAAAAGTCTGCCACCATTTTATTTGCTACGAACTTGTTTTATGACGTTTGTTGTAAGTACAAGCAATCTGGCTGATAAGATTAAATTTCTCTTCCCTGGTCTTTGCTCATTTAGACCTTTGCTTATTAAGTCTCTGCTTACTACCATGCCCTGAATTTAGTAAAAATATACTTACATATGCTCGAAGGAAAAAAAACGTTTCCATATCCTAAAGCACTTCGGGAACCTCTCTTTTTACATGGATGCACCATGTGTGTAAGATCTGTACAGATCAAAATCCAATCAATTGGTAAACTCAAGAGGAATACCATACTAAGATAAGCTTAACTTGAAACGAATATTAGGGGATTTGAACCAATCCATTTGAACCAATCAGTTTCAAAGGCTCCTTTCTAGCAATGTACCCTTAAATACCTCTAACTAACTATTCTGCCCCTGGTCTCTCACTGTGTAGGGCAGGTTATAATAATGCATGTCTCTCCCGTTTCTCCTTTGATCTCTTCACAGTGGGAATTCCAAGGGAATATTTTTATTTCTAGAAATCTTCTCTTGTTTACCTACATGTTTCCAAAACCTCATAAGCAGGAGGATTGTTGATTATTATATGCGAGGAGGATCTTGAAATGTCTATTATTAAGGAATTGCTCTCAGCTGAGAATATCATCAACCTGTAATAAAATTCAGTTTTCAATCCTTTACTTCTCAAATACACATTTCAGTCTCAGTGTATCCTAGCACAGTTGTGTGAGCCTTGGTCTCCTCTGTGTACTTAAAAAAATTGTTCTGTTTAGCATCTCTGAAATGTGGGAAACTTACAGTATGGTTCAAAATGTAGAGCCACTGCTAAATAACAAACCACTGAATAACATACTGGGAATAATGTACTTATGAAACAGCTTAATATGAAATTCCTCTGCATCCTCTACAGATACAGGCTTCTTTTTCCCTGCCATAATCTTTTGTATTTCTTTCTCTTTATATTTTTAAAATAGAGAAAACATTTTTCTATGTTTTGCAATTTTCCTTTTCCCACTTTGTTCTTTGTGAGTATAACCCTTTTAATTTTCTCAAACATGAAATTTACTTCCCAGCCATGAAAAAATTGCAAGTTACTTTGCCATGTTAAATAACAGCAATCAGCTGCAAAGAAGTTAAGCTAATTCCCACCCTCTGAGACACTTGTATGTCCTAAACAGTTTGTTGATACCAAGGGAGGCCACTAATCTATTATTGTCTTTACTGCAAAAGATTCTTTTCAAAAATCATCTTTAGAATTCCATAGCCAGTGGGACGCCTTTTTTTGTTTCTAGATCTAGGAAGCTCAGGGATAAACAAAGGATTCTGCTTAGATTCTGAGAACTCATTTTTTCTGACATTTCTCGGAAGACCTCATTGTCAAAGCAAGCCAATTTCTTTCTACCTCTCTAGCTGACTATTGGAGCCATTTTGGAAGAAGAAAAGCAAACAGGAGAGACCAAGAGCTTTTCCACATTTTACTAATCAGACCAGAGACCCAGTTTCTCAGGAAATGGAATATCAGACCTAAGCTTCATTTAAACGTTTTTGTCTCTATGAACCATTCTGTGTTTGAAAAAAGTATCTATGCATCCATTTAAAAATTCAGATGGGAAGGATCCCACTAGATCTACTTTGAACATTCAAGACATTTCAGTATTGACTTTACTCATCATGCAAACTCTGAGAGAGATGCATATGAGTTTTATTATGATGGAAATAAATAATTCAAATAATTTAATCCTTTCCATAAGAGCTTTCTTCTTTCTCAGCTCTCGTGTTTTTTCCAAACCATTTTACTTTTCTTCTTTCACTGTCCCTTGAGTGAAAACGATGTTTGCTTGTCACTCCTCATTATGAGCAGTCAAGCAATTCCCAGAACTCTTACTAGAAACACTCCTTTACCTGTTTAGAAATGATATGTGGTGAGAGAGCAAATATAAGTTCCATAACTGAAAACAAATTCTAAATATCCTGTCAGTCTTTTATTGAGTGTCTACTTTCAAGCAATTTCCCACCCTTACTCAAGCTACTGGCATTGACCGATAAAACAGCGTATCCATTCACTAATAATGCTCACAGGAAAACATTAATTGGAAAGGAGCAGTTTTGTGTACGGGCTGTGTTTTGGATCAGAATTCTTTCAGAGATACAGGGAGGAGAAATTAAAAAAAAAAGAAGGAGAGAAATAAAGCACTGAAGTCCGTTGACATCAGTCCCACTCAACAAATTCATGCCCTAAATCCATCAAATCCAATATCTTTTCCTCTTCTTCTGTCTGGAAACTGCTATAAATTCATTTTACAGAATTTTCTTTCCATTCTCTATTCTCCTTTTTCAAATAAAAGAAATCTATAGTTTTTTACAGCAGGGACTATCCTGAAGAAAATAGTCAAACATTCTGCTAGTAAGCTCCTAGAAGAAAATATAGACATGAATAGCAGTCTACCAAGATTTGTCAGAAGCAAATCTTGTCATAACAATATAATTATCATTCATCACCAGATAGCAAGCTCTGTGTGTTGGGGAAAAGCAGTACATATCATATAGCTCGAGATTTGTAAGATTTCATGAACTGTCACTCAAAATACAGTCTGTGAAAACCACACTCACAGTACTTTACAACAGTACTTGGTGAAACAGGATGTATGAATTCAATAGAAGGATGAAATGAGCAGTCCTGCAGGGGTCTATTCCTATCAGTGCAATTATTCATGACATTTTAGATAAAATAGAGGGCTTGTTAATTCTGTAGACAACAGACAATGTGGAGGGATCTCAAGGCTATTGCAGGACACAATTAGAATTCAGGTTTTGGCAAGCAAGAAATTATTTCTGTAAAAAATAGTTCAATAAGGAAAAATGTAGAGTTTTAAGTAGAGCAGAAATAATCAACCAAGTATGTATTGGAATTGAAAACAATTAAGATAACAGTTCTGCAGGGAATATTGAAACACGACTAACATAAAAAGACTGGGCAATAACTGTTCAAAATCAGATGCAGTATCGCATCTGATCACATCAGAATGAGCACAGATCATAGAATTGTAGAATCACAGAATGGCCTGGGCTGGAAGGGACCCTAAAGACTGTCTTGTTCCAGCCCCCATAAGGAAAGTGTGAGTGATAAATTAGAAAACAGAAACTAAACAAAGAAATAAAGTATTCTCTGTATTCACATTTCATAGAACAAGAATTAAACAAAGGCTTAAACTGCACAAAGGTAAAGCATATGAAGTATCAGAAACATTGTGAGGAAATGGTGTGACATATCCACCCACCACTGCAGTGCTTTAGGAACAGATTGGTCAAATTCTTTTCCTTAATGTGTTACACTAATGTTTTTTGTGCAATGTGGCTGTCATGGAGACTGGAAGTGATCAGTCCATGCTGTGACTTTTGTGACACACAAATTGATTCAGCGGCGATAAGATGAGCATGAACAAGCATTAAAACGCTCACATCTTAGGGTAGGTTAAGTGTAGCTGATAAAAAAAAAAAAACCACATCCAAGGTTTTGAAAACTCAGCTTTTGCTTGGAAAAAAATGGATGAAAATAACTCAAACTTGTAAATTTAACTTTTCAAGATTCACAGACTCGTAAAAAGGCAAGCACTGGAGCGTCCTTAAATGTGACAGGGATTTTGTATTATTACAAACATCCCTGCTCCAGTCGTGTCCCAGCAAAGCTGAAAGTAAATTTTCAACAAAATAAATGGACATGATGTTTCATAAAACACTATTCTAAGTGGGAGGAAGATATCCTTTGCTAATAGTAATTCATATTGGCACCAAATGAGGGCATTTAGGCCTGAGCCTTGGAAATACATTATGACAATTGATGCACATTGAGAAGGTTTTACAGAGAGGCAAAAATGTCGCCTTTCCCCGCTTACCAGTAGGAGACAGACTAAAAGCAAGCTCCTAAGGTAACAGATTCAGCATTAACTGTTCATACCCTCTTTTCACACATCCTGGAGAACTGGCCAAAGTGATGAATGCAGTACTTTTGAAAATTACCTGTCTTGTATCCCAACAGTGCAGGTTAATGAGCCATGGTTAGCTGTGGGTCAATATCAGCATGAGATAGCACAGTTACCAAGTTTTGAGCTAGTTAGCACATGGCTTGTGTCTGAAGAATAAATTTTGTTGAGCTCTGTGCTAAGGGGAGTGTTTACCTTTCTCAACTGCAGCTATATAAAATTTGATGTATATCTTGGGTTGCTTATCAGAGCTCCTTTCTTCTAGACATCATTCTTGGGTGACATGAAATATAATAGTTTTATAAGAAAATATTAGGGTTATTTTGTAAGATTAATAGTTAGAATTGTCATAATCATATAATATATTCACAGTAATTTAATCTGGAAAAAGTATGGGATTGACTCCTCTTATTGTTAGATTATAAGAAAATATTGGAATAAAGGAACATTTCAAGAAACATTAAAAATACAATCTGGAATTTTTTTTAAAAAAATGTCCACACAAAAATATCTAAATTTTAATTATTAGTTTTTGCTGTGCCTGCCTGGCTTTGATTCATAACTGGAATTACATTAGACTCCAGAGAAAAGAAACCTGGAAGACAAGAATTAAATACCTTGCCAGGACAGAGGTAAAATGTGCATATGAAAATGTTTAAGGACGCAATTTGTAATTAAATCTTATGAAAGTATGCATTCTTAAGAAGATACAGTATTACTAAAATATTTACATTTTTTCCTCAGACTGTTGTTAGTCAATTTACAATGCCTGAGACCCCTGGATACATCTCTTTGCTACATCTGTTACATGTCTGTTTCCTACATTGGTTTTTGTGGATACATCTGTTTCCTGCAAAAAGGAAAAAAAAAAAAGTAGTCATGGAGGTAGAATATTATCAAATGAAATATAACATTTCAGTAGCAGATTAAGGGTGTGGTAGTTACCTTTAGGAAATGCTGTGAGTTCAAGGGCAATAAATGAATAGAACCCTTCCTGGGGAGGCTGGGGAAGTTGCCACCTCTGCAGTTCTGCAGTGTGGTTTTGTGAGGATAGTTTCAACATGACTCTCAGGACCCCTCCAGAGCCATGATAGCTGATTTCAAGATATCTTGACATGATATCTCTAAGTTATTCAGTACATCTGGATGTTTTTCAGTGACTTAGTCCATGTTAAGGGAGTTGCAGTAGGAGGAATTTTTGAACCCTTCCCAGAGGAACTACTTCCATTGTCTTAATCAGGGTATATTTCAGGTGGTACAGCCATGATACAATAATAGCAAACCAAAGAAGAGAAGAACTCAACAAGCCAGATGTAAAACATGGAACTGTGTATCCATAGGGATAAATCATGTGCTATGGGCTGTAGAGGAATGTAGAGTTAAGAATTTTCAAGGTGTCTAACTGATGACAGCTATAGAGAAACAGTGCTAAAGCAGCTGAGCCTTTGGTAACACACTTTTACAATATTAATTTCCTTATATAACCTGGTACTGCATGACATATGTATTCATCTTGTCTGTAGTATATTCTCTTTTTTCCTTTGCTTTAGGTTTTTCCTCCAATCATGCTATCATGATGAACAGGACTCAGAAATTTATTCTCCTAACTACCTGAAACCATGAGGGATTTGCTTTCCTTTAGAAACAAAAGATAAAATAATTGCAAATAAATAAACAAAAACAAGAGCCAGGGAAGCTATCTATTTGCCCAAGGAAATAGATTTCCATAAATTCTGAGCTCTTGCATTTACACAGTAGGTAAATGGATACTGCAGTTTTCAGTTTCTCTGTTGAGATACTGGAGTAATGAGAGCTATTATGAAAAATCTAGATGGAGAAAAGGACACACATGGGGTTTATGTTCTTCCTTTTCCAAACTGACTGTTATATTTTTCTGTTTCCTTGAAGTCTAAGAGGTCATCAGCAATCAGTCTCTCCTTTGATGTCATGGGGACAGGAAAACATCTCAGACATAACTGGCATTAATTTAATCTAGATTTCTCTTCCTGTCATTGCAAAGGAGCTTCTCTTCACATAAACCATACAAGGAATATAGACACATTGTAGAGGAACATTCCACTTGATATCTAAAAGAATTTTTAGGTATCCAAGCCAGACTGACTCATTCCCACTTACAGTGAGTGCAGGGAAAAGAAATGTGACAAAAAAATCTCGTGCCCTTGAGCACTGAAATGATCAGACTTTGAGCTATCCTTTATTTTCCGTTTTGTTTTCTTTTTGTCTACTAATCCCATAGACATTCATAAGAAATATACACAGTCACCAAACCTCTTCGTTCAGCCCTGTAAATAGTGTCAAAGTAGAAAATCTTGAACAAAATGCAAGAAGGCAAAAATTGTTTGACCTTGCCGAGTTTAAGCAGCCTCAAACTTAGCACACTAACTCCAAAATGTATAATACAGTTACATCACTGCTTAGCCTTGGGAAGTCACAATCCCAGTCAGTGACTGTAAGACCTAGTAGCTTTCCATCCTCCAGGATTTAAAGAAGACTCATATGTTTTCTGTGAGTGTTCTGTCAACGCTTCTGAATGTGTGGCTAATATATCAGCATGTGCTGGTTATTTGGCTTGGTTCTCTTTAAAGAGAATTATTTTTTCAGTATTTTGAAAGTAAAATTCATTGTAAGTCTGTCGGCTTAATAGCAAGTACACTGGGTCAACAGTTAAATGTTGAAATTTTCTGAATTCTGTGAGAGCTCTCAGTATTTCGAAGATAAGTACTTCATTTTGGTTCAGATGAGGGAATAATTTGACCTTATTACTTTGATATTCTCTCTTTGGTTTAAATTAATACCAAATCTTAAAATAGGAGGTAAAGGGTCAGGGATTGAGCTCATGATGTAATTAAAGTTGAAGCCTTTGGGTTTGCCCTTTAAGTTTAAATGTTTCTGTAAGTTAAGGCTAAAAAGGTTTAATAAACACTTCTATATTTGGGTAAATTCTGATGCTGTGAATTCCAAAATGTGTGCATTAGTCTTGTATCTGAGTTAGCTTAAGATGAAAGGCTTTGATAAGCTATGAGAAAAAGCAAGCAGCTTTTAAGGAAATGGACCCCATGTACAAGTCAGTCACTGTAATGCCATGTTGTTTGAAGCTGTGTCTTAATTCTTGCAGCTGATGATACGTTTAAGTTTATCCAGTTCTGGCAGGGCTTGAAGCAAATGTTACTTTAGTACTGTCAGAAAGTACAAAGCTAGCGACATGCGAAGTGACAGAGTTACACTCTGAGCAGTCAGTGAGTTTGAAGTTACAGCTTTCTGCCCTTGAGTTTTCTGCCTTTGCAGCTCTCTCCTTCACTCACTGGTACCCTGAACCTGAGGCCGAGGGGGAGTCTCACTGCTTGTAGCAGACACTGTCAGAACACAACACATACCTCTCTGTAAACCTTCTCCAGTTCTATGATAGCCCAAAATCTCGTTTCTACTGATGGAAAGTTTGAATCTCTACTGCCATTTTCATTGCTTTCTAGTCTCAAAAGCATTGGCCACAGTTGCAATTTAGAGAGCAGGAAAAGTCTGTGTATGTACAGTGTTCTCTTTTTTCCTATATGATACGTAAGTAAAAGAGAAGATAAATCTAAGACTGCAATAATCTGTGAGAATTGGGGTTGAAAACAGTCTCGCTTTCCTCACTGACACCAAAGACAGGAGAGAAAACATACATGGATTTCAAGCCCCAGTTCACAATGGACAGGAGTCATGATGTCATCTGGGCAGTTGGGCATCCCCAGGTGGGCTCTGTGCAATGTCCAGCCAGGAGATGACGGATGTCCCAGAGGTATCCTGGAAGAGAGCTGACAGAGCAACGTGGACAGGCACAGAGTCTTCTTGGAAGACCTATGTCCAAGTTGTGTTTTTTGGTCTGAGACCAGGCACAGCACACAGACCTTCTGTTTGCCCTTGTACCCAAGTGTTCCCTCCATCCATACTTACCTGCACTATGTTCTCAGCTGGGTTCCTTACCTCATGAGCAATATGAAGTTGCACAGGGGCTGCTTGGCACAGAACCACTGGTTGTGAACATCTACCTGTGAGGAGAGCTGCTCTCTCTGCATGGGATCACGAGGGTGGGTGTGCCAGCTCAGTCATCCCACAGTCTCGTGCTAAAACAAACTCAGTGCCAGCCTGACTCAGTGCCAAGCCAAGCATGCAGGTCTGAGTGCATGAGAGAGAAGAAAAGGGATTTCTGCCTGTTGACTCCACATGCCTTCTCAGAATCCGGCACAGCTACTCAAGGCCAGCAATACGCTATGGCCAGGAAAGTTTTGCTTCCCTAGCAATGTGTGATTACAGTCCTGAATGCCTGGTCTCCAGTCTTGACTTTCCACCCCATTTTACCACTCCCACTCCACTTGTGTTTTTTCCACCTGGCAATGAGGCCATGGTGCTGTCATCAAACATTTTTTCCTCCCCTCAGTGGCCATCTATTTCCCTAGCCTTCAGATAACTTTGAGTCAAATGTTTTTCTTTTTTCTTCCTCCTGAAAGAGCATCTCTCAGAGCACCTCTCTGTGGTGCTCTGTGGATTGAGTTTTGTACTTGGTTATTGAGCTGTAGACCAAAGGCAGTCTGTAAGTGATGATACCAATACCATTTTTTGATTGACATTGGCTAATCATACTTATATTCTTAATCATACTAATTGAATGAATTGTCTTGACCTTGACCTTAGAGCCTGGTAGTGTAAAAAAAAGAAACAAGCTTAGGATGAAAAACCTTACAGCCTTCTGATAAAGAAGACTGACAGTACAAGAATGGACATCAGAGGAGTCTTCAAAAATGATCTCTGGGGACATTTTTTCTACCAACTCCTCTGTTTTCCTATGCACAGAATATGTTTCTTCGTGCAGGTGAATGTAGAACTGAGCCTTAAGACATTAAGCTCTTTGCAGCAAGTATCTTTTTTTGTCTACACAGTCTTATTTTCAACATTCTCTTTAAGAAAACACTTTTTTTTCTCATTTACTTGCCCATTTTATTTTATAAATCTAACTTGCCTGCATCTTTTTCATTGCTTCCTTCGGAGTTTCACAGTTATGCCCCCATGATTCTTTCTGCCCTATAAAACTGAGATAAACTAGTGAGAGAGAGAGAAAACATTTCCATCTTGCTCACTTCAAGGGACCAGGGAGAAGCATTTGTGTCTAACTCATCCTTGTTTATCTAATAATTTGCTCTAATGAATCGTTGCCCATGGGTTGTTTACATATAAACAGGTTCTATGAAAAATTGCACCCTGTTTGTAGCAATTTATTACCTGTAAAGACACTATCTTTACTAAATGAATTGTTATGTTTAGAGTGTTTCCTTCAACTCTGTCCAGAAAGATCCATCAGTAAGTGTATTACCTGGTAAACCATTTGTAGCTTAATTTTCTATAATTCCTGTTCAATGAGGAGGCCTGTAAGGGTTTTTGCCTTCTTTCACAGGTGCCACCAGTGCTTCTGGACAAGCAGTTTTCAGAATTTACGCCGGATATCACACCTATTATTCTGGCTGCCCACACCAACAATTACGAAATCATAAAGCTCCTTGTGCAGAAAGGGGTGTCCGTGCCCAGGCCACACGAGGTGCGCTGTAACTGTGTCGAATGTGTCTCAAGCTCAGATGTGGACAGCCTCCGCCACTCTCGGTCCAGACTCAACATCTACAAGGCTCTGGCAAGCCCATCATTGATTGCTTTGTCCAGTGAGGATCCTTTCCTTACCGCTTTTCAACTGAGCTGGGAGCTGCAGGAACTGAGTAAAGTGGAAAATGAGTTTAAGTCGGAGTATGAGGAACTGTCGCGGCAATGCAAGCAATTTGCAAAAGATCTCCTGGATCAGACACGGAGTTCCAGGGAATTGGAAATTATTCTTAATTACAGAGATGATAATAGCTTGATAGAAGAACAAAGTGGCAATGATCTTGCAAGACTGAAACTGGCAATTAAGTACCGTCAAAAAGAGGTGAGTGTGCTGGAGAGTATTTAAGCATATTCAGTAGTAGTAATGTGATAGATAAGAGCCTGAAATACAACCTTTTAACTGAGACAAATTTCTGCTTATCTTTTTTTGTTCTACTGGGTTTCTGCTCTTTTTATAGTTTCAATTAGGTAGATTTGAATAGTTGTTACTGTTTGGTAGTATCAGAATTTAAAATGTTCTCTTCTAGCACAGATCCTGTGAAACTTTTTTTTCTGTTACACCTGAATAGATGTAGTCTTCAGTAGTTGTGCTCTGAAGTGCTCTTCAGTGATAGGATGAGAAATGCATAAAGCATACCTTAAATTAACTTTAACTGTGTCTGACAGGAAAAGGCAGCTACGTGTTTGAACGCATACTACAGATACCTCTTTAGAGAGGTTTCTTCAAAAATTAGCTATTACACTGAAAGTAAAATTCATTGTAAGTCTGACGACTTAAGAGCAAGTACTCTGGGTCAACAGTTACTATTATTTCTGAAACAGAAGTGTAATAGTAGTGCATGACTCCCAAAAATGTTGGCATTCAGATTCTCTTTCAAAAAGAATTCAAAATGGAAATACCTGGGTATTGGTATCCATGACAGTTAAAAATTCGTACATTTGCTTCACCAATATATACATTCCATTGGAATCAGAGGATGTCTGCATATCATTTAAAAAGTACTCCACTTCTTTTGTGTATGCAAAAGCTAAAGAAGAAAGACACAAAAATTAGTTAGGGAGACAGTTCCCATGATATTTCAAAACTTTCACTTAATCCCTGCACATCATCATGTCAGAATTTGTTGTATCATTTTATTAGGAACCTGCACATACAAATTCAGCTGAACTATGGAAGTCTATAGGCAAGATAAATGTAACTGTATAGTACTTGTTCATGTTAATTACAGCAAATGCTTAAGAAACTTCTGTGTTAAATTGAGTCTGTCTATCACCGTTAAATCTCAGTTCTGCAAAATATAACAGTAATTGTGTTAAGTTACTAAGTATTTTAGAAAACTCTGAAGAAATAATAACCAAATATGTAATGATTCTATTGTTCATTTGAAATACAATTTAGTAATCCTAAGAAGCTACCATGGAGGTAGGGAACTACTGAAGTACTGTGGAAAAATACCTCAATTGGTCTCTGACTTCGTAAGTCTAATAAGTGTTTTTTCCTTCAGGAAATGTATTGCATAATTTTATATTTTATGGTATAATGTTTCAGGCAACATATTCACTGCCTTCATAAATTATTTTCAGGTCGTACTTTGCCGAACTAAACAACCACTATTTCTATTTCTTGAAATGCCAATCCTGTCTTACAGTCATTTAAGAAACTGAAGCTTGGACTTCTGTTTTTGTAGGGATTCATGCATTGAGATAAAATTCTGACCTCTCATGATTTGAGTTTCTTTTAAAACCTTAACACGAAACTTGAATTGTCTTAATTTGAGATGCAGACAGTGAGAGGCATATATAGGGTGAAATGTTTTTTATGGTTGCATCTGATTGCTGTGCCTAATTAAGTTGCAGTAATACAGCTGATTGCATCATTGATTCTTCATAATAGAAAACATTAGGCCATACTGATTTAGTGAAACAATTCCAAATCAGTGGGTATTTTATATTTAATACACATTTTTCATTTCTGCAAATATTTCCCACTATCCCTTACCGTTTGACTCTTGCTGAAGGAAAATCAAGTTTTATTAGATTCTTTAGCTATGTTCCAAAATGTATTCCATACTGGTTGCTGAAGCAAACACTAGCCTCTGTAACTGTTCAGTCATTTTATTTCTGATTATTACTATAGTATTCTGAAATTTACCTCAGGCATAACAATTGCTTGGATTCTGGCTGTCCTGGTCCATATAGATCATGCTAAAAATACATCAGCAGGGTCTTATGTTAAGGATGTTACAGGAGACACAGCCTCCTGCTGAATCCAGGGTCAGAGGATTCTTTCAGCTCAGGCACTGGAATCCAGCCAGGAGCTCCTGATAGTACAGTGTTTTAGGCAATATATTCACTGCTTTTGTAAATAAATTTTCAGATGCTGCTCCAGACTTAACAACTACTCTTTCTATTTCTTTAAATGCCCTGCTGCCCCAACAAAACAGCAAAACAGATAAGGATGCATTGTCTTCCCCTCTTATCTTACAACCCATCCCTAACATCTAAACCTTTATTCATGCTGTTACCAAAGGACATTGTAACACCGTATTGGGGCTGAGGTCAGAGCTTCTCAAGTAAGCAATCAGGTCTGGTTGTCCAGAATGTCCAGTCTAAGTCCAAAAATCACAGCTAAAAGTGACAAAATAATGATGAATGAGGACAAGTAAAATTAGAACACATGTCCTTTTACATTGTGTTTTGTGATTAAGTGCTCAGGATTTAAGTATTACTTTTTTCCTTTCAAGCTGAACATAATATCAAAAATTATTAGCAGTAATTCCTTTCGGCATTTTAAGCAAGCAAACATGAAACATATTAGAGCTAAGCCTTGTAAAGGGGTGGAGTAGGCTTTGGATAATATAACGTGGTTTAATCTCAGGGCACATGATGGAGTAGAATAGCAGATTGAGGGTACTTGTAGAAGCAAACACATGGATGGTGAAGCATTTTCATTGTGTAAAGAAATGAAAATTGACAAATGCGTAAAGAAAATTACCAACTTGGAGTTTTTGAGGACCTTCCAAAATAACATGATGTTTGAAATGTAGATCTAGGAAATGCCTTGTAAAGAACAGAGAAAATCTCTTGAAATTCAAGTGATTAAGCCGTGCTTTGTGTAGTGGCCTGTGAGCCCCTGGTATCACCCTGTATTTATGGAAATTGAGAAAGTACATTTTTTCTCAGAGCTGTCCATGTTCATCACTTTGCCACTGAAGTGGGCCTTCCAAAAACCAAAAACTTTATGCCAATTGGATTTGAAGTTCTCCACGGTGAAAGTTGCTCATCTTTGGATTTGCATTCCTTTCCCACTTGCCAAAATACTGTGATTCTCACTCATGTGCTGTCAAAAGGCATCTCTGTGGTATTGAGTCACAGTCCGTGGAGTCAGGTCAGAGGTCTGTTATCACCAAAGAAACTTCCCTTCTCATCTGTCTTCTTTATTAATAACTAATGAAGTTGACAGATTTATACTCTTGAGTTTACCCTACAGGATAATGTCTGGCAAGACTGTGGATAATGTCTGTTCAGAGTTATGGGGCAAAACCGAAGAGTATCTGCCAGAATGTATGCTTTCTATGCTTACCCACAATTTCAGCATAGCACGTGGGACAGAACATAAAAGGTGCCATTTTTTTTCTGTTCATTTTGCACCACTGGTGCTGTTTGACTGTAAGCAGAGACATTGCTGAAGCTCATGGTGCCTGTTTCTGACACCTACTGTTGCCTGGGCTACAACCAGCAGCAAACAAGAGAGGTTTCCTGAAGTTACACAGCCACCCTGCACTGGGCACAGACATTTTGTTGTCCAATTACACGCTGTTTAATATTATCTCAAGTAAGGGAGAGTTTGGTTTTATGAAGGCTGCCACAGTTTCATTGTGGTAGATTCTAAGCACGCAGTGAGCAGTGAGAGATAAGTTTCCCTTGTTTCTGAACCAAATAAAAATGCTATCTGATTTAACTGCAGCTCCATGTAAGGATGTAGAAGGGGGATCCCAAATGTGATTCACAAGCAAATCTGAGTTCAAGTTAATTGCAAACCTCTGGTGCAGCCATGTAATTAAGTAGAAGAGAATAGTAGCTGTCTTTATTGATTAGAAGATAGTCGTCTTTTCCACTCCCTGAAAAATGCATGTTTTCTCTGTCATATATATTGGGAGTTTTTAATAGAGATATCACACCAAAATCCCAGTCTCTCGCACTGCTCTGTTAACTTTGTTTTAGCTTTGGTTCTGCTTAGGTATTAAGCACATTACTACAAAAACATGAAAAAGTGCTTACTACAATGCTTACTAATTTTCCCTTATATGTGAAATAAAGAAGGGGGAGATTAATAGGCTGAATCAATATCATATGATTTCACAGTAAGTTTAATTAGTGAAATTTAATTACTTTTACTATAATTGATATCTGTTTCATTTTGCCTCATGCTAAATGTCCCATTTCATTTAAGCTATAGCTGTATAAGCTCAAATATAGTAACAGAATGAGGTTTTAATTATTGGTAGTACTGTCTCATTTTGCTTTGTTATTAGACATTCTCGGATCAACACAGAAGAAATAGGAATTTTTACGTATGTAACTGTTGACCTTTTCTCTCTCACTTTTCGAATGAATAAACACTGGCTGGTTTGGTTTGGGTTGGGTTTACTTGTTTCTTTTTTTATCTTTTTCATTCGTAGTTTATGCTGATCGTATTTCTCTTCCTCGACAAGTACACAATCACTGGTAAATTTGGAATACCTTTTATTGTAAGTAAGATATTAATAGGTTAAATTCTGCACATTCCAAATTAGCAGTCTGGGAAGATTTTAATAAGCTTTTCCCTGCTTTTATCTTTAAAAACCTAAAGCAAATGTGTGGTTTACACATTGGCCACACATTGGCCTCCATCCAATGTTATGTATCATGTTGAGACCTATCTAAAGAAGCCAGAACTAAGTTTTCTAAAGTTTTCGTAATCCTGAATTAACTTGTTTAAAGGTTTGATTAAAAAAATTCTAAATTTTAATTTCTCTTCATGTTTACTAGACATGAAGCTGCTTAACTACTAAAACTCTCCCAAATACCTCTAGTTGGTCTTCTAGATGCTGCCTCTTCCCAGGGGCAGGATCTGTTTCTGAGTTGTGAGCAGCTGCAGAACCTGTACTGGCGAAGGGGCAGAGTGGGAAAGGAAGTGGGTTTAAAAATCTGGCATATTTAAAGACATATAGAATTAACAGGTGTACAGGCTTTAATAGAAAGAATTTCAGGGGAAATATTTCAGGGAAATCAGCTTCAGACTAAATTAAATATTAAATACATTAATATGATATTCAGATTTCATAGATTGTATCATGTTTTCTAGGAAAGTGATGCTGCAGGATAAAAAATAATTGTTTGATAATAAAAACCATCTGTTTGCTTCTGCTTTAAAAAGAAAGAGGACTTTTTAAAAAGGAAACATCAGTTCTTCCTAGTTTTCTGTGCAAAATACAGCCTCAGTGAGATGGAAATGTTTTACAATAATGTCAAAATTTCAGTGAAATTTTTTAACAAAAACATGCCAAATCATTTCAAATCTGTCATTTTGTGTCAGTGTCTAAACACTTAATTTCAATGAATTAAAGGATTTTTTTTGTAGTTACTTCTTAATCCGCTTGGACTTCAACATTTTTGCCAATGAAATTCTTATAGTTAATATCATCCCATATCATATTATTATAAAAACCAGTATATGCATGAGAGAAAGCAAGAATTACTGATTTTCAAAACTATCTTAGCAATTCTTGGAGAAAGTAATTTAAAACTACTGAAATGTAAAGTTGCTGTGTTCTTAGTAATGTCTTTGATGTTCAATTATAATGAATTTCTCATTAAAAGTCTTTTGGATGCAGAAACCTGAATTACTGATTCTGTAATCAGGAATTACTTCGGAAAAACACCCTCCTAAGAATTGTTCTGTGTTTAAAATTAACCCACACCTGAAACATAAGCAGAAACACAGCAGCCATGTGTATCAAGTCACTGTGTGTATGAATATTTGTCGAAAGACTGCAAAGGTGCACTCAGAAGTCTCCATGTGAAAAATAACAAAACCTCACAAAAACCAGACTCTTAAAATATTTGGACATTTTTGACACCAAAGGAAGATATGTTTAGTCTATGAATGGCATAACTGAGAGGAGTGATATATGCACGTTTGGGTCCATGTCTCCATTCCTGCAGACTCTCAGCTATAGTACTCAAAAAGTTTGATAAACATTTTTCCATGCAAGAGTCAGGTACTCTAAACCGGATCGTACGTTTGCTTTGTAAATCATGTAAAAGTCTCTGTGTTTATAGATAAGAAGTCCACAGATTGTTAAATAGTATGATTTAGGTGAGTAGATGATCTGCTACACGTACAAAGTCTTCTTCTAATTGGTAATAGAATCATTTCAGTTGGAAAAAAACTTTAGTTCCAACTGTTAACCCAGCACTGCTGAGTCCACCACTAAACCATGTTCCTCAGTGCCACATCTACATGTCTTTTAAATACTTCAGGAATGGTGGCTCAGCCATTTCCCTGGGCATTTTGTTCTGGTTCTTGACTACCCTTTGGTGAAGAAATTTTTCCCGACATCGATCATAAACCTCCCCAGTGCAACTTGAGGTCATTTCCTCTCATTCTGTCACTCATTACTCGGAAGAAGAGACCAACCCCCGTCTCACCACAACCTCCCACACTCCAGGCTGAACAACCCCAGTTCTCTCAGCCACTTCTCATCAGGCTTGTGCTACAGACCCTTCCCCAGCTCCACTGCCCTTCTCTGGACACACTCCAGCACCTCCGTGTCCTTCTTGTAATGAGAGGCCCAAAACTGAATACAGGACTGGAGGCCTCGTCAGTGCCGAGTATGGAGGGACGATCACTGCCCTGGTCCCGTGGGCCCCTCTATTGCTGATCCAGGCCAGGGTACCATTGGCCTGCTTGGCCAGCTGGACACACTGCTGGGTCATGTTCACCTGCTATGGAACAGCACCCTCAGGTCCATTTTTGCTGGGCAGCTTCCCAGCCACTCTGCCCCCAGCCTGTAGTGCTGTACAGTAGCCTGTAGTGCTGCCTGGGGTTGTGACACAAGTGACCCGTCACTTGGCCTTGTTGAACCTCATGTTGTTGACTTTGACCCATTGATCCAGCCTTTACAGATCTCTCTGCAGAACTTTCGTATTCTGTAGCAGAGCAACACTCTTACCCAACTTGATGTCCTCTGCAAACTGACTGATGGTACAGTTAATACCCTCATCCAGATCATCGATAAACATATTAAAGAGGACTGGCCCCAACACTGGGGCCACCACTAGTGACCAGCTGCCAACTGGATGTAACTCCATTCACCACGATTCTCTGGGCCCAGTTATCAAAGCAGTTTTTTAAGCCACGAAGGGTACTCCCATCCAGACCATGACCTTCCAGTTTCTCCAGGAGAATGCTGTGGGAAATGGTGTCAAAGGCTTTACTAAAATCCAGGGGGCCAAAATCCACAGCTGTCCCTCATCCAGGTCACCTTGTTAAGGAAATCAGTTAGTTAAGCAGGACTAAATGAGGTGTAGGTGTCCCTGTGGAAGCTGTACTTATTGCTGCTAGGAAAAAATGTTCTTAAATCACAGGGCACATCTGCTTAATACAGCGTTTTGTTGTGGTGAAGCAATTTTCCTAGAATATGTGAGCAAATTCCTTATAGAGTCAAAAGACAGAGGTATGTACAGAGGGAGATCCTGTCTGTTCAAGATAAGACATCTAAGTTAATTCCAGAGGCATTTGTCTCTGCTCCTGTGGCTGGGTAAGGAAACAGTGTCCTTCAATTAGAAGAATTATTTCACTAGGCATTGAAAATGTAGAAGCAAGTTAGACAATTTATTGGATCAACTGCAATTTCTACCCTGTGGTAACAGAGACTTCGAATTCTGGAGGCTCAGAGGCCACATAAGGGGAAATGAATTTCAGCAATAAGTAATTCATGATGTCTCAGAAGGCATCAATAACCTTTAAATACTATATGCTACACACAAGTTGCAACCCTCTCATCACAGTTCTAGTAAACTATTCATGAACTAACATCAGTGTCTTTTTATTTTGAACACTCGATAGAAGTAATTAACTCAAAGAGGAGACTTGCTGTTAATGAAGTTCAGTAAAAATCTCTCATTTCAGTTCCTTTTCTGCATCTTCCTTATAAGAAACATTGCTGGAATGTCTGCCTCAAACAGGAAAAACCAGTAGTGCAAACCCCTAACCAGCAGTGCACAACCCTTTGGTTAAGATGAGACTGTCAGCAGCAGAAGCTGGTTTGAAGGAGTCCCTACTAATGCACCTACAAGCTTCCCTACAAACCTGGGGTAGATTTAGCACCATGTCACGAAGTGTTCTGTCCTTCTGTCCTAAAACTAACCAATCCATGCCTGTGCTAGGTGTAACTGGTCCAAAATAAGAGCAGCTTCTTAACTGAGGCACATTTGAACATGCTGACTGAAGCCTCTGCGTGATGTTGCAGTGCAATTTTTTCCACTGCCTGACTCTCTCCATTGAGTGTTTATTGAACAATAAAACAAGATAGCCAAAGCAAACTTGTTTTAGGCCTGTCTGCTCGTCCTTTTAATCTGTCTTCTCTTTGTTCCACAGAGGATTCTTCTCTTCCTTCCTTACCCCTTCCTTGATTTAGTGTAAGCTTTAGCTATCGAGATTAAAATAGCAGATCTTTATCCATTGCCTCCATCAATATGTGCACCCATTGTAAAACAAAAGATTTATGGGAAAAACAAATGCTTGTTAGATGAACTCGCTCTTGTGCCTCCAAAGAGATCAGATCTATATTCAGTTGAGCAGAGAATATTACTTTCTAAACTTTCCAGCTCCAGGAATTAAAGTGGAAAAATTAGGAGAGATGTTGAATAGGAGAGTGGTTTGACGAAGAGGAACTGGCATTTTGAAAGTCATATAGAGTTCAATTTTGAGTGCTGGCATTTGAACTCCTAGGGTATTTTTCAAAGAGAAGGGAAAATGTTTACACAAAACAATCAACAAGTCCTCCTTGCAGAGACACTTGGCTTTCTTCTGTAAATAATAGGATTATATTCTTCAGTGTTGAAATATATTGGTTATTGAGATATTTTACAAAAATAAGAGATTTTGAGAAAAGATTTCAAGGAATTTAAAACATTTTTGTTATTGAGAAAGTCTCACTTGTCGATGAGTATTTGCAAACTAGCAAGGACTTGATAAGGAAAGATTTTGCAGAATGTTTTGGACAACAGAGAAAAGCCAAAGGTGAATTCATATGAATGGAGAAGAAAGAAATCCAGAGTTGAACATCCTCAGCCATGTTCTTTTCTACAGCAGATCATAGCTTTTATTCTTTGAATGTGTTTCATTTCTGAGTAGCACTGGATAAATGTCAGAGTCTTTAACATTTGTGGGAGAGAAAGACCAATGCAGATCTTCAGAAAGTAGAAATTGCTGAAGATCTACAAAGTACAGCTTGCCTATGCGGTGTTGGTCAAGTACAAGGTCTGGCTCATTAGGTTTTTAAGGTGGATGGAGAGGAAATGTTTTACTCTGTCTGATGTGCATAAAAGATAACGATGTTTAATTATCAGGGTAATGCAGTTGTTTAAATTAGAGGTTGTTCTAAATAGCTGACCTTTAGGGCTTTATTAGCAGCCCTGTCATGGTTCACAAAAAGACGTGACTCAGTTACATGGCATTTGACATTTAGACAAGCTGAAAGTGTAACATCATGTAAAAAAAGGTCTGACACATTACTAATAAAATTAGTTCAAGTATTTGTTTCTGCCTTCTAAATAGTACACAGAGAGAAACCAGAAATAGCCATTCCTATGGTGTGCTTGTGCTGTGAGTCCCTGACTCATTCCACATAACCTCAGGTAAATAACTGAGGTACCTGTGTCAGCAGCCCAGCCTTGGGTTCCTTCAACATTGATGGGAAGAGACAGACATTTCCAGACAACTCAGGCCATCCAAGAACAAAATAACTTTTGTCACTACCTATGTTGCTTACAATTATTGCAAAGGTGACAAGGGACAACTAGGTGTGTTATACAGGCTAAAAAGAATAGCGTATAATATCTGGAAGTTAACTAACAGTGGGAAAAGCTATTTTTTTTGAGTCTTTATGTTCTGTTTCTCTGAGACCCAGAAAAGGCCCTTAAGCTGAAATGATGAACCTGTTTACAGGAATCCCTTCTAATGCATTGTGTGATCTAAGGGTCTGCTTGGAGAAGTAAGAATGATGCAAAGCTGCATTTCACAGTTTTGGTCTGAGGGAAAAATCCTCAGTTTTACATAAAGATTCTGAAGATCAGATGGAAAGGTTTGCGAGACGGAACTGTTACAGCTATGACAGCCTGCAATATTCCACTTGTGTTGAGACATTTGTTCATCATTATTTCCAAAGCTGAAACCTCTAGTGAATTTGTCCAAAACCATTAAAAATCCTGAAATAAAGGATAAAGCTTTTATATGCACTGAAAAAATATATTCTTTCACCGCACGTGGCCCTATTCTCACTAAAAATGTGTTAGTCAAACCACATTAAAGGTAAGTAGCATAATAACACTTAAATGAAGAGAAGTAATGATTTTTGTAGTAAATTAAGGTTATGTCTTCCTAACTTAGCTATGAAAAAACCTTTGTTCTGTACTAAACCTTCATAAAGGTGAAGGCAAGAAGAGCACCTTTCCTTTTCAGACTGATTTTTCCAGGTATGATCAGCAAATTACAGTGCATGAGTGATGGTTAAACAAGATCTTGCCAATACTTAAGGCTATAATAATTTGAGGTTATCTTGCTTTTCTGCGGCAGCTTTTAGCTGGAGTAAACCTATCTGTTGTGGTTTCACCCCATCTGACAACTAAGCACCAGACAACTGCTTGCTCACTCTCCCCCGCTGGCATGGGGAAGGGAATCAGAAGAGTAAAATTGAGAAAGCTCATGGGTTAAGATAAAGGCAGTTTAATAAATAGAGCAGAAGCCACCCATGCAAGCAAAGCAAAAGTAGGAACTCACTCCCCACTGAGGTCCCTTCTAGGCTGGGTTTTCTGTGTTCTGATGACAGGAACTGAGGAGACATAAGCACTGTAGCCAGTGTGCTTGGAAGTCTCTGTCATCAAGAGTACAGAGGATGACACATACTTGCCTCTCTTCTCCTGTGGTATTAAGGAATCTGGCCACCTTACTCTTTCTCATAAAGTTTGCCAGATGTATAACCTGGCATGTCTGCTGAAAACATAAAAAAAAAGACCCTAAACAAATGTTAAGGGTGCAGAAAGAGTATTTCTGTTCTTATTCATATTGCAGCAATACTCCAGGGATTCTAACTTCCCAAATAGCTCAAAGAGTTTGAAATAACCAAGCAATACTAATTTTCAAGTGATTGAGGAAGGAAAAGGGTTCATCGTTATAAAATTATTTATTACATCAGAAGATAGAATGTCAAAGTGTTCACTTTAAAGATACTCTTTTCACAGGAACAAAACTCAAATACTTATATCGGGGAAAAAAGGTAGTAAAACCAACAACATGATTAAACAATGAACTATTTAGCAAATTTATATTATTCTCCCTATACCAACTTTTCAACAGATACAATGATTTGCTTCAAAAAATTTAGATGAAAATTATTATCCTATAATTTTCAAAAAGAAATTGTTGAAGGAAAAGAAGTTCCCTTCCTTACTGCTTTCCTTCCTTCACAAATGCAATTAATGTAAATTGACCCATTGTAACACTGCCAATATAAATACTCTTCCAATACAACCATAAATATTATTTTCTTAGCCTTGGGTCCTTTGGCTTCTATCCTCCTTCGATTTCCGTGAAAAAGCTGGGGTTTGTAACAAGTTTCGCAAGCTCAGTACTTCAGAGAAAAAAAAAAAACATTTTCCCAAAGCAGTTGTGATAATACATCTGCCATCAAGTCTTCTTTTCCAAAGAGGAGGTGGGTTTTTACCTTTGTGAGCTGTCAAGGTTAGAGAAAGAGGGGTTTGTGTGTCAGATACCTTGTCAGAGTTTCTAAAATTCCCCACAAAAATACACTGATATTGGATTATCTTTGAAGCTCTAGTAATCAAGCACTAAAGGAACTTGCAGCTAAAACTTAGAGAATACTGCTGCTGTTTCCCTGCACAATTACAATGTAATTCAGTTGACTCTACAGTTTAGTTGTCAAGTATGGAGTTTTTCGGCTGCCATTCCTGTCAACCTCTCACTGAAGCATTTGGATGCTGAAGAAATCACCATTTTGTTGTGTCGATAGAGAGCTATGGATTCTGTCAGGGTTGGTACTGACTGGCACAGAGTGGGCAGCAGTAACTAATAAAGAGAAACAGGCGTCTCACCACCACGACCTCAGCAAGTAGGTATTTTGGGTGTAAATTTAAAAGGGTTGTGGGGTAAAGAAGAGTTCTTGCTTCCTGACTACAGTATTCTCAGTATGTACTCTGTAATATGAAACCTTTACAGATGCAGGCTGGAATTTGTGAAGGAAAAGATGACTGAAGATGAATTTAGCTCAGGAGGCATCACCAGGATGGACTCAGTGGTCCATGGCAGAAATCTTCGACTCAGCTGATCTTGTTAAAGCCTGTGCATTATATAGGTGCAGGGGATGGTAAAAGTACACATGATCTAAATTTAAATTGCGTGTCACCTACGAGCTTCAGGGAGGTTTGTATGTTTACTCGGGATTTTTTCCTCTCTGTACTCTCTGATGTCTTACTATGCAATAAGTTTCTTTATTCTTAATTGTAGTGTAGCACTGATTCTCAAATAAATTTCAGTTTAAGGAATCATGATTTCATGCATATGATCAGGAAACATCACAGAAGAGTGAAAAAAAAAGCAAAAGAAAATATTTCTTCAGAGTACTAGTATCTTTCACAAAGATTAAAGAGCAGCTCTTTCTTAGAAATGTACCCTTTCTGACTTGCTGGAGCAGAGGCCAGGGCATGTATGTCATACAGGCAGTGACAACAGCCTATGAAGTATATTTCTCTGACAGTGAACAAATTGCTTTTGATTTGTTGAGGAAGAATGTAGCCTCAAACCTTCAGGGACTTAAACAACCTTTGTTTATATCCTTCCACATATGCTTCTTCCAGCTTTAGCTTTTAGCAAATGGTCATTTTCTTCCAAACTTTAAAATAGAATATATTCCTTTACCTGGTAGTACAAGCCAGTGTATTATCCTCTATCTCCAGAAGAGAACACTATGGAATTTGGCCAAACAAAAACATCCCCTGAGTTATCCAGTTACTAGAAGCATGCAGTAAATTTTAGAAACACCAGTCTAACACAGAAATGTATAATGTAAATCAATAAAATATTGAGCAAGGAACTGGTCTTTGGAAGGTTGTCTGTTCTGCTAAATGAAAGCAGACCATAGCCTGACCGGAAGACTAAGCAGTGCGAGGGGATTTGTATGCAGACTACAGAAAGCTGCAGATTTGCCTTGCACAGACCTGTCTGGAGGAGTAAAAAATGGAACCAGGCAAGAAACAATAGGTAGTGGGGATGACTGGGGTCGAATGCTCAGACTCAGTCAGTGATTTCTTCAGTGTAGATGAGACCTGACCGTCCCTAAAAGTAATGCTTATGTAATTCTCAAGTAAAATGGGCTCTTTATTGATTCCTTCAGCACACTGGTTCTTCACCACGAAAGAAAGCAGCAGTGTTCAGACATCTTTGCAACAACAGTGAGAGTAACTCTAGGTTTTTATTTGAGATATGGAACCCTAATGTTTTGCCACAAATTGCAGAGCTTCATAAGGGGAAAGAACTATCCAAGGACTGTAATTATTTGTCCAGGCTGGCAGATGCTTTGTACACAGAATTTCATTAACAGCTGTAGTGGGTATCTTCCCATTACATTTTAATGCACAGTATTTCTCAAGTCTGTTACACAAGAGAAGGTAATTTTCTTCAACTACAACCTATTCTTAGGTGTAAAAGAGCTTTTGGAGACCAAGGCTTTGGGGCAAGCAATTATAGTCCCTTGAAATACTTTCCAAGATTAGTATTTTGTGTTTAAACTTCAGAAGCTGCACATGGCTGCACTTGACTGATAAAACTGATGCATCTGTTAGAGACTCACATGCGTTTCTCCTACAAATGGTCTCAGAATAATGCTCACTGAGCATCCTTGCCAAAGACTTTATCATTTCAGTTTAGTCTTTGTGCAGAAACTGGGTGATTAATCTGATTTCTCATCCCTCAACATTCTTAGATGAAAAAACAGCCAATTTAAACAAGAGGAACATAAAGATAAAAAGCATTAAAGTATTTGAAGAGAAAGAAAAGCAGATTAAGTGGCTATATACGTTCTGTTCCTAAGTATTTATGAAACTGCAAAGCCAGATCTACATATTAATAGAGAACTTTCAGCAGAAAAATATGCTGTTTATTGCTTTACTTAGGTTGGATGCCTTTGAAATCAGTCTTTGTTTTTATTTTTCCCTTACCCATCTAATTTTGTATTTAGTTAGCCTTCAAATTAGTGTTATGCTTTCCAGGAACTGGATTCTCAGTGATTTTGGGGAATTTTGGCCTCTTCAGTTCCACAGAAACTTCGTATCATAAACAGTCACTTCTAAAGAAACTGGGAAACCTTGGAGGTCAACTCTCTTATCTCTTGGCGAGAACAATATAAGCATGGAGTCAAGAACAGTTATGCTTAATACCCATTTTTCGCATAAGGATGCAGGATGGCACCTCATAAAGCTAAGATAACAGAGTGAAGTCTAGATTTGCCTGGTGCTAATGGGAGGTGATTACCATTTTTTTTACAGAAAAGATTAAATAGTGCAACAAAATACCACAAGTCCAAGGTTTCTCTTCAGAGAAACAGTCAAAGAGCCTGAAAACGAAGAAAAGAAGGAGTTAAAATTTTTGTAGACAGGTTACTTCCAAATACCTCAATACCCTGCTCAAGTCTGAAAGGATAGTCAAAAAAGGAAAAAGGAACTAAGAATATTTCTTTACCTTGTTTTGGCCTCTGCAGCAAGCTGAACAAATGAGGAACAGGGTGGTATCCAGTGATGCCAATGGAAATTCTCGCATGAGCAGGCAATGCCCAGAGGAAGAATCTAGCTGTTCTGGTTGCTTTCCTACCCATCCTTCACTCAAAGCTTTTCTTAGCTAATTTTTCTCCAATTAAACTCACACAATGTTCTGTGCTTTAGTTGCTTTCAACATATTTGCAGCTCCCTCATGAATTTTGAAAGGTTGGTTTATTAATTTGTAACTTTTCCTTCTGGCAACATGGCAGGTGCAGAAGTAGATGACATGCTAGAATGTTGTGGATGTGAGGGAACTCATTGGTTCTGTCACGCAGTGGAACTGTAACTAACTTAGGTCTTGACCCCTTCTGGCTGACCAGCTAAAGCTTAGAAGTCTTACCAATACAGCACACAAAAACAACTTGTATGTAAGAAAAGTAGAGTCACACAATGATTTGGGCTGGAAAGAGCATTAATTGCCTATTGCTCACTGGTCAAGAGGTATGGGGTTTTTTTCTTTTTACACTTCCCTGTGTTGATATATGAAGTTGTTCAGAATACGTATTGATTTTGGTCTCCTAAAATGAGCTTGAACTTCTGAGATTATAAACAAAACATGTTCATAGTCTCAATTTATTCAGTGTTAGAGTGAAAAGTAAGAGAATGATCAGCCACTATTTTTATTCTCTTGTGAGGTAGTGTATTTTTTAGAAACTATTGGTACAGACAGGAAACTTGGTCTCAGAGATATCTGAAGAGTGCCTTGGGAATAATAGGATTGAAATGACAGAGATTTAAGCGAATACGTGCCCAGTCATATTTATCTTCCTACTTACTGGTGTCCCCAGGTGTTTTCTGCAAAGTTACTCCCTAGGCCATGAATTCCAGCCCCTACTGTTGCACGGGGTTATTCTGTCCCAAATGCAGAACTTTACGTAGAGATATCGGGTTTAGCTTTTGTTTGCTATGCATGGAATTACATCAGCTAGGAGTGCAAAACCAGGGATCCACTATAACAGAAGTAAGTTCGTATTTTATTTTCTCTACAGATACTTACAGGGATTCTGTACTTGTTTTTCCCTGCAAAAATGTTTTAAATTATGGTGGTTTTAACACTTGCCCAGAATGGGAGCTAGAAGTATTATACCAAAATCACAATTCTGAAGTTTTGAGCTATTTTACACAATCATCCCAAAGCCCAATAACTGGTTCATTTTTCTTTACCACTGGGAAGTCTAACAAAGCTATTCATGTACAGCTGGTTCCTAACAACTGCATTCTAGTTTCAGTTGCCATTGACTTTTCTAAGCAATTAATCAGAATCACTGCAATTATAGATAAGTCTTGACTTATTTAATAGATATTTAACAGTTTTTTTCTGTGGTGATTCATTTTACTGGGAAGGAGTAATGAATCAAAGTAAGAGCTTCTGCTTGTGTTGATGTAGCAAATGAGAGATTTAAAATGCTCAAAGCTGCAATGTCATTAATCCTTTTAACAAAGCATTTCAGTTTTACTTTTCTATTTTCCTTTTCTTTTGTTTTCTTCCTCCTCATATCTGAAGTTACACAATAGAATAATTTAAATAAACCCCCCTGGAATTGTATTCTGTTCTTGGTGAGAGGAATGCAAGCTCTGGATTTTATGATGAAGGCATCTGTGCTGTGAATTTGTTCTGCTGTAGGGATTTGATATGACTCAGGTTGCCCTGATCGTATACAAGGTGGAGTGGTGTAGTGCTCTCATCCCAGGTGTCCTTGTTTTGGCTGGAATAGAGTAAATTTTCTTCTTAGTAGCTGGTACAGTGCTGAGTTTTGGGTTTAGTATGAGAATAATGTTGGTAACACGCTGATGTTTTGGTTGTTGCTGAGCAGTGCTCACCCTGAGCCAAGGACATCTCTGCCATGGGCAGGTGCACGAGAGGCTGGGAGGGAGCATGGCCAGGACAGGTGACCCAAACTGGCCAAAGGGGTTTTCCATACTTTAGAATGTCATGCCCAGTATATGAACTGGGGGAAATTGGTTAGGTGGGGGCAATCTCTGCTTGGGGATGGGCTGGGCATCACTCAGCTGTGGGTGGGCACCTGCACTGTGCATCACCTGTTTCTCTTGTGTCTTATTCCTCTCTCTCTTTTTCTTTATCATTATTATTATCATTATTGTTGTTGTTTTATATTACTTTAACTCAATTGTTCAGCTGTTCTTATTTCAACCCACGGTTTTTACGTTTTTCAGATTCTCCTCCCCATCCCACTGAGAGGATTGGGGTGATGAGTGAGCAGCTCTGTGGTATTTTGTTGCCAGCTGGGGCTTAAACCATGACACTGAGTGAGCTCACTGGTCCCCTTAAGGACACAGCTGCAGATAGAGCTAAAAGTTGGTTAAAAGTTGACCAGTGGTTTGCATCCAGCAAGAATCATGATTATTGTGATGTTCTGCTCCAGATTTTTTTTTATCTTCAAGATTTAGAATGGATGGACCTGAGAAGATTAATAGTATTTGGCACAGGAATCGGGGTTTCTGACCTGAGGCAGAAAGCAGGCAGTATAACTGTACCCATAACTGTACCCAAAGGAACGCAGTTCCTAGCTTTTGGAAAGGAAAATGTAGAGCTGATCTGCTCAATAACATTAAAGCATTTGAATTGCAACTAAATGGTATTTGTGTTAATGAAGCAGTCCTCACAGAGTAAGTGCTGAAATTCTCAAATACAGCCTTTGGGGGAATATATAGAAAAGAACATGCAGTGACATCTCCAAAGGGAGAAACAATCGACCAAATTTAGGAGTCTTCTTAGTGAGATTGGGACTTGAATCTGTCATTAGTGCCAATGCTTTTCACAAGCAACAGATATATTGTCAAAATACTGACATGTGAATTTGCAGTTAAACTAAATAGTTTAATAGTTTTCATTAAATATCTGTGAAGATTTGTAAAATATTAAAAGCAAAGTATTCTAGAGAAAGGAATTAAGCTTAATTCTTGTCAGATGGGAACACAATCATTGAGAAGTGTATGTGACAAAGCAGCAGACCTCAGAGCATACCTTTTCTACCAATGTGGCTGTAATGGCAGTACAGCACAGTACAACAGAGAATCTGGCCATGACTTCAGAAAAGTAGTAATAAGGAAGTTTATAATAAATGTTTTGATCTGTTTCCTCCTCAAAAAAGACGTGTTTAACATTCATCTGTTAGAGAATGCTATCAGTGATAGTTCTTTCTGCTCTCTTGTATATAACTTAAAAAGGAAGTAAATTTTTTTGACAGCTTTCATTTCTTGATGAAAAATTACATCCTTTTTTCGTATAACATACTCAACCCCCTATTGATGTCAGAATGAGAATTTAATTTGGACCTCAGCTTTTGTTGGACTGCTTTTATAAATGTAAAAATAAGCACCTTGTTACAAGTGGAGGTTTTTTTATATCTTTTGTATTTCATAATACAGTGAAATAAATACTTGAAGGTAACATTGTGGTACGGTAAAGAGGTGACAACTTATTCTGATGATATATTATTTATAAAAGTATTATTTCTATAAAGACCATATATAGTTAATAGTATCAGTTGTGTTATTTCTTCATCATTTCATTGACTGAGAGAAATGTACTATAGCAAAACCAAAGACCAGATTTAATCAGAAGTGAAAATTAAATTCTGTGTTATGTATATACTTGGATAGCACTAGAACCAGACTCTGTTATTATTTATACCAGATCATTTTTGCTGGCACTGTGAATAATTTCTGGTTTTTAATGGTCTCAGGGAAGAGCCAATTCCCAGCATGACAACTGAGAGAATGAATACCAGAACACTTTCCAATGGGTAGACTCTATGAAGGAGCTAAAGATGTGAAATCAGGAAAAATCTCATAGAAAAATCCTTTTTGTAATTACGAACTGCTGGAAGCTATTGGAAACCATCATAATGTGAAAATATAAACTTTCTAATTGCTAATTATGTGCACACAATGGCCGAGTCAAATAACATAGTACTGACTGTACAAAAGATACTCAAGAATAGTAAGAGAATACCTCCAGTTAAGGAAGAAAACTTATACTACAGTGAAAATATTTTGGCATAGGCAATGCAGAAATGTCAAATTAATGTCACAGAGTATTACTATTTCTGCTAGTCACAAAATATTTGTGTAAAATAGTTTTTAATTTTTTTTTAATCTCCAAGTTCATCAGGGGACTTGCATATCTATTTAGCTTTGATATGTGATCATCCTAGATGTAATGCCATCCACTTACACAGGAATTGTCCTATGCTGGAGCATGTCTTTATTCCATTCAGTTTTACTCTTCCTTTCTAATAGAGAGGTTTCTAATAGTTATAGTATGAATGTGAATTGACCAGAGAATTTTGTCATGAAGATTTCTTTCCTTATTTTTTCTGTCAAGAAGGGCTTTTCAGTGGATGAATTAAAAGTTCAAGTGTAATAAGAATTTGGAAGCAGTAATCAAATATATTAATCACAGATTAACTTACTTGATCTATTTAACTCTTTCTTACTTGTAAGCAATGTCTGAGACAGGCTACATGGGCGGCATTTACACTGTGAGTCCCAGAAAGGTTTCCCCACCCACAGTTCCTGTATACTCTCAGGTACTTACTTATGAAGCATGAAAACAACATCTTTCCCTCATTTCCTTTGGAGGAAACAGGTCCACAAGCACCAGAAGGGTCAAGCTCACCTTTTCTGTGCAGCTGAAGAACAAGACTGTAGGGTTCACCACTGTGCACGCTTTTCTTCTATCAGGGTATAACTGTTCCCTGTTCAAAACCTTCCTTCATTGTTCAGCTAATGTAATAAATGTAAGTGTAACTACTGACCATATTTCACAGCATATGATGGCAATCTCTCGTCCACAAAAATAAAGGAAATACTCCAATCTCTGAGAATTAGTTTGGACATTTTTAATAACATCATACCGTTCATCGATAAATTAAACTTTAAGGAAGTGTCAGCAAGAGATTTAGGATAGTTTTCCAGTTGTCCAAAGAATACTTTGAATTGGTTAATAGTTAATGTTATATGGCAAATCAGTCTCAGAACCATTAAGAAAAGTCTTCAGTGACGAGACAGATATTTTTGTTGTTTCAGGACATTGCTAATCAACCTTGCCAATGTGTTGTTACATAAAAAAACAACAGCATGAAACTGGATATTTGGACCTCTCAGAAATGCATTTTATCATCTGTAGATAAACACACTGTGTTATGTTTTCTGTTATAGACCTTTGCCCGCAGGACTAGAACTGCTTCCCTATGCATACAGTTCTTAAAATGTGGACATAATATTCTATATGCTTGCTCCATACCATACCATTAGTTGTTCTTTATGTATTTTATGCCGAGCAAGTTATTTAAAGCACATTACCAAGGCTGCTCCCTCTGTCTCCAGCCATATCAAACGTATAGTCTATGTAAGTTTTCTCCCGTAATCAGGATCCAATCAATGCTAGAACTCTCTTGTCACAATCATATTTTGAAGAAAAGTGAAAGCTAATTTCTTATGAAATTATTACTTTAAAAATTGGCTCTTCAGTGTCTGAGATTTGAAAATTTTCTGCACTTACTGTAAAACTTCCTGTGCCTCGGAACACCATCCTTAACACATTGTACATTAGCCACACAGTCCCAGCACCATAAAATCTAATATGGGTATTAGGAGACAAGAAGGTGTTTTTTAAGCCTGTTCTGAAATGCTTTCTCTATTAACACTGACAGTTTTGCATATTAATCTGTTTGAAGATTTTTTGATCATGGAGCATCCTCCAGATGGTGCATTCAGCAAGGATCTCCTCATGGCATGAGGTACCTCTGCATCAGTTCTAGTCTGCCCGGTCTCAGGGCAGCCCAGTATTTGGACATCAGAAAAAAAACCTCTTTTACTTAATTTTCTCTACATTACAGACAGGGAAATTAATTCCATTTCAGCCATGCTTGGCAAGGAGTAGGTCCCCTAAATCTGTCACCTGCCTTTGCTAGTCGCTGAAGCTGTTCTTTCACGTAGGTCCCCTACACTGTGGGGGTGGCCAAGAGTGTTTAGAAAGGGGACACAGGCAAGACTTAGGAACTTGATTACTTTAGGTGAGAGGATATGCAATGTGAAGATCTTATAAAGAGGAGGAAGCAAAAATGGCCATCATTGGGGCAAAAAGAGAAAAATATTTTATTGAGGAATTATTCCACTAGTCACACTTTTTCACTTTTTCAGTCAAGCAAAGCATTAATCTGTACCTACTCAAGCTAATTAAGTTGAAAAACTTTTTAGAGAAAATAAACTTGGCAAAAACGTAACTTTGAAACCATCTGCTCTGACTTCATACACTATTATTCCAGACATTTGTACCTTGAAAGAAGCAACCTGAAACCTTGAGAATTCATTTTTCCTAATGGAGGAGTACACTCTGTTGCTCTTCTTTAAGGCTATTTTCCAGATCCTTACGGTAGGAGTAAATTTTCTTATCTTTCACAACAGTCACAGCAGCTTCACTAGTGGTGTCTGGTAGGCAAATTTGTCTCTACTAAAGACTGTGGCATTTCATTAACATAGACGAGGTTTGAATTTGGCTCAGGTAATCAATTTTGGCAAGATCCATACGCATATATAGAAAGATGCATGCTGACTCTCATTTCATTCCAATTTAAAGAGCATTTTTTACCGGTAGTAATCCCAGTGATTTTAGAAACAGTTTGAGAAGTTACCTATTATTCATCCTCAAAGGAACTTGGCTCCTGTAGTTATAAGTATTATCAAAATAATGTAAGATCCTAAACCAGGTGCATTTGATTAGAGTTTAAATCTGAAATTATTTAGTGAAAATAAAAAATTTTCTAATAAGAGAAAAAACTTTCTGCACAGCTTTACTAAGTATTCAGTTAATGATTTAATCCAATGTAATTGTGTAATACACTTACATGTGTGCCTGTGTGTATTGGGTTTGCGTGGCAAGATTTTGGTAGCAGGGTGGTTCCAATGAGAAGCTGCCAGAAGATTCCCCCTTTCTCACATGTTCAATGCCAGATGAATCCAAGATGGACATGCTTCTGGCCAAAGTTGAGCCCATCACTGGTGATGGTAGTGCCTCTGGGATAGCAGATTTAAGAAGGGGAGAGAAGTTACTGCACAGGAACAATTTCAGACAGGGTACAGAGAAGTGAAAATATGTGAGCAGCACAGCTCTGCATCCAGGTAAGTGGAGAAGGAGGGGATGAGGTATTCCAGGTGCCAGAGCAGAGACTCCTCTGCAGCCAGTGAGGAAGATCATGGTATGGCAGGCTGTCACCCTGCAGCCCATGGAGGTCCATGGTGGAGCAGAGATCCACCTGCACCCCTCGGTAACTCCACACTGGAACAGGTGGATGCATGAAGGAGGCTGTGACTCACTGGGAATCCTGCACTGGACTAGGCAGGTATATAGGACCTGTGGTCCTGTGAAGAGAGGAGTCCAAGCTGGAGCAGGTTTGGACTTATGACTCTGTGGAGGACCCATAGTGGAGCAGTCTGCTCCTGAGGAACTGCACCCCATGGAAGGGACCCACGCTGGAGCAGCTCGTGAAGAACTGCGTGACTCCAGTGGGAAGGAGTCATGCTGTAGACAGTTGTGGAGAACTGTCTCCCAAGAGAGGAACTCCACGGTGGAACAGAGAAGAGTGCGAGGAGGCCTCCCCCTGAGGAGAAAGTGGTGGCAGAGACAACATGTGAGGACCTGACCACATTCCCCATTCCCCATTCCCCTGTGCTGTGTGGGGGTAGAGACAGAGAATTTGGGAGTGAAGTTGAGCCTGGGAAAAAGAGAGGGGTGGGAGGAAGCTCTTTTTAAGATTTTATTTTATTTCTGATTATTCTGCTCTGGTTTGATGGGTAATAAACTAATTGCCCCAAGTCAAGTCTATTTTGCCCATGATGATAACTAGTGAGTGATCTCTCCCTATCCTTATCTTGACCCACAAGCCTTTCCTTACATCTTCTCTCTCTCCCGTCTCCAGCTGAGGAGTGGAGAGATAGAGCAGCTTTGTTGAGCGCCTGGCATCCAGCCAGGGTTAACCCATCAGAGTACCGGAAGGAAAATGCTTCTTTTCTTTCCTTTTCTTTTTTTTTTTCCAATGCAACTCTGGCCCTCTTTGATACATATGTTGCTTCTATTTTCTATGCCTTTCGTGTCAAATCTTGTGTGCTGCTACTCAATGTCACCTTATAAAAGAAAACAATGGGGAAATAGGAACTAGTGATCAAAGAAAAGTATGGCATAAAACCTTGATATATACTTCTTTGAAAAGCTATCTGAAAAATATTAAATATTTACTTGGTTTTGGGGTGTTTGGTGAAATTCAATTTTAAAAATGAAATCCCATCATGGAAACAGATAGACCATAAAGTATTGCACAGGATAGGTGTGTATCCTGACAAGGTTTAGTGAAATACTGGGGAATGCTAGCGTTTTGTTCACATTGTGTAAGCATTTTGTAATGCATCTGTAAGAGTTTTGTCAGTATTAAAGCATGTAGACCTGCTTTTTAGAGAATTAGCAGGGAACATACTGGAAACAGTTTGTTCATGGCTGTGGAATTCTGTTTCGTTGTTTGCAGATCTCAGTTGTGCTCTTTGGTTTCATATCAACTTCTACCTCATGTTCTGTGAATTCTCCACAAGCGTTGCTGATTAAATAACAGAAGTATTTGTGAACTTGCTTTTCAGTCTCAAGTCACGTTTTGAGGTCCATGTGTTTCACAGTCTGTTGACTCCTTGTGTACTCAACCAATGGAGAAGTGAAGATTTATTGTGAAAAGTAAATGTTTCTGTCTCTGCACTATACTTTTGGCATTGAAGGAAAGGCAGGCTGACCCAGCCCTATCTTCCTGGTATTATCAGTAAGAGTGGGCTTGCACAGGCTGTGGATTTTTAAATTTTTTTTTAATTTATTTTTATTTTAAATCTCTATCTACTAAACATACATAGAATGAAAAAGCTTTGCAGAGGGAACAAGAAACTAACTCTCTTCCTTTCTTCTCTCTGTAGTTTGTTGCTCAGCCCAACTGCCAGCAGCTGCTTGCATCCCGCTGGTACGACGAGTTCCCCGGATGGCGGAGGCGACACTGGGCAGTGAAGATGTTGACATGTGTTGTGATAGGACTCCTTTTCCCAGTCTTCTCTGTGTGCTACCTGATAGCTCCCAAAAGCCCATTGGGGCTGTTCATCAGAAAGCCATTTATCAAATTTATCTGCCATACTGCATCGTACTTGACTTTTCTGTTCCTGCTGTTGCTTGCCTCTCAGCACATCGACAGGTCAGACCTCAGCATGCAGGGACCCCCACCAACCATCGTCGAGTGGATGATATTACCGTGGGTCCTGGGTAAATGTATTACTAAAGAAAATACAGTGAAAAGTATTTTGACCCTTGCAGTTTTGCCAGGCATTCCTGAGGCAGGATACAGCAGAGTTCTGTCATAGATTATTGACCTACCAAAGCAGGCGAATGGTCCATCTCCTCCAGTGCTTAGCAAGAGTAGTTGACAACACAGAAAACAGTAGAATTTGAAAATCCAGAGTGTCACCATCTGATAGATTACAGTGAGGAAAAACAAAAGATATCAAGGGTTCCTTCCTATGATTACACTGTGCCCTGAAACATATATATTTGAGGTTTTTTAATATCTATTTTCTCCAGACCAGAAATTGTTCTGCTTCTTGTAAGTGTCCATTTTTTAAATTTGCTAGTCTACTTTGAAAAAGGATCCTTTAGCCACAATAGTTATTTTTCCTGGAAATGAGGCATAGTGTAATTTCTGTAGTGTTATTGCCGACCATAGTTACCTACAGTATGCTTCTTTGTAAATGACAGACCCACCTATTGCAAATAGTGATGATCAGCATTTTCAAGTGAGTATTTTCATTAAAATATGCTCACAGAGTTTTTTTTCTGTGCAAGACCAGTGATGAGATCTTGTCACTCAATTCAAACCAAATATCCCATATCAGAAAGAATAAGAAAATTCCCTAGCATTTTTAAAATGGAAAAAAATAATTACCACTCTGTCCTCATAGTTTAAAATAAAAATTTCAGTCTGGGATTATTGAAAGCCTATTTTGTGTGGGCCATGTCATCCTTAAATATGATTCTTCCTTCCTGTGGTCCTAGGATTATCCTAGGTGCTCCCTAACTTTGCCTGTCTATCCTGCCAGATAGTAATTTCTCTCAGTGTGCTGTGGTCTCTCCCCTTTTTCTTCTTTTAAGAATCAACACAAATTGGACTAGGTCAGGGCAAATATATTTGTCTAAAATAAAATAATAGAAGGAGGAACTTAGTAGCTCCTTAGTGGACTGCAAGTATTTACGTTTGTTGTATTCATTAAAATTGTCATCACATAGACAGGTTCCTGCACAACATTTCTGAAATTTTGGTGGGATTTTGACACCATTACTTCTCCCAGAGCTTCCCATTAAGATACTGCGTATCTTCCCTTTTTCCCAAACGTGTGGGTTTCTTTAGAGCAATGAAACTATCAAGGCTTTTGGCCCCATCGATCCCATGTACTTTACAACACAGTGTTCAACTTATAATACGCTAGTTGGCTGTGCCTGGCGTTCTGGAGAACAATAATTCAGTGGCTTTTCCTCTATATGTACCTTGGTAGAGCGCTGCGGGAAGCAGGAGGCAGGTGGACATCTGTTTTTCACTTAGAAAAACAAGTGTGCATGACTGAAAACCCTGTGCACACTTACTTGTCAGGCACCAGTCAGAAGGACCTGCCTTCCACAGGTGAACTGTGTTTTGGGATTTCCCCCGTGGTAGCACAGCAGTCCTCACCCCCAGCCTTCACTGTCAGGTGTGTTGTCCTTGGCTGGGTAAATATTTCTACTACATTAAAAAAGACAATATCCAAGATTATTGCAAAGAAATGATTCCATCTGGGAGGTTGTCTAGGCTGATATTTCTTACAGACAAGTAAGTAACTTCAGTAAGCAAGTTTCACATTTAAATATTAAAAGAAAAATTTCCTCCAGTTAATTTTCCCAGTTTTGTACCATCAAGAAATGAGAAACCAATATAAAAATTATTATCTTACTTTATTACTTCCTTAGAAATAGATGCTATAATATTGAGGAGGAATAGGAGGCTCTTCTGTGCTGTGCCATGCCCAGAGGAGATGTTAGTATCTTTTCTGTCTGGCCTTCCAAAATATCAGGTGGTCAGTATCTATTCAGCTTTCACAGTATCCTGAGGCTAAAGGATTGTAAGAACGAATGCATAGCTGACACACAGACCTTGACATACCAAAGTGAATTTTATCATTAACCTGTCTTTTAATAGAGCTGAGAGAAAGAGGCACAATTTGAGAAGGGCAAGATCTAGCTTCCGGTAAAGGCAATTCAAAAATTTTAGTGACTAGCTCCTCTCCAGAAAACATTCAGTGGGAAGAGGAAGAACCTCTATTGCCCTCAACCTCTGACACAGTTGTTTACTTAGGAAGATGTTTAAGTAACTCAGCATCCCAAAGCACTTGTTTGAAGAAGCCGTTAACCCTGAGAACTATGGTGATCAAGATGACTATCGTTTCTAAAAGCAACATTAATATTTTCAGTATAGACTCATTTGGCCTGATTATGCCTGTGCTGACCAAACCCTTCATTTGCAAGCATACAGGTCAAGTCAAGGGAGCCACTTCCATAAACAAAAATTCATGAGCATGGATGAAGATCAATATTCTGATACCATGTGGTTAAATATCTTGTAATTAATCCAGGCTGTGCTGTTCAGAAAAAGCATGCCTTCCAAAATCTCTTGCATCCAAAATGATGCACTTTACGCACTGATCTCAAGTGTTTCCTAACTAGCATTTTCCTGCTCCAGTTTCACATTTTCTGTGTTCAGCCTTCAGGTTTTGGTTGCTGTAATGCCTTAGCCCACCCAAATAATGAGGCCTCAGATTCACCCATTGGAATCTCAGGCAATTCATTAGGTACCTAATTTCCCCCTACCACTGAAGGAGACATGCATCTCCACAGGGCATTTCAGCTCGTAGCATGTGATGGATGTGTCTATTTCAGCTTTTTTGTTTGTACATTTAGGTCTTTTTCATGTTGTGTTTTTTTGTTCAGCTGGTCTTTGTTGAGGGGGTTGTTTTTGCTCATTTTGTTTTGCTGGATTTTTGGTTGGTTGGTTTTTTCAGTGTTTTTGATGATGGTGGTTGTTTTTCTAGATGAATGAATCTCAGCCAAACCCTGCTCTTTTCCTATTCACATGCATACAAACTGTAGTCTAGTTGTCTTTTAATAAACTTAATATTTTTCTTAAGTCCTTATCAATAAGCTGAGGTTTGTTTCCAGGCTGCAATTTAGTTTGTTCTCTCATCTCTTCAAACCATAAAATTATGCAATACCTTTAAAAGGAGTAAATTAAGCACTCTTCAAGGGAGACTATATCTGAGGTACATAGAGATACTTTTGAATTTTCTGGATGTAAACACAAAATTTTGTCATTTGAGTCAAAACTAGTGTGGCTCTAGGGTTATAGTTCTTCTCTGAAACCTGAAATATGACCAAGTAAATTCTTAATTGGGAAAGGATGTCCTGGAGCAGCAACTACATGTCAAAACTATTAATATTTTAAACAATAGAATTTTTTTGTTTTCTCTTAATTCAAATAGCTCTGGATGTAGTTTCCATTTTAATACTATCTCCCTTAAAATTAAGAGAGGAAGAAAAGCTCACTGTTTCAGGTTTGTTATCGACATGAACTTCAGGACACAAATATTTCATGCAACTTTAAAAGTTTCAAGGCTGTCCATAATGACCTAAGCTCTCCAGTGAGCAAATACCAACTACTATGTAATAGAAGGCTGAATGTGCATAATTAGCACATATTAGAAGTGTCACTAGAGTAGGAGGCTCAGAGGAAAAACTTGTCTTGGGCTACATTTCCATGGAGACTATCGACTTTACATTTTAAAAGTCTCTTGAGGAAACTTCTGCATTAATTTTGTCTTTTACATGATTAGATGATTACACAAGTGGTGCTCCAGGATGTGATGATTATCTGTGGAACAGTAAGTCAGTGTTACGAGGCTGTCGTAACCTTAAGAAGTAGTTGTGGAAAAATTTCTCAGTAAGAAGAGTAAGAATCTCCTCTCCTTGCACCTAAATAAGTCAGAAACAAGCTTTGGCTCAAAAGGAAAATAAATTGTCTTCTTATTATTAGCTGTTGCTTCACACTACAGAAACATAGGCCTGTTTACTATACTTGAGAATCCATCACCATTGAAAAATGAACAGGAAAATCAAGAATATCATCTTGGGAAAAAACCAAGGAAGGACAGCTTTTTCCATGGTCATATTCCCCATCCAGTTGCTGAGTGTCCTCTGACCATGGCAGCAGTGATTCAGAAGGGGAATAAAATAAGACCAAACTTCACCCTGTGTGCCTTGACTGCAGCTCATGTGAGGATCATGTTGATCCCTGTACACTTGTCCTAGCTGTTCTTCTGCCCTAAACCTTGGCCTCAAACCTAGCAGTGACTGTACTAAGTGTCCTCACGGTGGGCATTTGCTTCACCAGCAAATGCTACGAAATTCAGAGGAGAAAGGCATTAACCAGAATAGTGTTCAGTAGTTGAGGTTAAAAAGCTCCCTGCCAGTTTTTCAGGGTGGCTGCAGCAAAGCACATTTTTTCGTCAATTTCTTTTGATGAGTTTTTTGCTCTTTTATGGTCATATTTAAATGTTCATTTTAATTGCATTGTTCAGAGGACTGCCTGGAGCAGGAATGCAGCCTTACTGGATCTCTTGAACAATGTGTTCCCCATGCTTTCTGTCAGAATGGTTTATGCTATTGGAGTACATGAATCTATAGAGAACATGGATGTTTGGGAACTATGCAAAATTGCAAACATTTATGGTTAGCAAACTGCTGGTGGGATGTATGGGAATGTACAGTCTCGTCAGTCCTTAGCACAATGCACATCCAAACCAATGGCACAGCAAGACACTTCAGAATAGCTGATCTTGGAGGTGACAAGTACACTGTGCATCATCTTCTAAATTAGGTCAAGAAAGCATTGTGTAAAAAATTAAACAGTTGTTATGACCTGACATGTTTCAGGGAGCAGACACAGAGGGCAATACAGCCGGCAAGATGGAACAGTACATAACCAGTAGTGACATATATAGCATAGGAGAGGAAAACAACCCCAGAGAAGGCAGGAACACAACTTTGTTTAAGGAAGGATAGTGCACATAATGACCACACAAGGCCATTTAATACAAACTACTGCTCAACTCAGGCTAACTGCAAAGACAGGTCACATTGTTCTGGTTCTTGTGCAGTCAGATCTTTCATTTCCCCAGGGACGAATATTTCACAGCCTCTCTCTCACAGTGCCTGTGTCTAGCAACTGGTAAACTTTTTTTCTGATACTAGTTGCAATACCCCATGCCACAACATGCAACCATTATCTCTTGTGCTTCCGATGTGTACCTGTAGAACAAGTCTGGCTCCAGCTTTTGAGAACTAGCAATTTCATTAGCGGATGACAACAGTAGTACAGAATCACAGAATAGTTTGAGTTGGGAGGGACCCACAAGGATCATCTCTTAAGTGAATGGCCCTTACAGGGATCAAGCTTACAACCCTGGCAGTATTAGTACCATGCTCTAACCAACTGAGCTTTGAGACTATTAACCTCCCATTAGTGTTCTCTTCTCTAGGCTGAACAAAATCGGCTCCCTCAAACTCTCCTTGTACATCATGTCGTCCAGCCCCCATTCAGCTTGGTGGCCTTCCACTAAGTTCACTTCAGCCAGTTAATATCTCTTTTTTTCTCAGTCTTCCAAAACGGGACTCAGTAATGAAATTATTTATTTAAACATCAGGAGAGCCACTTCTTCTCCAGACTGCCTGTGTCTTGCCATAATAGGACCTTTTTACTCAATTACTTTTACTCAAGTTTTAAGTATTTAAGATAAATATTTTCTATATAGATTTTTTTTGTTGTTCTTCTGCTTTTGGTGATGTTGGCTGATATGTGGCTTTTTGTGCTTTTAAGATTTTATCTAGAATGGTCTTGTAATTTCCAAAATGGAGGCCAAAGAAAAATGTTTTGTTTTGATTATAATAAAAAAAAGCCAAGTGACTTTTTCCTTCACAAGTACTTTTAATGACCTGACACAGGACCCAGCCACTGTACAGAGTTGTTCCCCTCACAAACAACCAGTGACCCATGGGAAAGCCAGAGGTGTGTGTTTGATTTTGTACATGTTCTCTTGAAATAGTTGCACTCTGTTAAAAAAAATACGCCCCAGAGAGTGGAAGCCCCTGAATTATGCCAGGATGCCTCTTGTGACCTTCATATACCTTCAGCAGAGAAGAGTTCATCAGCCCAGGTGTAAAACAGAAGAGCATTTTTAAGCCTCATCAATACTCACTGAATTCCCTGGAATTACTTTCCTTTGCTTCACTGAGCTTTAGATCATTAGCAGCTTGTCTCACTTCTTGCATCTGTGACAAACTCTACATATAGCAGAGCAAAGTTGAGTTTGTCAGTTAAATGGTTTCACAGCCCAGCAAAAATATGTTCTCCAAGAAACATACTGAAAGGTTGTTGGTCTTGGCATGCAGAGATTGACCCCAAGGAACCTCTTGCTTCCCATCATTTAATGGTAAGGAACAAAAATAGCACAGAGAAACCAACCTTTTGTGGGAAAGGTAAGGCCAAAATTAGCCAGGGATCCACAAAACTTTTTGAGGCCAAACATAGTTCAAGATATTGCCTTTCATATATCTCTCTGACAAATTTTGGTGTTATTGTTCACAGTGAGGCTTTAACCATAATTATAATTATAAAAAAAAAAAGGCAGTGTTCTAGACATGGCATAAATCTTTGTGAATTTCCACAGTTGCTGGAAAATTGTTTTTGCAGTTGCTCAAGTTTCAGTACAACACAGGAATTTAGAAAGGCTGTGTCTAAGTTTTTTTCTCAGTCTCATGCAAAAGAAACAGACAACAAATAATTAACTTCCCTCTGAAATTCATTCAAAGGTGGTTTAGGTTCTAAGAGATGTGTTCCTTAAGAGTAAAATTACAGCTCTAGGTAGCTATAAAGGATCAAACAGGATAGATCCAAAATGTTTTCTAACTGAAAGTTGTCTGCTAGCACTAAAAGATACTGTGTTTAACCCAAGGCTTTATCCAAAGGAACAGAGAACATTTGTAAGAGTATTGAACTGCCGTCCTGCTCAAAGTTGCAAGGTTTGCAATCAGAGTCTTAATTTACAAAAAGAAAAGCAGGTCCATATTTTTGAAAAGACATTTCAGTATCTAATATCCAGAGATTTCAAGACTGGGAATACAGCTTCAAAATCAAAATCTGTAGATAAATATCTAAAATAAAAGCTAAACTTATCAGTGTATATTTTTTGATGCATCTACACATTGATCATATGCAGTAAAGTGAAAAAACCTATTATTAAATTTTTAAGAATTTTTTAAAAGTGTTATGAGAATTTTAATGAAAGATGTTATTTTTCTAAGAACATTCTTATTTCAATGCTTTTTGTTCTTCAGTAAGATGTATTTTCATTTTATTGCTTTGAATAAAATATAATTGTACAATATTTAGGGTTTATTTTAGAAGAAACAACTTTTTTCATTAATGTTCAGGAAACTTTGCTGCAAAAAAAAAATTAACTCACAAATTCAGTTTCTTTTTCTCCAAATTCATTTTATCTGAGCAATTTTAGTTCCTTTCTTGCTTCAGGCTGGACTTCAGTCAAATGGTTTCAATTGATCAGCTTGCACGTATAATAATTCACAGTGCTTTACAAAACCTCTCCATGGTGTCTGTCATTCCCAGGGCCCCATGTGGTCTGTGGGATTCCTGCCCTGAATTTATCTCTATTTCATCCCATTAAAACCATGGGCATTTAATGAAATTTTTCATCTCAGTCTGTTTCAAAATATGCATGCTGTTCTTTCTCTTTTACTGCTCCAATATGTGGGTATAAACAATGCAGCAAGTATTTGAAAGTCTCACCCTCAACTTTTTGATTTAAGTCCTTAATTAATGAGGTAGAAGAGCTGCATAATGTTGATAATTTCCTTGTAAGTGGCAATAAATGATAACAGCATGGAATGGGGAGGTGAGGGTCTAAGAGGCAGGTGTTAAATCTGGCTGGTGTGAAGAGATAGGAAAGACACAGTTGGAGCAACGAGACAAACAGAAATAACAAAGAATATCCAGCTAAAGTAGTGAAATCTGCTCTGAGTGGAATTATTGCAGCTAAATACAGGCATCTGGAAGTTAGACATCTGTTTTAATTAAGCCTGATCCTCCATGGCTCCCTTTCCACCCAGTGGGAAGTTTGACCTACCTGCAGATGACAGGATTATTGTCTTGGAGATTATTGTTTCCTCTCAGGGAGTTAAAGAGGGCTTTGGGCAAGCAACTTGTCCCCAGCCTGACTGTCTAAAAGGCTCTTGCTTTTAGATCTACTTCCTGTCTTTTGCTGGTTTCTCTTAGCAGTTTTTCCCCAATACCTGTGTGCAGGCTGGCAGTGTCCCTTCTGTTTTGTTGAGATCTCACCTTTCTTTCTTCTGAATATGTAGCTCTGGCATGAGCTCTGTCATTCTGCAGCAATGTTGCTGCTTTGGCACGTTAATAATCAGGCAGTGCCTGGACTCTGGATCGCTTTCCTACCTGTAGCAGTGCCTCTATTAGACAATCTTGTCACTGCATGTCATCTCTTCTATCATGCAGGTTGTGTTTGGAAATGTCCTAATGACCTCCTTGCATAATCAAATCAGGCAGTATCCAGCTATCCATAAATCTTCCAAGTAGAAAAGTGTACAAGGTCACAAAGATAATGCTGCTCTGATCTTTGGATGTATTTTTCTTTAAAAAACAAACAAAACAAAACAAACAACAACAACAAAAAAACCCCCCACAAAAACAAACAACCGAAAACCACATAGATTTTCCAAGTCTTTTCCTGATTCTTCCAGTGAATGTAGCAGAACAAAATTAGCATGTTGTGTCAGAGCCTATGGAGGTAAGAGTGGTCTGACTTCTTCCCCCCAGACATTTTCTTCTTGTAAAAAGATACAGTTCTGATGTACAACAAGATTTCAAGGCCTCTGGCTGCGTGGCTGTAAATTAAACCTAAACAGCACAGCTGGGAATTCCTGGGGTTTGTTGTTCAGAATGCCTTCATCGTGTAAGCTCACCAGGCCTTAGAGACACCTTCAGCTTTGCATAAAGGCTCTGGGATTTCGGAGTACACTTTTCTAGGATAGCCCTTCAGGTATACTTGGGAGGATTTACAGAACTCCAGAGAGTCCAGTTCTTCCAGCATTCATTGCTCCAGTTGAGCCCCTTTAAGGATCCCTAGCCGTGGTAGCTGCAGAGCTGGCCTGAAAGCTGATCACAGCTTTCATGGTGAGACTGCCCTGGAGCTGTGAATTTGGGCAGTCAACCTTAGGACTTGGTATCAAGATTTGCTTTCAAAAATACATGTATGGGAAGCTCTCCTGTGCATACATGGTCTGTGTGTCTTTCACAAATATAGTATCCATCCATCCATCCATCAGCATAGTTTCAAGCTCTCTGGAGTCATGTAGGATCTCAAAAACTGTATTTATATGTTGAATTTGTCCTTAGATACTTTGGCTGGCAAGAAGAGTAAACTATCACATCTCTATTATAGCCAGCAAAAATATGGGATTTTCACTTTTCCATTACAATTTGTTTGAAAAGAACATGCATCAGGATGAACATAAAAGTTGTCTTGAACCAAAAAACTAATTAGAACCACCACCTTTATGATGTCAAAGTATACTCAGAACTTTCAGCTGCCAAATGACTTCCAAATTGCTGGTAGCTTGGATTAATTGTGTTTCTAATTCAAAATGATCAAATATACAACAGCCATATACTCTCTTCCACTATTCTATAATAGGTCAATATTTCTCTGTTAATGTCAACTTTAAAATTACATTTCATTTTCTGCAGCCCAGGAAGTGCTTGGGGAAACAGTCCGGCTTTTCACTCACAAAACAGATCAAATGCAGCAGCATTAGTCAGCATTTCTTTTTCAATCTGTACATAATCCTATTACATTTTAGACAGTGGTGTCAAAGCATACGATGCTGAGCAACAGTCTTACAGAGAACAGTCCCATTTCAGTCTATGTCAGTTCACATCTTTGGCTGGTTATGAACCATAGAAGATCTTGGCAGAAGGCTTTAATTAACCTAAAGCCTCTTGTTTAAGCGTTCATCTTATTTTTCATCCCAACCTATCACTGCTCTCTTTTCAAAGCATATTTTAAAGAGAATCCTTAACTCTGATGAGTTACAAAAACGTTTATTTAATTCTATGAATGTGTGTATTGATTTCTGCAAAGCCTTTTTATTTGGGGATCTTCCATCAATGCAGCTGTTGGCTTTCTGTGCCATAACAGTCTTGCCAATGTCAAGATCATGCAACTTGTAAGTGAAAATTTGTTAAATGAAAAAGAGCGAGGCACTGGTCTCTGACACTGGGACATAGGAGCCATATCTGTATTACACAGACTTTGGCTCTGAGCCTGGAGCCAGGTCCTCTCCTGCAGCACAACGGTGATTTTTATGTGCTATAATGCAAGTGGAGCAGGAGTGATTCAGAGCAGTGTCTGAAATGTGAAGGGGATATAGCAGCACATGAAACAGCTGCTTTTATGACCTAATGATGGTTAGGTCTTAACAGGTTGTGCCCAAAAGGTAGTGGAAGAGCAAGCAGGGACATTTGCAAGTTCATGGACTGTGTGATGAAGGATGGAGAGGACTGTGGCGACAAGGGGGAGGCAGATCTGCTGTTACCATGTTCATACTGTGTGTCGCAAGTGACCAGGTCTTTGAAAAGTAAGTGGTTAAGTCATTTCACAGGCTGAAATGGGCAGGCATGTAGGAGCCTGCCCTAGCAGCCTTGTGAAGGTGTGTTGCCTTTGTGATGTCCCTTGGGCAGCTAACAGCAGGGTAGCAGTGAGTCCTGGTAGTGGATGTTGACCCCTGCCATGCAATCATGTCTGGCTGTTCTCTCACCGTTACTCAGCGCAGGTGATTCCAGCTTTAAAATAAGTGTCCGCTTTGCAACAGTGCTATATTTTCTCTGTTAGTTTTATCTGACACACTACAGATGGAGTTACAATCAGCCTGTCTAGGCTGTTGTAGGCAGTAAAATGGGCCTATCCCACTTTCCTGTCTACATGTTCCCATCATGGTCCTTCCTCGGAGTGTGTTGCCCTCGGTCTGCAGAATGCTGAAATGGTGATGGCGGCCTGGCTGAAAATTAATCCTATGAAAATAAAAGTTGCTGGATCAATTGGATGATTCAGATACTCCTGAGGCTTGTGATTATTGGTGATGACACACAGAAACAAGATGGGGCCATGTGTATGAGGTTTGAGGGTGAAGTTAGTGAGGAAGGGAACTTTTCCTTTTGAAAGCAACTAGGAGACAGAAGGACCAAGCCAATACACTACAAAATTAAATTGTAACAACTCAAAAACCCATCTGGCACAAACAAGAGTAGACCAGAAATTACTTCTTAGGGATCATGTTTGAGAAAAATCACAGGTTTTCCATCCAGTCAACCAGAAGACCATTGAGACAAAATGTTAAGGTTTAAGGAGAAATAATCATACTAAGGAAATGCAGAACTCTATAGGCCCCTGCATGAAATCTGTTTATCATTTTCTAAAGGATCAAGTGAAGAAAAACCATGTTGAATTAACTGTATCTCAACACCAATATGTGAGAGATTTGCCTTATATTTGGAATTTTGCCCCTCTGATGAGCACAAAGTCAGAAATTCCTATAAGAAAATAATAAAGTGGGAAAAATTAAAAGCTGTAATTGTATTGTTATCAAAAAATCTCTGTTGATAATGTTGATAATAATGTGAAATATGCATCTAAATGTTCCGCGTTGTCTTATTAACATATTATACAGTAACGTGTAGTATCTTCTTCAGAGATATCTTCAGTGGTTTTAATTGTTTATATTTTTTTATTAAAGAGTATCCCCACAGCTGTCTCTCAAGCTGTTAAACTAAGTTCATGTCAGACAGCTTGCAAGATTTCCCACTCAGATTGAATATTTCTGTTTCACTGTGTCTAGCATAATGTGTGCTCTGCACACCTGAAAGCAGTTTCAATTCCTTCATGCCCCAAAGGAAGGTACCAACAAAAAACTTGCTTCTGGAGACACTACTCTTTCATATGGAAAAGGGAGACTTTAGTTCAGCATTGACAATAACAATAGAAATTCTCTTCCTTATTGTGTGGGTTCCAATCAAAATAAATTATGTTGGATTTACTTCTGCAGTCATAAATTTTCCAGTTTGAAATACACTGCATCAGTTGCCAAGGACTGAGTTGTCACTGGTAACTTATTTTAAGACCGTTTTTATACTTTTTAGGATACAATGAGAAAGAGATTGAAGAAAACCAAAGAAATTGTCCATGTACAAGCAGATTTTTTAAATTTTAATCGGTTTTGTGTGACAAATTAATTCTGGAAACATTAGGGAAAAGATGAAATTTCACCCAACTAGATATGTAATTTAGAGCACTTATCCACCTTCCATTTACATTTCATGCAAGGAGAATCAATCTATCATGAGATAAGCATCTAGAATAGTCACAGCCTTTCTTACTTAGTATTCATGCCTAATGAATTATGTTCTATTTACAGGTTTTATCTGGGGTGAAATTAAACAGATGTGGGATGGTGGACTACAGGACTACATTCATGACTGGTGGAACCTCATGGATTTTGTAATGAACTCCTTGTACTTGGCAACAATCTCTTTGAAAATTGTTGCATTTTCAAAGGTAAACTTTTTTTAAAAATCAGCAAAATTTTTAAGATAAATTAAATCAGGCTTCTTCAATCTTTCTTCTATGTTTGGAGGTCCTGAGGCTTAGCAATGCAAGAGATGTATGATGTGCTCTGTGAATCTTCTGCAGCAATGACAGGAAGCTAGACAAGCATAAGAGCAAACAAAACATTGCGTTTTGTGCTTTTTTCTTCTTGGCACGTACGATCTTTTCTTATTTTGTACTGAACTGTCATACTCTTAATTTCTTGAAAAACTAAAATTACCTGTAATATTTTATAATGTTTGCATAAAAGTATGTTTTATGTTAATCTTTTACTGTTTTCCAGTGAGAAATTATTGGCCCTAAGACAATTTTACACAACTTTCAGACAGGTCTACTGGCAAAATACTTAGTCAAAATTGTTTTGGGGAACTAAAGAGCAAGATTTTAATTTCTTTTGAAAATTTATGATAAGTGCAACATGAAAAAGTAGAACTGAAGGGGATAAAATGGTCACTTGAGGCTGGGTATGTTCATTTTTTCATTCTTTTTGTGGACTGGTTGTGAATAGTCTTATATTTCCACTGTTTCAAGTATCTTCCAGCAGAACAGCCCTTCTTTCCAAAGGCATAGAACATGTGTGAACATTTTGTATATATTCAACATGAATACATAATATGATAGAAATTCCTCATAAAATGAGATATGTTGAGCAAAAAATGGTCTCAAGTGCAAGGAAACCACACATGAAAGGAAATTAAATCATGTTTTAGCATTTGTCATGGAGTTCTTATCACATCCAAGTAAAGATAAGCCCATTTTTACTGGCCACTGGGATCAGCCTTGTACTTCAGCTTTTTCAAGATCAGCATTATACTTCAGCTTTCCAAGTTCACTGCTGCCAGCAATAATTTGTAGTTGCAATAATACTACCATGCATGCATAGGACGACAGTCTCTCCTCTGCCAAGACACTTTTGACTGGGACAAGGAGAGAGCTGTCAAGTAGCCAGTTATGGCTCCCTCTCCTCAAACAGTGGCTGTTCTCATTGCAGCCCTGCTGCAGGCATAGAGGAACTTAGGAACTCCAATTTATATCATCTTGTGTCTGTTCACAAAGGTCCATGTGCCAGCTGGTCAGGAGCAGGGATGAACAAAGACCTGGGATGTGTTGACACACCAGCTGTATCCTTTGACAAAAGGTTTCTGACTTGCTGGGCCTCTGGCTGCAAACCTTTGGAAGTCTTCTCACTCAAAGAAATTTGGAGCCTGAAAGAGGAAGGTGCTCCCAAGTGTGGTGAACTGTCGTTTAAAAGCTAATGAAATGCTGCTTTACACACAAAGATGCCTTATCATAAAGCAACTAGAAAATAAATAGTCATTTCACTGTCCCTTGTAACAAAGCAAACAGTTCATTGAAAATTGATGTTTCCAAAGTGGGGGATGGCCAATTATTCACTTCAGAATAATATTAATTAGAAGACATTATAATCCTTTCATCTCCCAAACAACCTCTGCCTACAGTAATCGGATTCCAAGGTGACAGTATCTGGGATAATGTGCATCCATTACTCTCCAAATTAGTGCATACATTTTAATCATAATGAATACAGGGCTTAAAAAAGCTGTGCTAGTCAACTGAAACGCATGATGAAGCAACGAACAGAGGAATACAAGTGTGATTTAATACCCAGCCACATTCCTTCAAATGCCTACAACAGAGTTCCTTGCCACTATGCCAGATGAGATTGAGAGTATGCCAAATGTAACCAATATGTTTTGATATAAAGCTTTAATTTTCTTTTCTGAGCATTGCAAGACAGGTTTTTCTAAGTTACAGCTATTCTGTATTTATTGAACCAAATATATAAGATCAGTTCTTAAATTTATTCTATCTTCTATGGATCAGTTCAAGCTACCTAAGAAAACATTTTAACCAACTTCCTTGAATAAGTGGCCCCCATGCCACTCTCCTGTGTGATAAATATTCCCGGAGTAAAATATAGTGTTTATTGCCCTTTTCAGGCTCTCTGACTGATGCAGTAGCTAAGTAGATGGATATTATCTAGAGTAGCTGATGGGGTAGTGTAAAATTCACCAAAGTGTATAATTTCAGGATAAGAGAACCGCCAAGATGACTCAAAGTTATTGGTTTCATTGCCAGTATTCAAATAAAATAAGGACATGTTATAATTTTTGAGGGGCTATGTTTTTATGTCTCTATATCAACATGTTAGGTCTTCCTAAATTATCCAGTATATCCACTGAAAATGCTCTCTCCTCCATAAAAATATCATAATAAATAGTGCATTTTCACAAATTTTTTAAAGTACAAGATGACAGATTTTAAGCAACACGTTTGTTTTGATGGATGGGTTTAGGTAGAAATTATTGTGCATTAAGAAAAATGGTTCATTTTATATTTTTTGAATATAATTTATTTTGTACTGATGTGTAAAGTGCAGTGCCTACTTGTGTGCAGAATCTGCTTGCTGTATCTTAAATACTTGTTAACCTGACCATTGGACCTAGTGCTGCTCGTTTTCAATTCTGCTAGAAATCACATACAATCATCATATTGCTGATATTGTGCCTCAGCCCCTGACATGAAGATCTAGTAGGGAAACAAATTCCTATTCAGGGCAAGAACTCTGAAAAGTAACTAAAGTACATTATTTATCTCAACATTTACTGGCTTAATGATCACAGTGTCAGGTCTACTTTGTTCAGCAGTAAATAAGATTATTTATCTCTCTTGCCACCAGTTCTGCAGAAGCTAACATCTTGCATGTTTGCATTGTAAAATGGTTTTGATTGATATTTTAGCAGATTCATGGGCTAAATGTCCATTTACATAGGAGGATTAACACCTCTCCACCCCTGAGAAATTATGGACTCGATTCCTCAGTGTAATTACCATTTTAAAGCTCTCTGCTAGGCCATACATCTGCCCCCTTCCTACTGCTGCTCTGAAATTCCGCATAATGAATGCAAAGTTTGATACATACATTTTAAAACAGGAAGAGTTCACTTTTACGTACGACCTTTCAGGAAAGGATTTAAAGTACTTTTCCTGAAATGGATATTACTTGTCTCTTTGTGACCGGAAACAAGGGGGTCACCTTAAACAGAGGTCCAACAGCCCATTAAATATGCAGGTAGCCTGATCTACATGTCTATTTGATCTCTCTTGGTGCTTCCAGGAGATCCAGAGTTCATGTCTTTTGTTTTAATGGAAAAACGGTGATCACTCAGCCTTTTTTCTCAAAAAGGATTCAGATATCTAATTTACATTTGAATTCCTTTGAGTAAGGACCAAGAATTATTATCTTGTATTCCCTGGCTGACATCTCAAAAGCATCATATATTTACCTTGAAACTACTGTTTATATGCTGTTCAATTTGTTTTCTGCTCTTCTTAATTTTGCATTGATGTGCCATATAAATTTCCTTCCACCACTGAGCCAATAATAGGTGTTATTTAATTAAATTAAGTGATGGTTGGCTTTGTTACATGTCAAAATGTTGTGTTTGCATTTCAAGTAGGGACAGAAATTCATAAGGGTCACCAGACCGAGGACTGCAGAGTATCAACATCATGATTCACAGCAAACTCAGTGTTGCTATGTTTTCCTCTTACCATTTTCCATTCCCTAGAACAATAATCCTTTATTTATCTTGTGTAGAACAGAAGGACTTCAACAAACATGAGTGAGAGAACAAATACTTAAATTCTCCATGGTTTGGCTTGTTTGGTTCTGAGATACAGTTTTAAATTTTTTTTTTCACTGTTCGTGGTTATGCCTAGTCTTTTTGCTACTCTTCTGTATTTTCCTTTTCACATAAAAGCTGCTTTGTTCTCTAGATGTTTCTTTAATATTTCTAGATTCCTTTTCAGCATCCTCTGCTCAAGCTAGTGGAATCAATAGGGATTTGTTGTTAGAGACCTCTTATACTCATTATTTTTTTTATATTATTTGATATCTTCTTGCAGTTAGTATATTTCACAGATAATTTCCAAACTTATCTCTCAAGTGAGACCTTTCTAACTTTTTTCTGCCAAGTATTTCCAGTCTCTTAAATTATGTTTCTTCAACACTGAAATAACAGCCATCACTCTCTGTCTACAGCTGTGACACCACTTCAATTCTATCCAAACGTGGAGGAAGCACTTGGGCCCAAAAAATGAAGAGTCAGTTATGCTGAAATATCACCGTTGTGCCTTTGATTTCCCTTTTCAAAAAAAAAAAAAGGTCATTTGATCTTTTCTGAATGTTTAAGCAAACGAGTTTTGTGTCTTGATCCAGGATATCATAGACAAAGTCCTTTTTCCTCATCTTTCTGCTTAACGTAATTTCTTGTAGAAAATGTGGCATTGGATACATCTTTCCAGGCTACAGCTGTAAGACAGTCTATCCCCTTCCCCGACAATCAATGAGGAGAAAATGAGAAAGTTAAAGAGCAACTCACCTATGTGGGATATTTGCTTTCCCACTACTCTAGAAATTCTCATTTCTCTTTGCTGGCTGTAAAAGTAGGTGACAGACCTACTGTCTGTCACCAGTCAAATGTCTGTCAAATCAGACAAACCTGATTTGTTAAACGAGATCCTTGCTCTCTTGGTATATCATGTGCTATAATTATTCAATGTCCTGTAGTTCCATGTATTTCTCAGAAGGGTGTTTCCTTGTATTTCCCTCACAACTGTAACTTCTCTGGAATCTGCCGCTACTTGCCCTCACCTAAAGTATGTCTGCATTTTGATGCTTTTGATTCTCTACCAAAACCTCAATCTCTTACTAGTTTCATATATTCTTTACGTTTCTCCATGAGTATATTTTACTTTATTACGCCAACACACCTTGTGTACTTTTCCCTAATGTGAGTATCTACTGCACTGTTCAGTACCTAATCTTTGCTTGTACTGACAATTATTCCTACTTATTTAATAGGTGCAAGTTTTCAGCTCTGAGGGTTGTAAAGCACCATGAGAATTTGCAGTAATGTGCTGTAAAATATTATTCAAAGAAAGACATTATAGGAATCATTTTGAGGAGTTTTCCACTCTCACTTCTCAAAAAACTGTGAAAATTTTTTCTTCTGCTTTTTCTTCTTCTTTTATCTCTTAGGTGTTGTCTCCAATAACTAAATTCTGTTTTCTACCACCTGTTTTTCATCACTGATCTTGAATCAATCAGGACTGGGTTAAAGAGCAATAGTGGACGGGGCAGATGGGCATAATCATTAGAGAGAGGATAGTCTAATGAACAGAGTACTGATCTATGAATCTAGCATGTCTAGGTTTAATTCACGGTTCTGTAGAGAAAAAATATAGCAGGTGAATGAAATGTGAGGCTGAATAATTTGTAATTCTTTGATGGGCTATTCTTCAGTTTTGCAGTTCTCATCCCCAAACTCACAAACCCGTCAGCTGCTATGGATGCTTGTATATGAGTAAATGACATTGTGCCAGGGATTGCTGTCAGGCACTGGGACAGTTTCAGAGCACTACCAGTTGGTTGGAGAAACCCTGGTGTGAGGCCTGTGCCAACTACCACTGTCCAAAACAATGCCCAGTTCCCTTTCGCAGTTTTGATCACTGAGTCACAGAATCATAGGATGGTATGGGTTGGAAAGGACCTTTAAAGATCATGTGGTCCAGTGCCTCTGCAATAAGCACAGACATCTTCCACTAGATCAGGCTCCTCAGAGCCCCATCCGGCCCGACCTTGAATGTCTCCAGGAATGGGGCATCTACCACCTCTCTGGGCAACCTGTTCCAGTGTTTCACCACCCTCATCATAAAAAATTTCTTCCTTATATCTACTCTAAATCTACCCTTTTTCAGTTTAAAACCATTAGTTCATTGCTATTGCTACAAGCACTAGTAAAAAGTCCATCTCCACCTTTGCTATGAGGCCCCTTGAGGTACTGGAAGGCCACAAGCTCTCCCCAAAGTCACCTTTTCTCCATACTGAGCTCTCTCAGCCTTTCCACGGAAGAGAGGTATTCCAGACTTGTGACCATTTTCATCGTAGGCCTCTGGACCCACTCCAGCAGTCCATGTCTCTCCTGTACTGAGGTTCCAGAGCTGGATGCAGCATGCGAAGTGGAGTCTCACCAGAGTGGAGTAGAGGGACAGAAACCCCTCCCTTGGCCTGCTGGCCACACTTCTTGTATAGCCCAGGGTATGGTTGGCTTTCTGGGCTGTGAGCACACATCTACCAGTACCTCAACTCCCTCTCCTCACAATCCCTTCATTCCCCTGTCTTGGTACCAGGGGCTGCCCTGATCCAGGCTCTGTACCTTGCACTTGGGTCTTGTTAAACCCCATGCAGTTTCCATGGGGCCACTTTTTGAGCTTGTCCCAGTCCCTCTGGATGACATCTTGTCCTGCAGGCATGTCAGCTGAACCACTCAGCTTGATGTCAGCTGTAAACTTTCTGGGTGTGTACTCAATCCATGTCATTAATGAAGATATTAAACAGTCCTGGTCCCAGTACAGATCCCTGAGGGGTGCTGCTTCTCACTGATGGCCATTTGGACATCAAGCTGTTGATCACCTCCCTATGGGTGCACGCAGCCAGCCAGTTCTTTATCCACCGAACTGTCAACCCATCAAATCCATCTCTCACCAATTTAGAGGGATGGATATTGCAAGGGACTGTGTCAAAAGCCTTACACAAGTCCAGACAGATGACACCTGCAGCCTTTCCCTTGTCCACTGATGTAGTCACTCCATCATAAAAGGCCACTGGGTTGGTCAAGAAGGACTTTCCCTTGGTGAAATCGTGCTGGTGCTTCAATTCACCTCCCTATCCTCCATGTGCCTTAGCACAGCTTCTAGGAGGATATTTTCCATGGCTTTCCCAGGCGCAGAGGGAAGGCTGACTGGTTGTTCCCAAGGCTTTAATTTCTCCACTTTTTAAAAATGGGTGCAATGTTTCCCTCTTTCCTGTCACCAGGGGCTTCACCTGACTGACAGGACTTTTCAAGTATGATGAGGAGTGACTTGGAAACCATGTCAGCCAGTTTCTTTAGGGTTCTGGGATGCATCTCATCGGACCCCACAGACTTACATATGTTCAAGTTCCTCAGGTGTTCCTGAACCACTCTGAGAGTGATCATCTTCTTTGGAGGGAGAGTGTGGTAAAATGCTGTGATGCCTGTTTATGTCGTGTCATCTGGCCCCAGTGACACATGGAGTCCCTTTCCTTACTGCTGAGGGCATGCCCAGCATCTCTGAAGGTTCGTCTGTGTGGCCTAGAGTAGGTAAATACAGATAACACCATAGTCCCTCTTTGAAATCTGCTTTATTTTATATTATTCCCTTATTAGAGCGCTTCCTAGCATAGGTTCTCTCCTCTGATATGTTCTATGAAACAGATTAATGAGACCAAATAAATAATAATGAGTCTGCCACAGTACTTTAGCTTCAGTTCAAATATCTTTCATCTTCAAGAAATTTTTATTTGGTAGAGCTGGAACAGAAGTCACAGTTTCAGGAGTCAGACTCTTTGGTAATGAGACACATAAGCAGTTTGTCGTGGTTCATTAATAAACATCTTTTTCATCACTGGTCCAGTATTAGTGATTAAGTTATATACTTACTCAGTGATTGAATGTTTTCTTCCTACTTGCCAGAGTTCTTGTGGGTTTCTATCCATCACTGTCAGCCCTGAACTGTTCTCCAAAGAAATAATTTACCTGCTTGTACGGTTGGAAATTTCTATAACTCTAAAAAGCGAGGTGCTCAAAACTGTTCCTTTTGCAGTGTCAGAATTTTTAAACTTGGTTTTGCTACTGTGAAAATTTATTGTGATATCTGCAAATTAATTGAGCAGCTTATAAAGAAACTGACATGCTTGTTTATGAGTAAAAATAGAGGAGTAATTTCTTCCCTTCTGCTTGTTTTCAGTATAGTGGGTTAGTTCCACGGGAGAGCTGGGACATGTGGCATCCAACCCTGGTGGCTGAGGCCCTGTTTGCAATCGCAAACATCTTTAGCTCCCTGCGCTTGATCTCATTATTCACTGCAAATTCTCACCTGGGACCTCTGCAGATATCTCTAGGAAGAATGTTGCTGGACATTTTGAAGTTTCTCTTCATATACTGCCTTGTGCTGCTTGCTTTTGCAAATGGATTGAACCAGCTGTACTTTTATTATGAGACAAATGAACCTGGCAACTGCAAAGGAATACGATGTGAAAAGCAGAATAATGCATTTTCAACGTAAGTAGCTATTTATTTCTATCCTCTCCTCTCCCCAAATATTTTAATCATTTAGATGCTGTTTACAGAAAAGAACCTCCATATTCTATTGGTATTACAGTGCTGTCCTGAAAAACACATCTAATATTACCCCAATAAAAAAACCCCCAACATTTCATCACTCTTATAATATTCACCTCATATGACAGTGAAATCTGTACAATTCAAGATATCTCAAAAGATAAAAGGTAAAATAGAGATAAGAGGAAGATAAATGAGATTAGAAGATACATAAGGTCACCAGCTCAAACCTTGCTCATCCAGGCAGCTGTCACTCTGCATTTCTTCCATGTCTACCTGTGGGCATTAAATAAGTCTGGTGTTCTAAAACATGAAGATTCCTTGCAAATGTGATAGGCTGTAGAAGAACATACAGTCCAACATTCTACTGAGCCTACTCCACACAATCAAATTTCTAATTTTTTTTATAATCTATTTCTTTCATATTAAAATCAATCTTTCTTCATTCTGATTTTCGGTTCATCTATAGTACCAAAACACTGCCAAGTAAACACTAATTCTCTTGTCTTTCACCTTCCAACCTGAATCAAACTCCTGCTATAAATGTCCATTCCCTATTAACTTCCGTGTATCTAGGCTGTTTTAAAAATACGTTTATTACCAATGGCTTCCTTCTTAGAGGAAATAATTTTTAAAAAATAGCAGCCTTTATATCATCTTAATCAAGTAACTTTTCTCAGGCACAGCATATTTATGTTGTATATTAATAACACTTATACAGGTCTAAACTTTATGTGATCTGAACAGAAAAGCACACAGAAATATTTTAGAGCTCAGCATTGAGGGAAACAATATTCATCTGGGAAATAGTGGGGACTACTGGTACTAGTGTCAGAAGGTGGTGTCATGACAAACTGTGATGCTTTTTGTGCTCCAAACTTTTAAGGATTAGAGTCTAACCAGGACCATTCTTATGACACTATAGTGTAGCTGAACACAGAACAAAAGTGAAAATTTTTCAAGCTATCTAGCTGCAGAGGATTATTTTTTTAAGCTCATCATTGTTACTAGCTTCCTAGCTGTTGTACAGACTTCCCTAAGGGAATAATCATATGCTTTAGGCATAAAAACACAAGCTTCTTTTGAGAGCAGCATGCTTGTCTTTTTCATGTCTCCCTTCTTTAAAAAATAAGACATATGCTAATGATAATAATTTCTTTCTAATTATTGAACTCCTTTTATCTCAGTGGCTCTCAACAAACCAGAATTGCATGATATTAGGATACCATACTTCTTTCAACATCCTGGTGAAACACTGTCATTGAGTTACTTTTGGATCCTTAATCTACCCCTATAGTTAAAGCAAAGGGTCAAAATACTTCAAAAGAAGGTGTCACAACATAAGAACTCTGAAACTATATTTATCTCTCTGAAGTTTGAACAAAATCAGCCTTTTGCTTGCAGGCTTGTTTATAGATTCTGTATTGTATATCTTGAGGCTCAGATTTGAAACATTAGGCCATTGTTTCACTAGAAAGATATTCTCTCTATGTTGGCTATATTGTGATAAGTGTCATTCATCTCAGTCAAGTCAAGAACTTTTGTGTGTTTTGGGAGAAACTGAACAATCTGAAAACGAAATGTGTTGTTATTATACAGCTATCCCTTCTGGGTTTTATTTTTCAGGTTATTTGAAACACTGCAGTCATTATTCTGGTCTATATTTGGACTCATCAATCTCTATGTGACCAACGTGAAAGCAAGGCATGAATTCACTGAATTTGTTGGGGCCACCATGTTTGGTACCTATAATGTAATATCTTTGGTTGTTCTACTCAACATGCTAATAGCGATGATGAATAACTCTTACCAACTCATTGCCGTAAGTTGTTCCTTATTTTTAGATCATTTATAATATATACCCTCTCTCTGTTCCTACATTCAATTTTTCTGGCAGTAAAACATTTCACAGACAAGACATTGGGACAAATATTGTGATTTACTCTAATTCTTTTTCACTGTTTGGGAAGGACAAAGAAGCCATACCCAAGCTGGACTGGGGAGAGGGAAATTTCCCCACAACACCAAATGGGGAAGAGGTGACCTTGATGAAGAAGCCAGCTCGTGGGTTGAGAAGGGTGTCTTGATGCTTCTGGCAAGTGACATGGGCTACAGCCCTGCCCAAGCAGGACCTGTGCAGGACCTCTTCTTAGAAAAAGTCCGCCCAGGATTGTTCTGTCTCTGCTTAATTTTTAATACATTATATTTATTAGCATTTGAAAGCCTGCTACTTTTTGGTTTTTTTTAATCTGGCATGGATATACAGTTAACAGAAGTTGGGTGCCCATGTTCCAAGGACAGTTTTGGACCCATTATCTATTCAAACAAAAGGTCATGTCTTCTCATTCAACAGTGTCCTGTTTCTTCCTTTAATGAAAACTATCTTTATCCTTACCAGAGCTATTGGTGTAGTTTTGTTTCTCAACTGTCTATTAAGGAGACTAAGGAAAATAATCACTGATTCATGATAGTTCAAATATGATCATGCAGGAAACAAATAGAAGAAAGCTTCGCAGTCTTAAGATTTTAAAATGTGCCTTTTTTTCTGCAATCTGGAAATTACAAGTGTTTCCACAAAAGAAAAACTGTGTTCGTGTAACTCTAGTTGTCAAAGTCTGGTGAACAATATCACAACGTAGTACCACTCACCAAAACTTGGGCTGTAGGTAGTATACTTTTCCTGCTACAGCTTCTAAATTGCTTCTTCTGTTACTGTATGTCCAGGGCTAGACTTGTAGCTGAAGTTCTTGGCTATCCAAATTAGTGATTTAAACTTCTTGTTCATCTCCTAGGATTTAGAAATCTTTCCATGGACTTTCATTTTCCCAGAAGTTTCAGAATTATACAATACTATATAGCCTCCAGAAGAAATAAAATTTAAAATAAAAATTAAAAAAACACCCCACAACCTATCCCAAATGTAGAATTCTGAAGTAGTAGGAAAAGAAAAAGATACTTAACAGTTTTAGTAGCCTCATTATTTGTTGGATAACCTATTTGTGAATTTTGGGGATTGGTAATTTCTAAGAAAATGCATGAGACTTACTGCCTTGTTCAAGCTGCTGCAGAGTAGCATAATTAGACTGATGTATGCAGAATAATGGTGAGCTGCTATTGTAACAAAATGTTTTTCCAGGAAGGTAGTATTTCTCTGCTTGTAATTGCCCTTTCTGTTATTTGAGAGACTTTCAATAATTTAACAGCTTGTAACAGTGAAAGAAGTGCATATAAGTAGATATATACTTTACATACCAAACATCTCTTTACTGATATAAAGCAGCTTAGTGTTAAAGGCCTTTGCTTTGTGTTAAAGGCCTTCTTTCAAAAGAGGATGGCAGTATTTTAACAATTCATTAGTACTTCGAGGTTGTTTCTAGTTTTAGGTTTTTCATATTTTTGTAGGGGTTTATTTCGCCTCCTTAATTACAGCAACATCTGTGCTGATGATGTGTTTCTTGTGTGCAGGATCATGCAGACATTGAGTGGAAGTTTGCTCGGACAAAACTCTGGATGAGTTACTTTGAAGAAGGAGGAACTCTGCCCACTCCTTTTAATGTCATACCAAGCCCAAAGTCTTTGTGGTATCTGATCAAATGGTTATGGAGACACCTTTGCAAGAAAAAAATTAGAAGAAAGCCTGAAAGTTTTGGAACAATAGGGGTAAGTTGTGTGGTTTACTGTTCCTGTAGTCCTCCTCTTTGCCATATAGATGAGTTTTTCTCAGCCTTATAGAGCATCTGAACTGTCCAATAATGTGCATACGAGTTAGAGAATAATTCTAGCAGAGAATGTTTACTTTTTACATTCATGTCAATGTATTTGAAGAGAAAGCATCATCATATCCCTGTACAATGACAGTAGGAACCATGACTGCTTCAGCTACAGATAGTGCAAGAAAGATTGGGAGCAATACAAAATACAGGGGATCAAATGTGTATACTTGTCTGCCAGTGTCAGAATTGTTGGTTGCTAATCCCTAGCTCAAGTGTCACAGTTCAGGTATAATTGAATGCCATGAACCACAGACACACGGATGAAGTATTCATCCTGGGATATTTTCTCTGTCTCTGTCTCTCAACATCTAATGAAATGGGTTTACCATTAAAGAATTCTTACCAAAAGCTGTTCCTGATTAAAAAAAAAAAATTGAAAGGTAACAACATTTACTTGGACTAGTTTTCTTGAATTTACAGGTAGAGTTATTGCAGAATCACATTCTGAAATTATACCATTTTCTGATACTGCTGATTAGCAGTGACATTTCTAGTGAAAAAAAGAGGGGAAAAGACACACAAGGTGACTAAGAATAGTCCTGCTCTGGATTCAGGAGATGCCTGTGTAGTATCTCAGCCACTCACTTTCTCTGGTAGCTGCAGAGGGTAAAGCAGGTTAGAATTTTTCCCTCCTAACTTCATCTGCTTGAGATACCTCAGTGAGCAACACAGTTTTTCTATACTGTCAGTGCAAATATTCAGGCAACATCCTGACCCACCAACAACTAATTCCCTCTAGATGTTTTCTTCACTTCCCTTGAGCAAGTCAGTACCTCAGTAACTAGACTGAATTTAGCCAGCTCCAGTGTGAAGAAGACTATTTGGGGTAAGATGTGGATAATGGCACTTTCTCTATACCATAGGGATTTGATGAATAGAAATGTTTCAAGTCTTTTAGGAACTCAGATAGCCAAGCATTAAGTGAGAGTCAAATGTGGGTAAGAGGGAAAAGAAGGGTATAGTCCTTGTGCTATTGATTCTTATAAAAAAAACTTCCATCCATTTCAAAGAAGTTGGGGGTATGATACAATTCTTTGATGGACCATTACTATATCAAACTTTTCTTTGGATTTCTTCCCCATTTCTTGATAAGTGAGTAATAAGTTTTTCCTGCCTATTCTGCTGTCATATCCTGGAATACAGTTTAATCCTTAGATGTACTTGGAGGAACAAGTTCACATGCATGTACAGATCTATGGTAAAGAGGAAAAATCTAATTCACAATTACTGTGCTGATAAATGGATTTTCTCCTCTTTTTAGAAAGCTTCAAATCAGGCTTATTGCAATGTACTGATATTGTTGGCCAGTATCTAAATTGTGAAAGCAGAACTGTTTCACTTAGCTGTCATATTTGTACATATAGGAGAGAAACAGCCAGGAAAATAAGCTAATAAGCACGAGGGTGACATTGAAACAAACCAGTAATGGATACAAGAAACACACAGTGGAAAAAAAACATTAAGTGAAGAAAGACTAACAGTGATTCATATAGAAATTTTAAAAAGAACATAAACTAGCATGAATGATGAATAATTTTTTAGACTAAAACATCTCTGCGTAATATAGGAAGTGAAAAAAGTAAATGCAGAGACCAACAGAAGGGAAAACCGTGAGCTGTTGTTATAAAGAAAAAGTCGAGAGTGATGTACTTGTGTGTGTGGGAGAGTGGGCAATGCTTCTAGGCATTTGTTAAACATTTGGTAGGGATGATTAGCTAGTATAAACTGAGAGAATGATATTAAAATTAATGGTATGATGCCAGTGTTTAGCAGAGGGTTGATTAACACAGTCTCTCTGTTTGACTGAGACAGATACAGAATACCCTCATACATCCCAGCAAAACCTTCAGGACAATATTTCTTGTTAGACCTTCCATCTGGGATAAAGAAATGTATTTTTTCTTTTTCTTACCTTCTCAAACTGCAGATCTGGGAGTAAACTCATTCCTGGATCTGTGGAATAATGAAGAAAGATACTGGGTGCTCCCAGCGCTATGCAGAATGTCATGGTGAAGAAGGGGATTCAGAAAGATCATTTTTGCTTCCTGCACCTACCTCCTGCTAGGGCACATAAATACCACCTTTGAGAAACCTACAGCTTAGATTTGGGAAAACTAGTGCAGCAAAGGGTCATAGGGTAGGGAGTCTATGCACCAAGCCGCTTGAGAATTTTCCAAATAGAATTTTTTTTTTTTTTTTTTTTGAGTTAAAGACCCCCAAAATCTGTAAACTCCAACCTTTTTAATTAGTATATTTAAGGTTCAAATAAGCTTTTGTCGGGAAAGACTTTTCAGCTTCAGGATGAAATTTCTTTTTGAAGAAAGGAGCAGGTGCCATGTAAAGCAAGTATCTTGGGCTGAGGAGACCCAGGTTTACTTCTGCTCTCCAGTGGATGTTTAATTATTTACCCCGAGGTTAAAAGCTATAACAAGAGAAATTTCCTTCGCAAGATCTTCAAGATACTGCAGGGACTAAGGTTCTCTCTTCGGAGAACAGAAGAGAAGGAGCTGAACCTAGCTTCCTTAGGATTTGAATGTGAGCCACTAATTACTGGACTGTTTGGGTGTGGAGGACATCAGTGAGGGAGAGATGTGGGACATTTTTGGTTGATTTCTGCAATTTTTTTTTAATTATTTGAAAGTGGAACCCCCAAAGCGTGTGGGACAGTGGAACCCCCAAAGCATGTGGGACAGTGAGGCCATATCCATCACTGGTTTCCCCTGCAAAACAGACTCTTAGTTGAAATTAGAGCTGAAACCTCTCTGAAGCAGAGAGCTCACCAGCAGAGCCATCATGGCAACCACGGCTTCCAGCTGCCTTAAAAGAGTGAGTGGCTGTGGCTGACCAGGCAGATTCAGTCCACCATATGGGCATCTCATAAAACTACAAAATTCTTCAGCTAATTTTTCAGCATACCACAAGCCCCATTAGGGTTACGTGAATTTGGAACATTTTAGAATTTCCAGGCCCAGTTATTCACCCAAGCTCCAAAATGGAGTAAGATGTGTGTATGCACTGTGTGCTCTGATTTCCACATTGGATAGATGCAAAACACCACATAGGCCCTGTTAACTGGACATTCCTCAGGAGATTAAATCATTGGTCAACAAATGGGCGCACCATGGTGATCTCATCCTTTGTCCTGGGGGAGTGCACTTCTTTCTAGTTTTGATGAACTTCCCATCACCCACAGCTCAGCCTTGATTTCCTAGAACTTTTTCAGTTGTCTCAACCAGCTACATCACAAATTAAACTTAGAACCTCCATGCCTTTTCAACTAAAAGTAAATGAAGAGTTTTCTCTGCCTTTTGTTCAAGGATCTCAGATGACTCCAGCTCACTTGTATCTCCCCTGTAATAACTTTGGCCTCTGAGTTACAAGATAAGCTTTGCTGGGATCTACTCTTTTTCACTGAGTCCTGCATTACAAACTCTGTCTCCTTCCCTACAACCAGTACTGGGAGAGAAAGAAGTGCTATAAACTGATTTTCTTATATTGGTTGTATGTGTGGATGGATGCCACATCGCAAGACAGAACTCAGATTTCAAAACATTTTGTTCTGAAATCTCTAAATGTTAACTTTCCTATTAGGAAGCACTAATCAGCAGTGACGTATTATGGTGTTTTCCAGTAGAAAAAGGAATAGTGTGCATCCAAAGAGTGAGTCAGTGCTAGAGGATACAAAATAGATCATAGACAGAATGGAGCTGGCAAAAATTATGCATGATCTCTGCAAAAAATCCTCTGTACCAAAAAGCCAGGAATTATGAACTAGGACTGAATCAAGGATCAAATCAAATGTGTCAACAATCCGCTCTAAAATTTACATATGTATACACTTGAGAGTTCAGTATATGCAGGCAGAATGTTTAAAGAAAGGGTTCAGGGTCAGGATAGTTTACAGCACCCATTCTCGTGAAACTGTTTATCTGGCCCATAGGAAGAAGAGAAATGCCAGTAAAAATAAGTATGACATGGTTGCTTGGGAGGATCATCTACACTGCTGTTTATAACAAAATTATCATGGGCAAGAACAGGGTCTGTAGCGATGTGCGGTGCCTCTGAAAAAAGCCAATTAATTTGCTCCTCCTTGGATGTCAGTTCTGTGGTTTTTCTGTTCTTTGTTGTAGTGGGACAGCTGAAGCTGTGGGTGTTGAAGTCAAGGGGAGGTTTTTCAAGGGAGAGGCACCTTTTTATCCAAAGCAACACAGTGCCCAGCCACGCTGATGGCAGCTTCTCTAGCCACAGCTTCAGCTGAGGGAAGGCCAGGATGGTACATGTGATTTACTAATATTTCAGCTCTGGTATGAATCAGACAGAGCTCTTCTACCAGAGTTCAGCACATTTTTATACTCTGTCATTTTGACATATCCCAGGTATGCAGCATTTTCTTCAGCTATTATCAGTTATCTCCTGCACTTAAAACTCTGAAATAAGTATGTGCTGCTCTTTACATATATCCATCAATATCTAGATCTAGATCTAGACCTAGATCTAACCTATCTAGCTGTATATATATATATCAGTTCCATTAATTTTGTTAGCTCACTTTTGTAAAAACCAGATTAGTGATAGAATTCTATTGGTTAGGCTGAGGTTTTCCTGGCTGCACAAGGCTTATGAGTGTGTCAAGGCTAATCCTGTTGGCCATCTGAAATCTATTGCTATTTCAGAAAAAAAAGATATATGGGAAAAGTAATCCTTGTCCCACCGGAACAAATTATACTGTTTTCCTCAAATTACATTTTACTTTACGTTTGGTCAGTCACCTAAAAGTGTTTTACCTATAATTTTAAGTATTTCAGAAGAGAAAATGGAAAGGATTCCTAGGGATAGCTTCAGGTTTTTTGTGCATCTGATGTTTAGATAAATAGTTACCTCTTTTCTAGCTATCCAGACTATTATGCCATTTTCCGAGCAACCTAGATGATTTTGTTATCATTTGTCACAGAAAATCTCATTTTCCCTTCTCCTATTCTTTTTTCACACAGTGGAAAATGATGCAATTTCTAAGTCAGTATAAGCATTTTGTATTTTCTCTGTAATGTATGTTACTGAAAGTTGAGTGAAGAAATAACACCTTCCATCTGGCATGGAAATCAATAATCTGGAGTGTTCCTTGTATAGCCAAGAACCATTTCATGGAGAAGCCTCTCTGCCAACACAAATAAGTTCTAATGCTATAAAGATGATGCTTCTATTCAAGATGAGGAATATACGCCACAACTTCAGACAACAGTTCCATTTTCTGAACCTTTATGACTAAGCATTTTAAGGTCAAATACAGACATTAGATTTGTATTCCTGCACTATAAAAGATATAATTATAATAAAAACCATCGAAATAAGTAATACAATTTTATTAAATTTTTGACTGCTAAAGAGATCTTTTTTTCTAAACAGTGCAAATTACTAGGAATGGCATAAACAGGAAGACCAAAATAATTATCACTACTAGTGGAGCTACTATTAAGGTTTTCTAAAGGATATTAGTGCCCTCTCTTGGAAAGTGACAACAGCATCCGCTTCAATTTCATTATTGCAGTCAACATGGTCCTTGTAAGAGTGCTTCCCCCCCGTTGCTATTTTTACTCAAATTTAACTTTTATCCCTTTGCCAGCCATAATTTTCAACTTCTTCATGCACAAAGCACAATGGTTACTTGAAACAAATTTTGAGCCATAAATTAGACTATAATAGAGCAGAGAAAAGCAAGCCAGCTGAGAACTAAATAAGGACAGTATGAATGTTAATGACATTTTATTTCTAGTGAATAGCATGATTTTAGGCAGAGATTCATTCTGCTTTCAAAAGGAAGCAAAAGATGACAAGGAACTGGAGATGGAACCTAAACATTTAAACGGGAGATAGAGAACTGTTTGTGGATAATAAATTTGATAGGTTACATGTATGTGTAATTCCATGTGGAGTATGTATGTGGCTGTGCATGAAAACATACAATTAAATTAATTTTCTTTCAGCTTCTTGGTGGTATGGATTGAGAACAATTAAGTGCAGTAGAACTGTTCTGACACATTATTACACAAATAAATCTTTTCACATAGTTATCCCAAATTGTACTTGTTGGCATTGCACTGAGTGGAAAAGCCACAGCCTCTGTTCCTGTGAGTTTCCAAATTGGTTGCAAAAAGAAAAGAATAAACATTATCTAGGTAGTTCTTGTTACAGGTACAGAATTAAACTCTTGCATTTATTTCACATTTCACCGTAAAATAAATCAGATGACAGCAACTGCAGGAAGTATGGTGCAAGACAAAAATCAGGTTGTTTCTTTTTTTTACTTATAGGAGTTAATCGCTTTACCTGAAGTGTGTTTCAAGTACACCCTAAAGTGCTTTTCCCTTCACCTGTGAGTCAGATCTATTGTTGAGAGCTCTCTTGGCCACGGACTCCCTAAGTGCTCTCTCAGCAGAATGAAACATCTCCACCGTGTGGTCAACTGCAGGAAATCTGATTTTTTTTTTTTCTAAAAACCAGCCAAGTTCGGGTGTTGTGAGGGTATGAGCCCTACCACAGCTGCATTGCCCTCTCCAGCCCTGGTGATGAACAGGCTCGCCCATCCCTCCATCCTTAAACACAAGAAGTATCCATTTTCTCTTTGATGAGGCATTGATGGAGAAACACAATCTGGGAAAATACTGAAGAAAACATTCTCATGTACAAAGCCCTACCCCACAGAGGCTGTTCAGACAGATTAGTCTGAAAATAATGATTTTCCCACTTTCCATTATTTTTGCCAAGCCCAACCACAAAGCCACTGCATCCCTCAAATTAATTGCAAACCAGAAATCAACTGTGAAGTACAAACTGACTCTAAGTACAGGCAAATGGTTCATCACTTCTTTCAAGTAAAAATAAATGACGAAGTAACTAGCTGTGCCTGCTTTACCCTGCAACTGAGGTCAATTTTAACAAGTCCCTTGGATGTCCTTTCACCCTGTTTTAAGCTGCTGTTAAGTGTTCTGTTTTGTAGAAATACAATCAGTGGTCAGACACATTCTTTTCTTGTCAGCCGCAGATATAAGAATCCAAGTTAAAGCTGTGTTTCTTTCACCAGTTAGGGATAATTATGGTAGAGGATGGGGATGTGTTACTCATTATGCAATTGAGGACAAAAGGAATTCAAGGGAAAAAATAATTCAGGCCTTTTTTCCCCATCTTCTTCTGGGCAGCCCTTAGATACGGCAGTATAATCTAATACAACACCTACTTGATACCTGGGCTATTCTTTCATCATACCACCCTTCTTTTTGCTGCTCCTTTTCAGTTACTGTCCCTTTTACCTTCCCTCCTTATGAACATCAAACTGTGTTGAAAGCTGCTTCTTTCTTCCATGTACCTCTCTATGACTGTTTTTAGTAGAGAACTAAGCAGGAACTTTCTCATTAATACAGTTTTATAGTACAAGTTTTGTTTAGGTTTATCTTAAATGAGACATTAGGAGCCATAGCAAGTGTCTTGCTAACACTGTGGCTTTACAAACCCCACTGTGTCGATGATTTTCCAGACAAATTTTCACTTCCTGTAACTCATGTCCATTGACTCCTGTTCCTTCGCTGTGTACCTCCGAGAAAAATCTAACTTGACACGAGTCAAGCTTTTTTCAATTCAGTAAGGCATGCTTCAGTCTGTGCAGTGAGTGACATGATCCATTGTTCCGCTTCTATCTCAGATCACTGACCTTGGGGCTCTGCAGCCTGTGACCTGGCTGCCCCACCACATCCACGTGATGGAGGAATAAGAGCGTTTTGATGAAAATGTACAAAAATCCACTTTGCGTTCCCCACAGCAGCCTTCTCATTTCTGTAAAGAAAATGATAGGCTTTTTTCCAACACTGTCATTTTTCAACAGATTTTGAGCCTTTTCTCTCAGTTTGCTAGATACCATATAGTGCACAGCCCTGCTGTTTTCTATGGTTAAGTATTTTATTTCCAGACAGGGATTAATTTTTTCTTTTTGTTCTTTTCTATTTTTCAGAGACGTGCAGCTGACAATTTGAGGAGACACCATCAATACCAGGTACAGGCCTATGTTTATTATTTGGGCAATTGTTTTTCTGTGCCTCCGAAATGTCTTCACGAGGAAAAAAAAAATGGAAGAATTTCATGAGAAATCAGAAAAAGAAAATAAAAGGAAAAAAATATAAAATCTGTACTTATTTCATCTTCAGCAAATAAGCTTAATATTTTTGATGTTCAAACAAAAACATTTGAGAAGTATAAATGTCTTCTTTTTGGAGCAAAAGGATATTTTCTAGAGCAGTAACATGCTGTCCAGTATTTTGCCCATTGTAACATGGATTGCCTTTACAAAAAGCAAATACCCTCCTCCCTGCCAGGAATCATCAGGACCATATGTGCAGCTCACTGATATGCTGCATCAGAACCTGCTCTTCATCTCTCCAGCTTTAGTCCCCCTGTAAACAACTTCCTTAAGAGCCCCTCTGCCTAGATCCCCTGTAAGCAATTCTTTTTCATCCTTCCTTCTTCAGCTTCTATTTTTTTTTTTAGATTATTATGGCACAATGAATCGTTTTAAGCTTTATTTTGATTTTCTGTCCCGTTAAAAGGGCTGCAAGTTAAACAAGGTGTGAGCTGTAGGCTTGGTAGTTAATGAATCCCATATAGAAAATAATTAGGTAAGCTGGGACTTTTCCAACCTGAAGAAGAGGCAGCTGTGAGGAGTACAACAGGGATCCATAAAATCGTGGGGAAGGTGAACACAGAGCAGATGTTTGCCATTTATCTGCAAACTGAATACTGCACATGCACTACACTGCATTAGTGAGGCTGTAGGCAGCTTTTGGAGGGAAGTGATTATTCTCCTGCAGCCCTCACTTGTGAGACTGTATCTGGAGCAGTATGTCAAGTCTGAGCCCCACACTACAAGAGAGATGTTAAGAAACTGGAAGGGATCCAGCAAGGGGCCACCAAGATGGTTAGAGGACTATCGTAAAATAAACTCAGATTTCAGCCTGGAGTAGGTTAGGGGGAATAAAGCTGCTGTCTTAAATAATGTAGTGGGTACTTAGAGAGAAGGAGCCAGATTTTTCTTCGAGGTACAATGCAATAGACAAAATGGACACAAGTTGCAGGAAGGGAAATTCTGTAAGGTAAGAAGAATTATCTTCACAGTGAGGGTAGTAAAGAGCTGGAAAACGTTTCTCAGGGAGGCTGCAGCATCTTCTCCTGTGGAGATATTTAGCACTTGACTGGTCATGGCCCTGAAATGACTCAGCCAGCCTCCAGGCATCTCTTTCAACCTAAATAATTTCTAGGATTCTTAGAAGACAACAATGGAAACTACCAGACAGAAGGTTAAAAATAAAACCCCGAATGGAATCTTACTCCATACTATGGAATTCACTGGTGGAAGACTTCTGAATGTTGAAAGTTTGCATTAGTTCAAAACTCATAAAAAACCTGTCACAGCCAATTAAACCTAGAAATACCATTTTTGTTCAGGAAGTCACTGCATCTCACAGCACGGGAGGCTTGAGAGAGAATAGCTGGAAATAAAGTTGTAAAGCCACACCAGGCTTGCTCTCCTCAGGAGGCATCAGCAGCTGCTCCCTGCCAGGCTGAAAATTACTGGCAGGAGGCATACCTTGGGTCAAACCCAACATAGTTCTTCGCAGGGTAATAAGCATTAGTAGTCTCCATCAAAAAGCAAAACAAATTTTCAAACAGACCTAAGGTTTGCATAGTTTTTGTCATGTTCCTAAAGCATGAAAAAGCCTAAGCAGAGCCTGTGAGTGTAGGTTTAGTAACTAATAACAAAAAAACTAACACAGTAATTTATATTTTTAGGAAGTTATGAGAAATCTGGTTAAGAGATATGTTGCAGCAATGATAAGAGATGCCAAAACTGAGGAAGGATTGACAGAAGAAAATTTTAAGGTATGTGTTTATGTTTTATGTTTATAGGTGTATTTGTAATTTAGCAAGATATTTTAAGACTGTGAGGTATATTTCTCACACTCAGTTATTCAGGTAGCATATAAATTGCTTCCTAGAGGAAGATCTTCAACGTTGAAGATGCCAGGTATGCCAACATCCAGACAGTTAAGTTTATTACTGGTCCCCAGCATAAGCCCTTCTTTTTTTCTGTTAGTTTATCTTTTCTTTTTTCTTTTTTCTCTTTCCTATTTCAAAAGGAAAAGTCAAATTAGCTTTGATGTGCTGATGTTTCATCTTTCTTTCTAATTTTTAGGAGTTAAAACAAGATATTTCCAGCTTTCGCTTTGAAGTCCTGGGTTTGCTGAAAGGAAGCAAGCTGTCTAATTTGCAGACTGCGAAGATGAGCAAAGACACTGCTTCTCTGTCAGAAAATGAAGAAAATAGTGAGAGCGAAGGAAACAAAAAAGGAAAGAAGAAACCCTTCAGCCTTTTTGACATAACAACGATGATTCACCCACGATCAGCCAATATTGCCTCTGAAGGACATAATGTAAGCAATGGCTCAGCGATGATGGTGTCTGAGTCCACTCAGGAGAAACAAAAGCGTGTGAATTTTGTAACAGACATAAAAAATTTTGGGTTGTTTCACAGACGATCAAAAACAAACTCTGTGGAGCAGAGTACAAATAAAATATACACCGTTTCTGAAGAAGTTTCCCGTCAACAGGCAGAAGAACAATGTGAGAAAACTGATGAACTGGAAGAGGAAGAATTGACCATGAACTGTGAATTAAACATCCAAAGTCCCGGCAAAAAATGCGTGTTAGCTGAGTCACAAAATAACAGCGAGTCTTTGGATTCACAGGCAGAGGGAAGTATTTGTGTTTCAGAAACTGGGAAAATGGAGTTGCAGAACTCAGAACCTGCCACTCCGCAGGATCAGCTGGACAAGGCATTGGACCTTAGCATTGACTCTGATGGGAAACAGGAAACAATTGTTCAGGGTGACTATGTGATAACACGGTTGTGATGCTTACAGGAGGAAGCATTTACAAATATATATATTTTGCATAGTGCTTTTGGGGGGGGGAATGTTTTAAGAATTATATTAGCCAATGCAGAAACACACTTTATAGTACTCAACTGTGGCATATGATCTTGTAACATAGTAGTCAGGAGAAAGGAAATATGAGGACCTTCTGTTTTGTAGCCTGCTTTAGCTTTCACGATTTGTTTTACATTTTTTAATAAATGGAAGCATCTTGTATTCTTGTACTGTTGCAATAACCCACAGAAACTTTTTAGCTATCTTTTTCAATTACAACAAATGGAATTTCTCTCATATGATAGTTGACTCCTATGATAAATATTTTTCTATGCAAATAAAAGTAGCTTAAGAGACTTGTAAGCTTTTATTTAACTTTGTAGGTTCTTAAAAGATTCTGGGCACCATATGTGGCTCCTGCCAGCATAATTCATGTCAAGCTGTTATTTAAATAGCTAGAAACTTATCTGTGTCAAAATCTATACAGAATTGGAAGATAAATTATATTCTTTAATTTATTGAAGGAATATGAATACCTGTAAATTATAAAAAATCAGTCTATTTTATTATTTAATTACAGCTTTTCCCTCACAGCAAGAGAAGTATGACTGTCATGATACCATTGTTAGAAATGCATTTGCAAGTTTTGAAGACTGTAAGAATGTTTCTTATAGGAAAAGAAATATCTGCGGCTTACTAAAAATTGGTGATGGGTTACTCCCCAAGAATCCTCAATCACCACAGCTACTGCTTCTTCAACCATTTATTTTTCCTAATGTGGACAACCTATGCACTTTAATATTCAGCTGCTTATTAGCTTTTGCCTTCACAATACACATGCATTTGCTAAGGGAAAGATACGTTAGGAATAAATAAGCATACAGTGATCCCCTGAGTACTTGAATAAATATGGCAATTTGTTGAGAAGTTTTAAAAAGCACGCCTTAAGAGAGTTTCTTTGACAATTTCACAGTTTGGAGGAACCTGATTGGATGTTTTATAATAGATACCGAAATGTATAAAGAAAACCTGAGAGTATTTTTCATAACTGATGAATGATTTACTGTCTTAGTTAAAACCAGTATTTTTAAAATTAAACATTCTGGGGTTTTTTAATCATTGGCTGGTGTCCTACATTATTAAAAATGTTGTTTTAAAACTTGAATAAGAATGACAACCCCCAACTTTCAACACCATTCTTTCCCCTCCTGCATATACCACGAAAGTATGGTTATTTCATTCTTAACTTGCCCAGCCCTGCCATGATAGATTTTGTAGTTCATATTAGCATGTATTAAGGATCTTCCAGATGCATAGAGTACATTTACATTTCAGATGGAATCTATCCCTTGTAAACCTGTAGGACCTGACCTAAAGCCATATCATTCTGGATCTAAACTGTTCTGGTACTGAACTGTGTTTTGGAAATCCAGGCAAACCTCTCTCATCTCTATACTTTTAGGTGAGTTTTCCAGCTCTACTTTACACATGTGCTACTCTCTCTGATCTCACATATTGAAAGCTTCCTTCCTCCACACCTATTTGTGTCATGGCAGATATGGTTAAACCAAAATGGAAAATGTGAGTCGTAATTGGAAAATAGTTTGTATAGCTTTGCAACAATGTGTTCAAATTATATTTGATTGGTTGGTTTCCATCTCGGCCTCTTGACTGCTCTGTAGACCCTCTCTCCTTCACGTCTCTCTCCTTGTCCACCTTTAGATTGTAAGCTCCTTGGGGCAGGGCCTACAGCTTTTCTGTTTGGAAAGCACCTGAATTATTACAAGTATAAAAAGAAATAAATAATAATAATGGTGGAATACCCTCATATCATTTGTATTAGGTCAGCTCTTATAGAGAGTTCTTTTTTGTACTGTAACATTTTTGCTAAAAACGCCATAAAGCGAATGTGTCTTAGGTTGTCACAAAGTTTTCTATATCCCAGTTAGCAGTCCTTCTCCACCACTGCTTTCAGTGTCTCATTCTTCATCATGGTTTGTAATGCCTTCAAGTCCTAAGCTTACTCCCTTCACACTAACCAAATTCAAAACAGACAGTGCTTGCTCGAAAGAGCTTTCAACCCATTCCAGCCATGTGGTTTCGCTCCAGACAGAAAGTGCCTGAGCAGAATATTTGTATTGCAAACATCACCATTATCAGAACAAGCTAACTACCACAGGTCTAAGAGTTCTGTGCATTATTCTGGCATTGTAAGAGCCTGTTTCTCCCATGCATGAAGTTCCCAACACTGTACAGGTAATGTGAAATGTCAGCCACGCCATCACATCATGACCCCACTGTGCTGAGCATCAGTCTAAGTCATGGAGTGGATACAAGACAGACCAGCAAAGACAGTGCAGGTGGGCAGGATAATTAACTATAGGGACAAAATGTATTGCATAGCAACAGGTGGTCAGTCTTTTGCTGCCTTTTTTTTTTTTTAACATCCAAATACTGAAACAAAGGTCTATTAAAAAAAAAACGTACTTAGAATCAACATTTTCTCTACTTTTGTGCTATTCTTAGGCATCAAAGCTTGACACCAATAGGGACCTGATGCCATTCCATTTAAAAGTAATGGCAAAAAAGCACCTCATTCTGTGGAAACAGATGAGCCCAAAATTGAAATGGTGATGAACTTTTATTGCTTTGCAGGCAGCCAAAAAAAAACCCCCTTTCTCACTGGATGACCCTAAGAGGACACCTGTGCCAAGAAAGATCAAGGTTTGCACAGATCAAAGTTTGTAATGTCACAGCAGAGGCATTATTAAGCTTTGCAATACTGAGCATACTTTCTCCTCAAAAGAAATTTAAAAGTTTCAGACTTACCTGTCCCTTCCTGCAGTTTCCATTAGCATCAATATAGGAGGAATACAAGAGAACCAGGATATGAACCCCTATAAAAGACAGTCTTTTGAAGCAGAGCTTAAAAGTGTAAAATGTTTCATGGAGCTAGAAAATTGACTAAGTACAAAGGGATTTAATACCAATATTAGGTTGCTTAGAATACCGAGAAAACATTTTTTAAAATTTATGTATTTTTATTTTTTTAGAACAAAACCTGACTACCCTTTGTATTTTCTTCAGCTCCTGGAGAAATAGAGTGCAGACAGCTCAGCAGGACTTTGTTACTTTGGCATAGCTGGACAGAAGGGAGCTTGAATTCATGCAAGACAGTGCTTCACATTGATTCACAGTCAGAGGTCAGGGATGCAGGTACTGCTTGCTTACCTTCAAGACAAAATTGCAAAAGCTCTTTCTGACTCTGCATGCTTCAGTGGCCCTCAAGGGCACTGCAGAGGTGAGAAAATCAGGGGATTCAGACTGTGGGGTCCCATGAGCCAGCTGCAGGCCACGGCTATATTTGTATGTGGTGCAGTATCACGGGAGAGCAAGCCACGTAGATGCCTCTTCAGGGGTGAACCATAGCTCTGCAGCTGGTTTTAATCTTGTTTTCTCAGTACCATTACATCAAGAGAGACCATTACATCGAGTGGTATGAGATGAACACCTCACACAGCACTTTCTTTTTGAAAGATCAGGATTTAATGAGAAATTCTCTGACTTTCCCAATATGAGTTTTTTTGTGCATAAGTAGTGCCTAGTTCCTGGAGGATGCATATATTCTGTAAAAGGTGCAATTTCTGGTATTTGGAGCTGTAAAAGCTGAAATTTCTGGTATTTGGGCACTCAAAATTCTTCAAGAGAATATTTGATACAAGGATGTCTTCCTTAATGGCATCCTTTGATCTTTGAGCAGGAAAATTTTTGCTTAGCTTCCTCACAGGAATAAAGCATAGAAAAAAGACACAAAGAAATTATTATATATTCTTCTTAAGTTCTATATATATATTGCAGGCTATAACACTCCATTTACTCTCAAAAGCTCAGATGAATATTAAATCATATTCTGAGAAGCAGGATGAAAGAGAAAAGAAGCTAATGGTGCTTAAATATTGTGAAGAGGCAATGAACTTCTGAATACAGCTCAAAACATTTGGTATCAAGTATTCTTCTGGAAATAGAGGTACAAGTTGGACAACAACATAATCCATCTCCATTTTAAAGTCTCTCAAGAGATACCAACAGCTTTACTGAGTAGGGTAACCTCACAAAAACAGTAGTACTGAAAAAAAAAATAGTATTGGTAAATAGTAATACTAAATATTAGTGCTGGTAATGATAGTGATAGTGATTCCAGTAGTAACTGAAATAAAAGTGTAACAATAGCAATACTACGAATTTACCCCTGGGAAAGGAGAACTCCCCAGTTCTAATCCCTGCTCAAAGTTTGCCTGTTTTCCATGTCAAGCAACCGTTTGATAACCGTATTAAGCTGTCCTTGGGCACACATATCTTCCAACATGAGCACTCTTATCTCTGCTGAGAAAATCTTACTTCTCTGTGTTTAAATTCTTTCACTAGCTGAAGTTTTAATTATGGACCCTACATTCACTGCAGCATGAGCAGATTAGAGATCCTTTGAGACAGCTTATGGCTGAGTAGTTGGACATACTCCAAAATAAATTGCTGCAGTTAAGGATTAATTTCAATCCTCCAGATATGAAAAGGAGTGGAACCCATCGAACGACGTCAAATCAAGTTCAGTAACCACTGCTTTAGTACTTGAGAAGTACTTGCCTTATTTGTATAAGTGTAAAGAATGAAGCAAAGGTCATTTCTCATTAATATTAAAACAACAAAAAAAAGTTACAGCCTTCAACAGTCATGAGTTTAGAACTGTAAGAAAACTTAGCCATACAATTTTATCACAGGTCCCTCCAACACATAATTCTCTTCCTAAATTAATCAAATCCTCTGCTGTTGCTAAATCTAGCTATGAAATGTTTATACACATGAAACATTTCAACTGTTTATATTTGTACTTTTGGGCAGCTGCTATCTTTTAACTATATAATTTTTTTCTGACCACCATTTGTTCTGACTGTACTCATCCCCCTTCAGCCTTGTGTTTCTTTGGGTGTAGTCTAAACCTAATGCTATTTTCATTTCAATTAAACTTTCTGCTCTCTTTAGTTGTCTATCACAGTCACAGCCAAGTGCTGTGCAGCAGTAGGTGTTGCACTGCTCATTACTGCTGCAGCCTTTTCATTCTGGCCTTTAGCTCTTTGTAACCTAGTACTTTTCTACCCTGGTAACTCATTGGTACACTCAAGGGCCAATGTAACTTTCAATTGCAGACACTTTATGTCAGAACAATTGTCTTTGATAGAGATCCTTGCTTCTTTTATACATTTAAGAGGGAGTTTAGTTCATTATCTGTGACTAGAAACCTGTTTCCAATAGCTGATAGTTGAAATGAAAACCAGTCCCATATGATGCTTCTTCAGTATCTTTTCTCTCACTTTTCTTCTTTGACAATGCAGTTGATGATGTCTTTGTTAAAGAAGAAGTCTCTTTATGACAACATACTCACTGTTGCACTTTAAGAGTATGAGAGCCGTGCTTGCAGTGGGAACAGAGGAAACGTTCAAGATGTAAAACAGAAGTTTCTGGAAAGGCTGAGTCTATTCTGAAAATTGCTAAGAGAACCTCACACATTCAGAACTCATGGGAAAATCTTCTGCTGCGTGGAATCAAGAGTTAATTCATAAGAGCTGGCATACTTTATTCAATGGAACTGAAAAAGCGGGAATACCCCCATCTGTATTCGCTTTGTATGCTCAGCTTTTAAATTCACAATAAAATTATTCCATAAATGTTTAAACAGGCAATAAAAGTCCATGGTTAGTGAGCAAGATAAAATAATGTTCTAGGAATCCATGTGTTTCATTTTAACAAGTTAGTAAAAAGACTTTTTTCTGCTGTAATAGCAAATCTTTGAGGATCGAAACACTGTATTTCTGAACTCCAGTCCCCATTTAAAAAGGAAAAAATGAAATACAACCCCAAACAAAAAACTCAGAGATGTTTCAGTTTTTAGAGATTAATGAGGTTTGTGGTATAATCAGTACCCTAAGAACATCTGAAAACATTGAGCTAACCTTTCACAAATTCAATGGACAGCATAGACTGGTCTTTAAATGTGGCTGAGTGAGAATGTCAGCTGCAAAAGAAGTCCTTCTGGTTAGTGATTTATGCTTTTAGCATACAAAATTGAGTTTACAAGATGGGTGATGCATACATCATTATTTTCTAAAAGTGTCAACTTGTCTCAAATACAGCATTCACACAAATTCAGAGAAATTCAGAAAGTCCTACACAGATGCTCATTTCTGCAATAAATTTTATTCCTTTTTCTTCTTATCTTCACTATCTGATGCTTTGTTTTTACAGAGAATGTGTAACTCTGCTAATAAAGGTAAATGTCTTACATTTTTCTGCTACTCGTTTCTAAAAGTTGACAGAAAGACCAAATAATACAGGATTTCATGTTGCATCATCTGCATTATAACCTTTGATCTTGTTTCCATAGGATTGCAAGATAGTTTGCTAAGGAATACTAGAAATAGTTTCATTTGGATGAATTACATGTGGTACTCAGTTATATTGTTCAGCTATATCCGAAACATGAATGCAGCTAGAAAAGCATGGAAATAATCCTTCTCTATTGCTAATTTAACAGAATCCAGTTCTACATCAAGAAAATTAATCAGAGAAAAGAAAATTGAAAGAAGTCTATTTTTATGAAATTGGAGTTGGAGTAGCGAATATCAGCAGTCTTAGTTCACTTTTATGAAGTAAAATTAGAGGGACCTTTTTCAGCATTTATTTTTTTTAATGATACAGTTGCTTCTGTGGGTTGCTTTGCAAGACAGCCAGAAGTTTATCTAATAATTAGTAAGAATTCCATTAACTGAGAGATTGTAAATCAGGAGAGATTATGAGAGACCTCATCTGAAGACGAGTTCTACTGATTTTATTTTTACAGAATTGTAACTTCCCAAGATCTAAAACTCCCTGACCATTTCCCAAAGTGAATTTATTGCCCTTGAATTATGTGGCTCTGATCTGAAATCAGAGCCACATGGAGGAAGCATCAGGATTTCAGCCACAGAGAAGTGTGCTCTGCTCATTTTAAGAGTCTATAATAATGATTTGTTTACCAAATCATAGGGTATGATTTAGAGTGCTTGAAAGCCGTGTCCAAACAAAAGTAACAATAACACAAAAAATATAAAAGCACAATATATGTGAGAAAGTATTTCAGTATTTAAGCCTGTCTAGAACAGGCTAACCCAAAACATCAGTCCGAGTACCTAGAGTTTTAGGAAGCCAAACTCTAACCCAAATCTGGCTCATATTTCCCCAGAGAAATGAATACTGAGAAAGTTTATTCATTAAGAACCATGTATGGTGGGGAAAGAGCACTTCATTTTGGAAGCTACTTCTTTCTTTGCTTGTTTGTTTGTTTTCTATTTCTGCAGAACATGAATAACCTCTGAAACCTTAAATATTCCCACACACGCACACTGGAGCTGATAAAGAGAGAACCAGATGTATGATCCTGAGCCAAGATTTACCCAGCATGGACAAGAGAAGTAAGTGATGAAAGACCAAATGAAAGCAACTATAAACCCGAAACAAGCTGCTAGTACCGCAAAAGATGAAAGTCTTTACAATAAACTGGAAAAAACACAATTTCCATAGGAAAATTTTTTCCCACACAAAGACAGTATTAAAATATCCTTTAAAGTATTTTCATTAGTCAACTTCTGCAATCTCACCTGGGATTTTCTTAATGATCTTCTGTGACATTGTCACCAGTGCCAAGGGAGCATAACAATATTAACTTATCTGCTGATTCTGTCAGAGCAACTCTTAAAACTTTGAGAAACATTTCAAGCTTTACTTTGGCTCCTTTTTTCTTTTTTTTTCCTCTCTGGCCCATTTCATTCTCAGTTTACAAAACAGGGAGGGGATACAATTTGAAGAAAAACTTTATTTACTTCACAATCTTATAATTCAGACAAGATAAACTGTCTATTTTTTTCTCTGCTTTTAAGATTTCCTTTCCTTTCATGAAAGAAAATTTTTCATTTCATGAAAGGAAATGAAATCTTGTGATTTCAATGAGGACCAATTCAGCAAGGTTTGGTCCATTTCTCTACACTTCATGTGGTCCCATCCCCTTTTATTGTTTTCAGTTCAGTGCAGAATTTTTTTTTTATTATTATTTCAACATATTTTATTTCAGAACTTCATTTCATCAATTTCTTCTCCTGTCTTTTTGTTTGACTTTGTTCCCTGAATCCATGATTTCAGTGAGTATAATTTTGGCAAGTTTCAGTCCTTTTCACTGCACATGATTTCATCGCAATCCATTTGGTTGAAGTCACTCTACTACCAAATTTTCTGTTTTTTTCAATTTCATTTTATTTTATCATATCTCCTTTCCAGAGCGTTTGTTACACTTCGTTCTCTGATTTCAAGAACACTCCACTGCCCAAAGACTGCTCTCTTCATAACTTTCTTCTTGGAATCACCCATGTACTGGACACCTCAGTAAAAGGTTGTTTTTACTGCTCTGGTTAGGGTTAGGGTTACTCTTAGGGTTAGGCTTGAGAAAACCACAAAAGCCAGAGTGCCTTGGAACACTGCAACTACAAAAGGCATGCCAAGGGGAGCATGGCACTGCCCCAGCATTTTTCCCTTAACACCTTTCTCCTATCCCATTAAACAGAGACAATTATTCATCCCAGACATGCATACATTGCAGAAGAAATTTGAAATCTTCTATTGCTACGTCTTTTCTAAATAATTTTTTTGCTGGATAGTTTAGAAACAAATTACAACAATATGTATTATTTCTGCATCTACAGGCCAAGACCAGTGACTCTTGGAAATATTCATACCTGCAGCTGCTGCAGTTTAGGGTAGGACTGAGCTGTGTGGTATGGACAGGAGGGTTATGTTTCAGTTCCCATTCCATCTGAGATTCCATCACTACGGAATATCCATAGTGAATTGAATTTGTGAGTATAAAACTAGCGTGCTAAGTCACGTACCCAGGACCTCCTTCAGGAATCACGCAAAATCATTCAGTCAATGGTTCTTCGAAATCTACTCCATCAGTAAATTACATAGATAAACAATAAACAGACTTCTATGTTCACTTAATTTTTTTCTATTTTAAGCTTCTGGCTCCGTTTTTCCAAGTTCTGTCCCCTTCTGTTTCTGTATGTATTTACTGTTGACTCTACATCCTTCAAAATTCAGTCCTCCAGTACAGTTAAGACATTTAGTCTAATACATCTACTCCCACAATAGGGAATATCTGATTTTTAATGATGGTAAACAATGAGGATTTATGATTGTGTTTCATCATGCTAATTTCCAGCTCAGAGTCTATTTTGTGCTTTATGCCTTTGTATCTGATTTTTTCAGACATAAGCATTTCAGTAAGTGGAAAGAGGGAGTGCACATGAAGAGGACTGAAGAATTCTGACAATATGAAAGAAAATCTACTTACTGGTCTTAGTTTTATTTTTAACCTTTTTAGATACAAACTGATTTTCAAAAATTATTTGAAATAATTCTTTTTCTTTTAGTTTCTTAATTTGCTCATTGGCTATGAAGGAATGCTTAGATTTTCATCTCTTTCCCAGAAATATTCTAGCCTTCCACTCCCTGAGAATATCTTGTGTTTTAGTAGCATATTTTCCTTTCTTAATCACGTTTTGTTTGCAATCATGACCTCGTGATCTTTGTATTTTTCCAGTACATGACTCAGACACATTTAGGTTGTTCTTTTGATTTGATATCAAAGAAGTGAACAAGCATATATTTTTAATATCCAAGCATGCTTCCTGATGCTTAGATAAAGTCTTTTCATAGAGGTTCTTGACACAATGCCAACAGAGGAGAAGTTAACATTTGCTTTATTGCATAATGTCCTTGTTAAAAAAATATTGAAAATTAAATACTTCACCTCTATACCTGGAAGCAGAATTAGGCATTTCTATTTAAAAAAACCCAAACCGATAATTTGCTATCTCTCTGTTTAGCACCCAAGCTTCCTTCACAAATTTAGAGGATTAGAATGAAAACCTCAAGTATCAAATAATTTCAGCTACTCTGATGAAAACTGAAGAGGCAAAGGGCAAGGAAATGTTTACTGTGACTTAGACTCTGTAAGAAGAGTATTGGCCCTCTTTCCAAAATATTGCTAGACCTACTTTAAAGGACACTCAGCTTAGAAGAACAGGTTGCAATTCTCACTCTCTCTGAGGTGCACATCTGAAAAAAAAAAAACAAACCTGTCCGTATCTCAAGGATTTTAGGTAGCCTGGAGGAAGTTAGAAGAAAAATACATAGTAAAAGAAACCTAGATGTCCCAAACCCCAGCTAAGCACTCTGAGCAGTTTCTCCATTTCTTCTCATCAAAAAACAGTATTTATAGAGTGGAACAACCGGGAGAACCTAGGAAAGATGCTTATTAATATAAAATATTCTGGCAATTTTGGCATTTGTCCCAGCTACAACACATTGTGCCTGATGGAATTTAATCATCATATCAGCAAGTAGCTAACTCTACCCTAGACTACTGTGTTTTCTGAGCATTATCTTACTTTGGTATGAAAGGCTAAGCATAACCTAGACCTAGGTTATTTTTCCTAGCTTGGCTCGGCAACATCTTGTGTCCCTCTGGCACAATGAACTGCTGCACCTTAAGCTGCTCCTTAGCTCAGGCTGCAGGGGGCTCTTCATTTGCGAAAAAAGGCAGCCCCTGAGTACTGCTGTAACTTCAGCAGCAGCACCTCCACAATGAACTTGAGCACATAAGAATTTCTGGAAGAAACTCAGCCCCACCTACTAAATCCCTGGGGACACAAATGTATCTGTTGCTGAGCATTCATTTGAATTTCATAGCAAAAGGGCTAAGAGACGGCTTAAAATTATTTCCCCCTTGTCCTTGTTTCAGCCTTGAAGAAATTCAGGAGATTGATGTATAATATTCTGTGAAGTAGAATGAGCAAAACAAGGAATTAATTCTCCGTTTCCCATCTGCAGACAGCTGTTCGGCCATCTCCAGGAAAGCAGGGCTCCACCGTGTGTAATGGTCGCTTGTGAAGACAGACACCATCACACCAAATGTGACCCCTTCCTCTTTCTTCCCCCAGCTTTATATGCTGGCCTGACACCATTTAATATGGAATATCCCTTTATTCAACCAGGTTCAGGTGTCCCAACTGTGTCTCCTCTCAACTCCTTGTGCACCCCCAGCCCTCTCGGTGGGTGGGTGAGGGGAGAAGCAGAAAAGGCTTTGGTGCTGTGCAAACACTGCTCAGCAATAGCAGAAACATCTCTATACTGTCAATTCCATTTTCAGCACAAACCCCAAACACAGCCCCACACTTGCCACTGTGAAGGAAATTAACTCCACTCCAGGCAAAAGCAGAACAAATGTTCCGATAATTCTAGTACTTATTTATTGGAATGTATTTTGGCTTAGCTTAAGATCCATGCCTGTTCCTTGGGTTTAGAAAGCAATTACGTGGAAGTAGCAGGGAAATAAGCCACAGCAAATTAAACTTGTTTAAAACTCACTTGTATTTTTATTGACTCTGTAACCAAGATGCTGAAATCTGCAATAATGAAAGACTAATTTAAAACAATTGAAACTGAACCATTATAGAAGCAATTATCCTAGCTGAAAGGTTATGGGTTTATGTCCAGAGATCACAGGGAGTGTAATGTGAAATACACTGTGCTATATCTGTGAGGGGGAATATACGGTCCATTACAGACCTTACAGAAATATGGCATTAGGTTTAAAGATGCCAAGCATCAAGAATAACAGATAAAAACCTTCATGCAGTGTTGCAGTCAAAGTTTTGGTGCTAAAGAGGCTACAACTTTCTGAAAGCATCTCTGGCTGAGAGCTGCATGACGAGGCCACTGCACACACACACAGACACCCCGGATATAGTCTCCTCAGTAAGCTGACAGCACAGTCAGGATTGGTCTCCAGGAAGGATTTATTCCAGCCACGTGTGTGGCGTGAATCCAGGCAGGCAGGTGAGGATGAGACCAAGTGAGGATGAGCAAGAGAGATGAAAGAAGAAGTGCTCAGGTTTTTTATATGGGGTCAGTAGGGGGGGGGCGAAAGCATCAGGGCCCAATAGTCTGAGGGCACGGGGGTGGCACACAGGTAGGGCCAGGGAAAGGGGAGCAGAACAAGGCACCCTGAGAGACACCTTTTGGTCTCCCTAGCCCAGGGAGTGTGGCCAGGGCACATCCAGGGGCTGCTGTGGCTACAGGCTCACAGGCTCTCGCAATGCAGATAAGTTTTGATGTTCAGATCTTTCATTTCTGTTGCCATTTGTTTAATAATAAAATGATCGCTCAACTTTTATATTCTTGGTTCATCAGTTTACAGAATCATAAGAAGTTGCATTCTGTTCTACACAAGAGTAAACCAAGTCTCTAGGTGTTTCTGGAAAGAACTTAGATAACTGGTTTTTTTAAAAGTTATTTTTAAAAATAGTTTTTTTTAAAAGCCATATATCTAATAGGAGGGTGTAAAGACAACAGATGCCCAGTGGTGTCTAGTGAATGGAAAAAAAGAAATAAACAAAAACAGGAATACAGGAAATTCCGCTTAAACATAAGAAAAGAACATTTTATTTTGAGGGTGATCAAACATTTAAACAGAGAGCTTGTGGGATCTTCTCCATCCCTGCAGATATTCCAAACCTGAGTGGACACAGAACTGAGCAACCTACTCTGACTCTCCTCTCAAAAGGGCCTGGACAAGGCAATTTCTAGAGCTGACTTCTTTCCTCATTCTTTTCTAGCTCTATTCCTTTAAACTGAAGAGCTTGAAATTTCAAAATTCAGCTGGAAGTTCTGCCATATGTCCATATCCTCTCCACTGAAATTTACTTACCATTTTTTTAGGTTTGCAGTGCAGTGTGTTTCTGAAAGCCTCCAAGAAGGAAAACTTTAAAAATTAAAGAGTTTGCTTGTAGACAGCTCAGGAGCTAAGTTCTCACCTCATTTGTCCACCCACAATAAGAACTGTGTGGAGCCTGGTGATGCAGGTTACCTTGTGGCAAACCATACCAGGGGGTAATGCCTGCAGTGTATCTGTGAGAGTTTGGGTACTAGACAGTGCACAGAGGGTGCCTCTGACCTCAGGGAAGCCACATGACCAGTCTTAAGCTTTTCCACAGGCAGAAACCCATCCATCCTTGAGAAGTCATTATTCAACATGCTCAACTCTCCATCTCTGAGAACAAGACCTCAAAACAAATGGGAGTGGTGGTAGAAAAACACTTCATTCCTTTGTTTCTTCTGGTCTTCTTTTATCTTGGCATGTGCTTTTTCTTTTAAGGAAGATGGACGTAGAAAGAGTTTTGTGCATTTTAGGAGGTTAAGATGCATACAAATATTCAAAAGTCTGTGGCATTTCTTCTGCAGCAAGCATTATTTTCCAGATAATTTTTAATCATTGTCATGGACAATTCTACTTCACTTTTTCAAGCAACTGCTATTTACTTTATAATCTGCAATGACTCATTTAAAACTCGTGCTATTTACCATGTCAGACTATACTTACTTCCTAGAGGACCCCTGCCACAATTAAGTGCATCTTTTCTTTGAGTCATTACTCTCATTGCAGCATCTGAAGTCCTAATTGGAATTTTTACTTCTCCAATCAGTAACTTCATAAGAGTATTATGTATAAAATGAATGAATGAAAACTCTGTTCTGGAACATAACATTCTTGAGTAGAGTGGGTGCCTTTCAAATTCTTTTTAAATTTTTATGTGTGGTCACTTATTTTTAATCTAAGCCAACCATGACTCAGCTATAAAACTGAAGAGCAAAATAAGTTAGTTTATTAAAAAAAAAACAAACTTCAGCTAAGTTTAGCAGTGTTTATCTGGAAACAATTCTAAAATACTCAAGTACAAAATATTTAACCGTAAGACTTCCTTTGTTTTTTCACATTCAACTCATATTGGAGTGCTGCTGGACTTAACTTTTTGGTGATGACAAAAAGAACTCTTCTCACTTTTGTTTAGCTTGTGCATTAGATTCATCTTCAGATTTGTGTCCTTTCCACGACACCTATGAACACTTACGGACCGCAGCAGTTAGATAAAGCGAAAATGCAAGACATCTGATTGAAAGAAACAGTTGTGTTTGGTTTCCATTTATAATTTCCTGATCCCAAGCCATAGCACTGGCTCAGGTTCAAGGAAGGGGAGATTTATCAGTTCTCAGTAGTCCCAAAGGACTAAGCAACACAATCTGAATAAACCCTTCCACAGGCACAGCTCCTCAAACACAGCTTTTGCTCTGAGAGCATTAAGAATAATGGCAGCAGATCTGTCTGGTTGCTGTTCTTTGCAGTAACTTGATGCTTCCTGGGCTGGGAATGATTTTCCTTCCCTGGAAGAGCTAACTTGAAACTCAGACACTGAGCTCCCTTTAGCACCCCTCATTACATGTCTAGTGTAGGACAAAAATGTTTCCGTCACACAAGAAAATGAACATGTTGATGCAATCATATTAACACTTCTTATCAAATAGAACTCATTAGCTTTATTTTGTGTTTTCTTTTAATTCTGCCTTGATTGTGGTTACTCTTCAATAATAAGAATACCACAAATAATCTTACCTCTTTTATTTACTTTATTTCTCTATCAAACATCTTTGTATTTTAGGAGTCATTCTCTTAGCATAGGGGTTACTTACTTAGCCAATAGGCTAAGTATAGGCTATTTCTAATAGCCTAATCCTTTTCTAATAGGATTTATGCAGCCTCCTAAGGATTTTCAAGCATGATATATTTTTCGGCATTGGGATATAGACTCCTGAGCAAGCTTTTCTGTAGTCCGAAAACCAACACAAGCACATACAACAGGCACTATTCCATGCATCCTGCCTCTGCAACCGATGCCAACAGTATGATGACAACTGAGGAGCACAAAGTTCCTTGGCTCAGCTGTGTTTATGGAATGCATATCACCCAAGTTAATTTTTGTAATCATTCTCTGAAATGCACAAATAAATATTTGCCGTTTCCGAAAGCTATATCTGCAAAGGATCCTTGCCTGCAGAAATAGCCACAGGTGCAACACAAATATGATATCTTCAGCTATTCAAGACACATAAAGTTTGGCAACTGTTTGCCCTCAGTTTAATAGGAAAATAAATAAAACAATGTTTGGGAACTAAATATGCACCAAAATTTGATTGATTTATTTACTGAAATACATGAACATGTTTAATTTTTCATTTCATAAACCATACAGCTCCAGGGCAGCTGCTGAAAAGTTACCTCGTGAGAACCTCTGTACTGAGAAAGTCGAATTAATCAAAGTCTTGCGGAGAAGAAAAACCCTTAACACATCTTGTGATTTATCCAAACAAAACTACTCTTTCCTTCGAACACAAATGATTAAAAGAAAGACTAAAACTTTTATCAGGAGAATCAGATTTTTCCTATGGTCTTAAACATAATTTTTTAGACAAGTAATACTACACAAAATTGGACAGTTCACCACGAATGTTCAGGACAAAAGGATGCGCAACATTTCCCAACCTTCACCTTGCTGAACAGGCATTTAAGACCTGGGGTTTGTCTGCTGCCAAGCTGTTTGGAGCCAGCTGTAAATGGCTGTGATTGGCAGAGGGCAGCCCCTGGCTGCTGTGGCACTGCCCAGCCTGCAGCCCCACAGTCAGTGGTCCACTGTTATTTAACGACTTCTGATCAAGCATGTTCCTTCTCGAGATGAAGGGCAGCAATGTGCTGTATACGAGCTTAGTTCTCCAACACTCAGTTCTCTCAAACCTTGGTCTGAACTATTATCTGTGGGTTTGGAGTCCTGCAGACAGAAATCAGACGTGGGAAGGGCCATTCAGTGTGAATTCACACTGAGATGAGATTCTGAGACCCAGACCAAAATCAGGAGCTCTTGCTGGTGGCACCTTCAACAATGAGGAGTTTCTTAAACTCAGTATGCATGGGACTCCCCAGTACACAGGGCCTCAGATACTGGGTCGTGCCCTCTGTCACATATGTCCATACCCACTTCAAGACTTCTAGGGGTTTTTTCCTACAGCTTTGATATTACCAGCCAGAGCTTAAATGTAAGTCTGGATAACGCATCAACATGATTGTACAGTTGCTCTGCAATGGCGAAAAACCCACATATAGTCACATCTCACATTAAATGTTAGCAGTATGTTTAAAAGTCTGCTAACAATTTTAAATACAGTGTGGACTGATTATAATTTATTTTGACAGCCTCATTCTCAATTGAATGTCTTTCTTTTGGCTTTACTCTGGAAGTCTTACGGGCTTCCTTTAAGTGCTTGTAGGTTTGTTTCTCTGCCATTTCAGCCATTCTTATTCTGCCAGAGGGAGCTATGTGAAGCAGAAGGAGGACTTAACTGTCTTTAAGCAATGGTGCGACAAAGGGCAAAGCATTTGGAAGCACTGCTAAAAATGACAGAGTAAAGCATTATGTTCTTCAGTATTAAACTCTATGCATACATCATCTGTTAGAAACAAAGATCAATCTTAATATCCCCAGGGCTGCTGTTCTCCCATTTTTTACTCATTACGCTTTTTAACTCCAGGGTTTAATTACAGATAGGAGAATTATTGTATCCAAATTAAGGCTTGTGTGAGCAGAACATAGGAAGAAACTCTAAATTACTTTAGACACAACCTTGTATTAAAAAAGAAACCTTGGAACTGATGATTACTCATTTTAGAATTATCTAGTATTGCTCAAGCTAGAACTGGGGACTATTATTCACTTTGAAGTAACATAAGACAAAATATTGACCAAGTATTGCTCACTACATTTTTGATGACATGTTCACATCAAGGAATGATTGTGCCAAATATAGAAGCCTGAAAAAAAGCAACAACCCTCATTCCCAGGGGCAGGGGGCACATGATATATATCACATCTTCTCTTGGACCAAGGTAATCCTTACATTTCTCAGGCTTTATCAAGGTTGTATAGCTCAGTAGGGAATTTTCCCCTAAAATGTGAAAAAAAAAAGCAAAAAACCCCCAGAAATTCAGTCTAAGATAACCTCTCCCTAAATTAGACATTTTTTCTGCACTGTATACTTGGCTACTATTATACCACTGGAACAAAGGTTTGGCCCCATATTTGGGCATCCTATATTCCATAAGCCCTCTTCCAGTCTCTCCAAGTGAAACTTAGGTGATGCATACTGTCAGGTGCCCTAGTCTTTACTTTGAAATAGATCACCTTTTCAGAGGAGTTCTGGGGACAGGCTTTCAGAATAACTTAAAGATGCTCAGAATTGCAGGTAGGATTTCTCCCCATGTGTGAGAATGCTTCCTCTAATTTGCTAAAGAACTTTATCAAATTTGTCACTCAGTGATTTAAAAATATGGTGTCCATTGAAAGTTAGTAGAATATGTTCGTTTTTTTTTCCCTTATCAGTTATAACTAAACTCATAAACTTATTTCTATTAGTATTAGCAGCGTCTAAGAACCTAATCTTTTTCACATCATAAACACTAAGCAATGTTAGCAGTCTCAGTTTTATAAGAACTGTAGGCAGTGGTTATTTGCTTGGATAGCCTCAGGATCAGCCAGATATACAGCATTTAACTTTCCTAATATCGACACTCTACAGCACACAGTAGCATTGAAGCGAGAAAAATCACAGTATAGGTATTTAAGGAGGTGGCTGCCATGTGTCTAATAGTTTATTAGATATCATTTCATTAAAAATCAGCACAGTCAGTGAAGTTAAAATTTATTGGTACCCTTTGTAGCATGTAATTTATCGGTATAGTCTGTACTGCAAAATGTATAGATTCAACCAATCACCCAAAAAATCTGGTATAAATTTTTATGTACAATTGAAAAGGAAAATCGATTCCTGAAAAAAAATGTGTCTCCTTTTGTGATTATTATCTTCATGGAAGATATGGCATCCAAGATTTATGGTACAGTATTTGGGCTTATACTTTTCTATTTTAGGTGATAGGATAAATCATGAAACTTACCTTTTCTCTGATACAGAATAATCAATATAAATTCAGTGCATCAGCATAAGAAGTCCACTCATTTTATACATAGATCTTTCCATGAGCTTTAATTAACCTGATTTTTATTTTGCTGCACCTCTGATCTTCTGTGGACATGGATGCTTGTTTTATTCCGTGTTTTTTACTTCTAAAAGCTAGTATTACAGTCCAGTTCCTATTAATTCATCCTTAACACAGCAAGAGCTTGTCTGATAGTGAAATGCTTGATTGCATTAAATGCTGCCTGCTAAACAAGTAAGCTGTGTAACTGAAAGATGTATCAGGCAAGCTCTGAATTTGCATATTGCACATTTATCTCACTGGTTTGACACCAGTGTTGATGCCAGCCCACACCAATGAGCTGTGTTATTTAATTATAATTTCTAGTGTTCTACAAACACCACAAAATAGGTAAGACTTGCTCAAAGTCAAGGTCCTGACGACAAGAAAAGTGACCACTCAAGTGATTTACTGCTGGTTCTTCACAATACCTTCATTCATTCATTAAGTATCGAAGATACTTTCAAAAGACTGTTCTGTGAGCAATAAGCTTATTTTGTGAAGCTATGGGCTGTTTTCTGTAATTGTGGTTAAAAAAAATATTCTCTTATATTGATTCATCTTGATTCTGAATACAATAACACCTCCCCTCAGTGACTAAGATAAATTAGGTGTTTCAAAAGCCACTGGATAGTATTGCTATGGTAACTCACCAAACCAGTGAAATTATAATTGTGTGCCTGACATTACACATAAAGGTTTAATTTTTCCCTCCAAAATACAATACTGATAACCTCAATCTTTTTCTCAAACCTCTACCCATGTCAAGGAGAAAATCAATTTTCTCTAACCTTGCAGCATTAAACCTCTTGATTTGTCAAGCTAAATTATATTCTGCATGATTTTGTTTGTGTAATTTTGCCTTGCAAGTCATGATCTTTAAACTGAACAAAGTTTCAGTTTAATAATAAAAGCTACAGTAGATGTCACTTCTTATGAAAAGTCATATATTCTAGAAAGGACTGAAAATAAAACTGATGTGCAAATGTAGAAAAACTACATCCAGATACACATAGTACAGATCAAATCTGACTGTGAATGCTTTGAAAATTCTAAAATGCAATAAATGTACTCACATGACTTGATGAACTGAGATCGAAATCTGAAATTCATATCCATCTACTAGGGCAACACTCCTTTTCTGTATGTGTGAATCTATATGAAATCCAGTCAAAAACAGGTTTGATTTTTTTCAGTCTGGTTTATACGACCTGCTTTAGAAAGGTGACATTACTCATATTTTCATGGCATCTTAGCTCTTCAGAAGACAACCTGTGTATTTTGAAATACTCATGCTGAAGATAGTCACATGTTTTTTGTCATAAAATCATTTACCTTTTGACCTTATCACATTGTATATGAAAACTAAAGTCTGGTCACATTTGAGGTCTTATTCATTGTCCTTTGTTTTATGCACAGTGCAGGGTCTCGCTGGCATAAGACAATGCCTCAGCACTGAGTTCTATTAGCAGAGCCATTTATTGGACTTATTAAGTGAAGTCATAATTTTTTTAAAGTTAAAACCCCAAGTATTTCAATTCCTGGAGGAGGTGCTTTGTTTCCTAGAAAAGTTAACATGTCTTAAGCTTCTCCAAGTTAAAGAAACTACTTTTTGTAGGGAATATTTATATGGAGAATCCTTGATTTAGAACCTATACTGGGTTTTTTTTTTTCCATATTTGCAATACTGTAGCCTAATCGCATACTAAGGATGTCCTAAACTTTGTGCCATGTACTATAGCTGTTTGTAGGAAAGAGACCCCAGACAATTGCCCTACCTCCAGACAGGATGCAGAGGAATGTAAATGGCAAAAAGGAAGGCAATATGTCTTGTCTTGTCTGGAATTGGTTCCCTGACTTTCATTTCAGCTCTGGGCAGCAAACACAAACTTGAATGTCAGACAAATAGAGAGCCTGATATTTTAGACCATGTGGGAATCCAGGGTCAAATCACTCCATGCTCAGTTTGAGAAGAAGCTGTGGCTATCCAGTAGCTCTTGAAACTCAGGATTTTAATCTGTGTTTTATAGTCACCCCCATAAATAGAACTATATTAATTTTTGAAGTGTATTTTTCAATTATAAATACATTTATCTACTTATCACTATTTTATCAGCGATCGATCTTGCATTCAGTTCCACATTGCTTCCCCCTAGAAGATTATCTGAACAAGAAGTAATTTTAGATTTTGCTAACAATATTAATGATTCTGTTTCCTGAAATCTGAGAATCTGACAGACAATTCTCAAAAAACTTCATGTAGCTGCCTAGACCATTTCCATTTTCCTATGTTTAGCTGACACTACTACATTCTTTACTTAACAAAAGCTCTATTTTGGTATGGCACGTGCACTTGAAACTTCAGAAAAATAATCAATCATGAACAGTAATTTTAATGTCAAATCCATTTCCCTTCCATACACACATACACAAGCTCAACCTGAGCAAGTTAATCTTTAAAGTTTCACTACACCTCAATTTTGATAATTCATATTTTCACATCTTCAAGAATGCCATCTTTCTTGTTTTTAAACTTATAAAACCTGAAAGTATTTGTTTCTTTTGGAGCCACTCCTAAGTGTTTTTATATTATACTTTGTGCAAAGCAAAACCAGCTCTTTTTATTATTATAGTCTTATTGATCAAAGGCCTAACTTAAAAGATGTCTTTCATCATAAATAACGATTATTCCCATGTTTTTCACACAACACACTCACCACACCACCGCATCCATAAATTCCAACATCTTTGCTACAGTTTTGATTCATGCCCTCACACGTTCTAGGTTTTGAAGTCTGGCTGTTATAGGAAGGACTCATGACATTCAGGATTATTCAGTCTGCAAATAGCAAGAAGCTCAGAATTTTGCCTTAAGTTTACAGTAGCCATCACAAAATTCAAACCAGATGAAACAGCTACCATTTGTGTAGTATGTATATCCTGGGACTACTCACTAATGTTTATGCCAATATGGACACTGCAATAAATGACCTTCTGGTTAACTAGAATTATGGTAAATTTTATCTGCACTAGAGTAATTTAAATGAACTTTGAAATCTCTAAAAGCTTTCCGGCCGAGTGAATAAGCATTTAATTAGGCCATTTAGGATGCATATTATGCAATTTGCTGTCATTTCAACCTCAACCAAAAAAATACTGTTTGCAAGGCGTGTTCACTAACTAAAGAAACTTGATGGCACTGGCAGACTCACAGGATTTTTGTGTGTTTGCTTGTCTGTGCTTTTTCCTTTAAGCAGCAGAGAATAAAGAGTGTAGATACACAGTGTAGTTCATTATCATACCATCTAATTCCAGGGCAACCCAGAAAAATTATTGGTGCTCAACACAAACACCCTTGTAGCTTCTACTGTGTCTTTGGGACTCAGTACTATATTCTCCTGCTGCCTGAATCGCTTCTTAAATCCTATTGATTGGTTTCCTCATCTCTTATCTCGGTGTTGCACTGACGCTTGCCACGTGCTTTACAAGAACCAGAAGCTGGGAATGCGTTGCATTGTATTGCAGGCTGCCTTGTAAGATGTGCTCATTCTCTGAGGAGGAAAACACCTGCTTGCCTATGGCAACAGCATCACCTGCTGTTGGATGAGAAATCAACATTCCCTTTTCCTGCGGGTTAGGCTAATCCTTATTTAATTTTTCGGGGGTAACTGAGCTGAATTTGCAGATCAGGATTGAGGACTAAGACCATATAATTCATGCTTTACTGCTATATTTTGTAAAATTTTGCCATCTGCACATTGCAATTCATATGTTGGGATTTCTAATGCCACTTTGACACAGAGAAAGCAGAATATTTTGATGTTTGGAGCTGCAGATTTTTCCCAGAACACATAAAAAGGATCAGTCCATACAATGAAAATTTTTTGAGAGATTTATTAGAAGCAATTCTTGCCTGGGTATGTAAATCACCATAAATATGGTTTCCTAAAGAAAAACAAAGTCACAAATTTGCATACAAGATACTTCAAGTACTAGTTTAGAATAACACCTAGGAACACTACATTTTAAATTTAATCATTATGCATAAAAATGATAGAATAATGTCATAATAAACAAAAACTGGAGTATGTACATGATATTTTAAAATTTATGAATATTTATTCTTCCATCAGAATTTGACTATAAAATAGCACTTTCTAAGAGATCAGGTTGATTTTACGTCTCCTGTTGACTTGCTTAAAACCAGATACCTACAGCTTCTGAGGATATACAAAGATGAATGTTTCCTTACAAAATAGAAGGAACCAAAGTATTGATTATTAGTATCTACAGCTCTGAAAAACCACAATGACAACTTTAAATCTTCCTTTCTTCCTTACTCTGTTTCTTCTCTTCTAAATTCAGATGGCTATGAGCTATCTTCATGTTTCTGCATCTAGAAATGCTTTCTGTGATGTAATTCCCAGTTATGTATACATGTATAGGCTGTGTCACACACTCACTGGGTGACGTCGTAGGGAAAATAATATGAAATTATTTTGATAAACCCCTTAGTGTTGCTAAAACTTGGAAAGAGAGAGAAATGTATAGAATAAGTTTAGCTATTGAAAAAAGGTAGAAATATGAGGAGAAAAAATGTTTGACAATGTATGCCAAATGAAATTAAAACTGTAAAACAAAATTAATTTTTATTCAGGAGCAGAATCCTTTTCCTTAGGTCCTGCAGTAAATGATGGGGGAGAATTAAATCCAGAACTAGTACTGGCTTCTTTTGAACCATATTGCTGTCATGTTGAGATTTCACTTTTATGGATTGGCCACAAATTACTAATAGACAGATGCTTCTCTTGCTTCAATCTGATGTAAAAGCAATTACTCACAACCCTAAATATTTGAATACAAGGAATTTGTATCATATAGTTAAATTAATCCTCTTTAGGAATAATAAAATGAATTGCTTATCACACAATATATTCTTAGTGTAAACACTTAACACAGGTTTCAGAAAATGGCTTTACAGATTTCTCTCCACTAGAGGTCTCTAGAGAAATAGAATGAACTGCTCAGGAGAGCAGATACCTTAGACTTCACTTCTTGACATTATTTACATTTCCTGGAAGATGAAAATCAACAGCTGTTCTATTCTTATGCCAGGTCTTTCTTTGGATATGCTCCTTCTGTTGTGGATAATAAAGATTCCTATTACTACAATAATAATTCAAATCCATGAGGTGCTTTAATCTATTTTATAATTAGATATTTAACATTTATTATTAGAACTTCAACATCACATCACTTAGGAAATAAAATAGCACTAAATATTTAGCCAGAGGAAGAAAAAACTAAGGTTGCAGCTTGGTGGGGTAGCCAACCTGCTAAATGAACAACAAATTACAATAATTAACATAGCTACGGGCACAAGTGAATAAAATGTTCGTTAACCAGAGCAGTACTGTAGTTGGCAAATTATGAAATGGTTAGTCTGGTGTGGAGTTCAACATGCCTTTATACCACAGGCAAAATAGAGCTTGGCTCCAATATTGTTTTATATATCTAGTTTAACATAAACATAAATGAAGAATAAGATTCATGTAGTTGGACTGTTTTGTCTTCTTCATGCTTTTCGTTTTGTTTTGCTACTATTAAAAGTTTTTAGATTAAAAGTGTGCCTTTTTTCTTGGGTTGATATTTTCAAAAAACTAATTTCCACTAAAAGATGAGCTTTATCCATTTCAAGATCTGTGCACTTATGTACCACTCACCAGAACAACTCATGCAGGAATTTAGATGTTTTTTCAGAAAATGAAGCTTATGCTCATTATTTTATTTCCTTATACTACTTTGTATTTCAGTGAACTTTATCTCTGCATTTACTATGTTTTGCTAAAGCTTGCCTCATTAAATATAATATAACTATGTCACCAGGCTTGTTATTAAGTGTTGAATTATAGCCTACTGTACTCAATGCAGAGAACAAACGGGATTCTCCATGACTTGGGGTAGGGTAACTAATCAGAAAGCTGGAAAAATATGGAAAGAAAAACGGTTGCCCTGCTCAGATTGCTCTATCTTTAACTGTGGTGGACAGCTCTGTAAACAAGAGCTCAATGAATGCAGCAGCATTAATTGCTACTTCTTTTGCTGCTACATGGTAAGTGTGGAAGAGAAGAACCTGAGCTAGGCTGGGAGCTCAGAGATGAGGGCGGGACTCCTGAGAAGACAGGTTACTGGGACAGTTCTGGGACTCTCTGAAGTTTTTCAAATTAATTTTACAGTGTATCTTCTGATTTTTTCACCTTTAAATTGAGAACTGCAAAGACTGCTCAACCAAGGCAAATTAGCAGCTTGAATTATCAAGCTAGGCACTTAAGAGGTGATATTTCTCAGAGCATTTCTTGCTGCAAAGACCAAAAAGAGATAAAAAGCTCTGAGAGGAATAAGTGCACAGCACTGATATTCTCCTTAAACTGGTAATATGAAATCACAGAGCTGACCTATCACGTCCATCAGTGGATCTGTCAGTGAGGTTTCAGGCGTGGAGTTCACACATCAAGGTGCTGATGCTTCCATGAGCTACCTTGAGTTTTTTGCAAGTTGGGTATGTAGAGGTCACGATAGAAGAGAAGCCCACATACCATTTAAGCGAATGTGCCTGCTCTTAATCCTAGAAACCATGAAGGGTTATGGATATGTAAGGCAAGACCTTACCCTTAAAATATCCAGTCATCTATGCCTAGTTATAACCACCTTTACCTACGATAATATATAGAGAATAGTCACTGTGTCTGCTGTTCTTTGCCCCATTTGTGTCTGTTCTGCTGTGACAGGTTGGTCCCACTGGTGTGTCAGTCCAATCCTGTATCCATTCCTAGCTATTCACCTCACTACTCACTCCAGTTGGAGGAAGAAACTCAGTGAAGTAGTGCCACAAGGAGTCACCTTATTTTCATAAAGATCTGAAATAGTCTATGGACTTGCCCTTGAAATTGTATTCATATGCAAACACATCTATATAAATGGCAGAGTATTTTCCTTGACATGAAAATTTCAAGGAAATTTTGCAGCCCAAACACCAACTGCCTCTGGAGCCTTAAGATTATCACTTCGTAGGAGGCTTGAGCCTGTCACATCTGCCTCAGTTTCCTCACTTACAGCTCAGAATTACATTTTCCATTTACTGTACAAGAGGCTTTGAAGTACTGGCTAATAAGTACAGAGCGGTAGACATTCAAATTTTCAGATACTCCATGATTTTGATATGATATGTAATCATAGATGACATAAAGCTCTGAATAAAAACATCATGTGATAGTACTTGTTATCATTAGAATTAGAATGAATATTTGAACTAATACTGTGTTTGATTGAGCAACTACTTCATAATCAGAATGTGTGTTAATTTACCTTTTTTTTCTAATGACAAAAATGCTATTCCAGGTTATTGGCAACTGTATTTGAAACTTTCATCAACTTCACTAGTTAAACAGCTCATAGCTGATAACTGTGGAAAACAAAGGAAAGCAATGCAGTTCTTATGGGAACAGACGTCTTCCTCCGGGTTTGAATAAAACCACACGCAGTGATCATGACCTCTGGATGCCTCAGTGCTATAAATACTAAACCATAAGTCAAAGTCTAAACTTCTCAAACTCTCTCTATTGTGGTGTCAGCAGAATAAAATGTTAAGCCTCCTGTAACAAGGAAGAAATTAATCAGTTGGGGATTAAAAGAAATTACTTGTATGGCTAATGTATGGTACTGATTTAGGTTACTGAAGCTGGCAGCAAAAGCTGCTGTTCTAAGGGGGGTGGTACGAAGTGTCAGGTTGATCCTGTGGTTCCCTCCCACCACCTTCTAACATGTATATAAATTGTCAGCTCTCCAGACCTTTTGCCAGTTCTCTCTTCTATACTTGCCAGAAGCAGCAGAGGACTAAAGATGAAGATCTTTTTCTTAATCACCTTTTTTACTTTTTTGTTGTCTGCTTTTGAACAAGCAGCTGCATATGCTCACTATGACAAGATTTTAACTCATAGTCGAATAAGGGCACGCGACCAGGGGTAAGTAACTGGCTTTTATTTTTAATTTAAAAGGAAGCTTGTTAAACTTTAAGGTTCCCTTTCTCCTAGCATTATATTACATGCAATTTTTCACTACCAAGTTTTACTGTCATTCAAGTGGAACTTTATTTTTCAATTCATTTTACAGGAATTGTTCCTGAATAAAAAGCTTTTCGGGGAGTTTTAAAAAGAGACAGAATACTGTTAAACTTCAAAAAATGGAAAGAAATCTAAAATCACCACTTCTCAATGGATAAAATGTGATTCAGAATCACCAAAATTAATTTCAGTTCCTAAGTATTGTAATGGGATGTCAGAAAAGTTTAATGTATGTGTTCAGACTTTGAAGAGTTGAGAGCTATCCCACAGTATTTGCTCTCTTTATTCCATCCTGATGAAAATCATGAACTCTACTTAAATGTTTTCTAACATGGGAATATTTAGTGGGACATCTCTTTGTGAAACTTCTGTTCCCGCTAGAGCAATGCAGCAAGCTGCTCAGCAGGGCTTACAAAAGACAATGCTTACAAGCCAGGCTGCTTGGAGACATGGAAATAATTTGAACAGCTGGTGTCAGGGAAACACATGTGCCTAAAGATGTTTTCCTTTTCTTAAGCAAAAAACATTCTGTGAATAAGAATTGTTTACTATCCTGTCTTCCCACTGCCTGCTACACACACATGCTTTTCAATTTTTTTTAAGCTTTTCAAATAAAAAAACTCACTGCCTTCCCAGTGATGTAAAGTATATGTTTCAACTACTGATGACTTTTTTTAATTGCAGAAGTATAAAAATTAGGGATGAAATGCAGTTGCTCCATGGAATTTAACCATAAGAAATTCCTCTTCTGTACACCACCATGCTAAGGAACACGTATTCCTCATCTGAAGTCTGTGACTCCTTTTATTTACATGCCAGTCTACCCTCTGGTCCCCAGTAATTCCCAGAATGTTTATTTAGGTGCCTGCGGTACTCCAAATGGTTGGTATACAAAATAGCTGATTGATTTACAGAAGACAGGGCCTCTTTCTGCATAAAGAACAAGGCACTTTTCTTACCCATCTCCCCATGACCTTCAGCTGCACAGATGTGTAAAAGACAAAAACTTTAATGAAAAGAGCCTGATGGTATTCATTGGTCCCTGGTGGCTGGTAATTTGCTTCACAGGGGGAAGGGAGAAATGGATATAGAGACTTGCCTGGGCACAGCTGGCGATCGCTGCCCATCAGAGAAACAGGGTCAAACCAGAATGAAGGGGAAGCTTCTGTTGCTGCAGGGAGGGTGGGCTTGCCAAGGAATCCAGCTGGGCACTCCCAAGAGCTTGCACTCTGGCTGCTTCAAAACACACCTGTCCTGGGAACTGAAGCCAGATGTTAATTTCTTACTCAACAGGAAGAATATTTGCTACTATTTCATGTAGAATTTTTTGAAAGATATACAAAAGCTTCTTTTTAAAATGTTTCTCACTGCACCCATAGCCCAAATGTCTGTGCTCTTCAGCAAGTTATGGGAACAAAAAAGAAATACTTCAGCACTTGCCGAAACTGGTACCAGCAAGCCATCTGTGGAAAGAAAGCGTGAGTATGCTCTGCTTCGAAGCTATTCTCCATTGATTGAGATAATAAAATGTACAGTTAGAAAACTCCTTTTCTCACAGACAAGTTAACTGTTTATAGTTTATATTAGAATCTTTACTTGTCCTCCAGGTGGCATTGCTATACTGACTTCCCTTTTCCTTCTCTGGGCATGCTGCAAGTCATCCAAAATACTTCACCTTTCAGTAAAGTCTGCCATACCACTGACAACTTTGGCACTGGATTTTATTCTACCGCAGACACGATGGGAAGAAGGGTATTTCCTGAAAATGCTTAGACAGGAACTTGGATATTCTCACAGGCAGTTTTGGAAAACAACTTACTCCTGTGGTTTTATTCCTAGATAGATGTCATGTCTTCCTATGAAAGAAAGTCTGCTCCCAGAATGAATCTGAAGGAGTTCATTGCTTTGTCAAGCTCCAGAAGCAAAATGTGTTAAGCAGTGATTGATACCTCCATGTGTTAGAAAAAATAGTTTGACCAACAGGCAGCTTAGACTCATCGAACTGAAGTCACATGAAGACTTTGTTCTCTTCATGACTAGAATTTAGAGGAATATAAGTTGCAGAACATTTTACAAGCCTTGTGCGAGGCCCCAAGAAGTCTATTACAAACAACCAGAGGAAGACATTGAGTAGTGGGGCTGAGTGGATTTGGTCATGAGGGCCTACACAAAAATTATCACCTGCCCTTTCCCTTCCATTTTAATTCCCATACCATTGTAAAAGCACTCACAGAGCAAGGCTAGAGGAGGAAAAAAATGTGGATGAGAATAACTTGAGTCATAGAACTCTTGATGGTTATTCAAGGGATTTCTGGGGTTATGATAGAGCATCTGTTATAACTTAGTCTTAGCCACTAATAATTTTTATACTCTGCATACCTAAAACGGAAATACAGACAAGACTTAAGGGGTTACTCCAATAAGAATGCTAATCCAAAGGACAACAACTATTCTCATGTCAGTGTCTGCATGTCAACAAGTCATCCCTAACTTATATCAGTAAAATGTTGAATGTTTTAATTATGGACAATTCCCATCCATTGCTATAAGTTTACAATGGTAATGTAACTTACAAATTTCCTAAAATCAGCATTTGTTGGACCAAAAGTCTTTCCACTGTTTCTCAGCAGTATTTTATCTACATGCCAGCAAGAAGCAGAAACAGACAAGTCACAGAGATGATTTGAATAAACTGAAAACTGTCTCTACTAGCCAAGAATAACAAGGATTAAGGTAGTGTTGTTCTGTCTTTTTCCTTTGGAATATACTCCTTTGGATGAGGTCAGGACAACTTTGTACTAAAAAAAAAAAAAAATGACAACAACAACAACAACAAGCCAATCCCAAGATAAAAAAAGAAACAAATCCCACCAAAACCTCAAGAATGCAACCTTGTTTCTTATTTGAATAATTGCTTTCTTTCTTCTTTGGACACAGGCTTATATTGAACTGGTAGGGATACATATGAGGATAGTTTCTGGTCTGGTGTGAGGTTGTAATTCCCCTGTGTGCTGTGCCTTCATATGGGTGGTACTGAGGAACTGCATCTTGCACTGAGCCTTATCTTGTTCTAGCCTTTTTGTGGGATGATGCTGTATAACCTCTTTTGTCCCATCCCATTTTTCTTACATTTTGAGCACAGCAAAAGAACCTTCTAACTGCAGAAAACTGTAAGGGAATACGAATACTGTAAAAAGAACTTGATAATTGAAAAGAAGCCTGGGTTGTGCGTGACAAGATACGTTGTAAAAGAAGCACTGACCTTGTAATGCTTGGCTGAAGAAGCATTTTCTTCTTAACTATGTTCTTCAGCCAATTTTCTGTCTTTCATTAATTGCTCCGTGGTTGGATACGGTATGAGGATTAAACTTGCCATGTCTTACTCTATGCTTTTAACTCAGCTGCCTCTTTCCTTTTTCCAAAAGCTAATTAAACTGCAATCTTTCATAGCTTTCCATGGGATGAGGGGGAAAGATTTTCTACTCCAGGGAAGGAAAAAATATTTTCTCATGACAAAGAAGTTTGCACAGTTGGGAGAACACTTTGATTCTTATTCTGCTACTTTTTTTTTTTTAATTGAATAATCAGATTATTATGTTTTTATTATTAGCTTCTGGCTAGGATGCAAGAAGACTTGGTTTGTTATTAGGTAAAAGGTTTATAATTAGCTTAAAAATCTGTAGCCTAAATTGTATGCTATTCATGCATTCCCAAGAAATAGACATTCAGTGAATTGCTTGAAAGAAAGAGATGTACTGAGAAGAACTATACAAATACTTTCAATATATGGCTTCCCTGTTGAAAATATGCACATTGCAGAAGGGTGAATATGTCATTTGTTTATACGCATATGAGGGAATGGAGAAATAAAAGACTGTGTCTAAAAAAAATCTTTAATCTTCACTACCTCAAAAAGAGATTGCTCTCTTTTATGAAATGATAATCCTCACTTTTAAAATCATGCTGTTGGTTATTATTTTTCTTCCAGTCTACTTTATTTTAAAATCTTTTGAAGTAGTTTGGATGTTGAAGATATGAAGTCCAGTTTTTCATTGGAATAAGCTGTTCATTTTAATGTGGTTGTGGTTAACTTTCTGTCAGCTTTAGATTATGAAAAGTGAGAGAAGTGTACTCAGCTGCCACCAAAGACTCTGCAAATTAAAAGCAGGACTGTGGTGGTTAAAGACCTGGTAAAAACCATCAAGGAATTAGTGTTCAGAACTTTTGAACTGCCAACATCAGCCACACCTATAAATCTATTGCGTAAAACAGTGATGTCATTATAGTGTACCATATAATGTACAGTGTACCATAATCTGAAAAATAATATCTGAAGTTTAATGCATTAAATTTCTTCCAAGGAGCCAAAATACCACTGCGATAACTGTAATGAATTTGCACTTTCCTGTAAGAGAGGAGAATTTTTCAAACAGGTCTATGGCAGAACTTTTTTTTCTGCCTATTAATTAAGAAGACATTATCTCTTATAAGAAACACAATGTTAAAATGAGCATTACATTATAGAATTATCATTTAGCCCTGCTTTGCTGTTATGTGTAGCTTATGTGTATTTGAGAATTAGAGTATTTTATTGACATAATTATATTACATTTCCTGGCCCCTGGCAATGCTAAAGTCTCTGTATGCTGTGATGACATGCTTTTTAAACTCTGTTTTTGATTTCTTGTATTCTGGTCTTCATCACTGAACTTTCCCTTTTGTCCATCCATCCAGTCTTTAGTGACTTCCTTCCCTAGAACCAGTTTTATGTCTGTTCTTAATTAGTTCTCTCCCTCATTCCCGGGCTTCTTCACATTCTTCCTTGAAAAACAGAGCCTCTCTTATCCAACTTTTTATCACCATACAATGCACAGGACCTTCCCCTAAATACTTGTTAATTCCTATAACCAGTATGTAAGTGACCTCATGCAGTTCTGTCACTTTAACTTCCATTCACTTAAATTTGTCTTTTTCCTTCACAACTCTTCTGACAGGATTTTATTTTAATGTCCTCATCTTTTTTTCCCTCTTTCTTCAATGTCATATGATCTGTTCAACACAGAATAGAAAAATTAATGTTCTTCAGCTGCTGTTCTAGTCACATCATCTTTTAGTAGCTCTACATGGGTACCATGTGCCTGTCCATGTTCCCTCCCTACACTTAAATTGAATGATGGCAGTCATTCTTTAAATTCAAAAGCTTTACATTTAGTAAAATATGACCAATTTTTAATCAACAAAAAAAAGCTGCATGACAAAAAAAGGATGAATATCTGAAGAGTATGTACTTAGCAATGAAAAATTGATAATGAAAATTAAATTAGACTTAGCTAAAATTAGTATATTTCTCTTGTATATTATTTAATTGTGCTTTTTTCCATATCACACAGAACTGTCTTGTATGAGTGCTGTCCTGGCTATATGAAGATGGAGGGTACAAGAGGATGTCCTGCAGGTATGAGCTTATTTTCTTATGGATGAGTCGACATATGGAAAGAAGTACAATTACAGCAGAGTTTCAAAGGTGGTCATGATGAGAAACAATTGCCTCTTTTTAAGCAGTGCTGCCTAAGAATGCACAGCTTCATTTGCACAGAGCAAACACAGTTAAAAGTCAGCCAGCACTGAATTTGATCATAGAGTTTAGGATGAATTTCACAGCTCCTTACAGATTCTGGGTTGGTGAGAATTGATAGTGTCTTCAGTTCCCAAAGCTGCCAAAGAAGACCTTTAATTCCTATTCCTGTCAAATCTGAGATTAGTCTAAAGCATCCCAGAGTGGTCAGAAAGCCAGGACACATGGTGGAGCATGTCTAAATTTTGTATTTTCCTTTTTCTGAAAAAACTTGAATCTAATTTATTTGAAGAGTCTTATAGCCTTTATCAAACTAGGAGTGAAAATGAAGACAGAAATTCTTCATCTCTTTTACTTATGTTATTCTTCTTTGTATCCATGAAACTAATTGCTGCAGAAAGGAGTAGTCTGAGAAGGAACACATTTCATAGTTTTTGATCCCTATATCTGAAATAATCCTTTTATGATCAATAATGTAGAGTTCAGTTTGTTTAGATTAATTAATCTCCCTTCAGATGTTTACATTAGGATGAGACCAGCCACACTCTAGAATCACCTGTTCTTCTCCATAACTATAAAAAGAGCCAAGAACCATTAGATTTCATGCAAATGTCTCACTTCTAGCCTAAAATTAGGAGAGATGAATGCTGTTCTCATGTAACCATGTTTTAACTGTGAGACTATGGCCATTCTTACTCTCTGGAGGAATCAGTATAAGCATAAACCAGACACTGGAAGAAGAGCAAGAGGCCTCATGAAAAGAATTCTGGTCCATTGTGAATGAATGAGACCCACTCCACAGAAATTTTTGTGATTAAACCTGGATAGCCTCCCATTTCATCTTGGGTTGGTACAAAATACAACAGGTCTTCTAAAAGAAACTTTAAAATATTCAGTATTGTTTGATCTAATTTTTCATTAAGAAAGACACAAAAACCAATAGCAATTAGGTATGTTTAGATGATTTTTGAGTATGTTAACAATGGAATTTTTAATCTAAACACGTTGTTTAATACTGACTTAAACAGTTGCAGAATTATTACGCACCCAGAAGACACAAAGTAAATTTGAATGTGATAAACTGGGGGGCTGAGGAACTTACAGTATTCTTACCTCATGTTTATTTTAGTTGCTCCTATTGATCATGTATATGGTACACTTGGTATTGTGGGAGCTACCTCCACACAGCGGTACTCTGACATATCAAAGCTGAGAGAAGAAATTGAGGGACGAGGATCATTCACTTTCTTTGCACCAAGCAATGAAGCCTGGGACCAGTTGGATTCAGTAAGTGTGTGTGTGTGTGTGTGTCTGTGTGTGTGTGCACGTGCATGAGTTAAACATTTTAGCTGAAGTAGCTAGTATGGGATAAATTAGATTGGAAACAATGTCGAGATTTTAGACATAAAAGGACATAACACAAGTTATAATGAAATAATCTGAAGTTTTAATGAAATAATTTGCATGTTTAACATACATTTCTGAAGCTACAGAGGCTGAGTTTACTTTCAGGAGTACTAAGCAACTGTAATTGTTTCTTATTTAAGCACTTGCATGACAGATATTAGTAGTGTTGATTTTATTAACACAGTTTCAGGGAAGCTTCTAGGAATTCCAGCAGCTGCATGATGTATGGCTGTACATTGTCAGTAATTCAGGTGTCCTTCTTTTAGTAATGATTTTAGTTAAATAAACATCGAATTAAAGCTCTTCCAATCACTTGTCTGTTATGAAGCCTCATTTTCCATTTGTGAGCAAATCAGGCTTAAGGATCATTTAAGCAGAGCCAGATTTATAGGCATCAAAGTCATCTTCCCTAACAGATGTTGAATATGTTGAAAGCACATACTAAGGTAAAACAATACGTACATCTTTCTAAATGGAAGAATGTTTTGAAGCTTCTAATTAATTAATTTCCTTCCTTCTTCAGGAAATTCACAGGAATTTGGTTGACAACGTAAATATTGAACTGTATAATGCTCTCCACCACCACATGTTGAACAAGCGCATGTTGACAAAAGATCTTAAGAATGGCATGACCCTGGTGTCTATGTACAATGGCCAGAAATTGCTTATTAACCATTATCCTAATGGGGTAAGTCTATTTTCGTTTTTCCGCTAATATATTTATTTAGTTATAGCCTTTACTTCCTTTATTTCCTTATATAACTAAAAAAACATATTATTGAGACTTTAACATTGACCAAGTCAGCTGCCACTGACAAAAATAAATATTTTCTTGAAGAACTTTTGACTGCTGTGTAGAATAATCACTAAGAAAGGATGAGTAAACATTGTGTTGTTTGCTGTTTAGGAATCAAAGTTCAAATGAAAATAAACCTTCTTCATAAAAGACAAAGCCTTTTGTGGTCAAAATACATGATCATAATAAATTTGACAGCAAAATCTACTATTAATTTTTATAGTTTTGCTAAATAATATTAAAGCAGGTCTTTTATTTGAATTTGAGTGCATGGTAGGAGCACAGAAGATGTAGGAAAAACACATCAATTATTTGGCTAGAAAAAAAATTATTTTTATAAATGCTAGAAATCTCCAAGTTAAGTCATTCATCTTTGTTTTCTTAAATGCAACGAAATGTTTATGTTTGTCTACAGGCTGCATCACTAAAAAACAATGCCATCATCATATTAGCCCAATAAGAAAAACCAAATCAGAATAATTGCAGTAAGAAATTAAACACGAATATGAAATCAATGTAATCTGAATAAACCTGCTGCTATCTTTCCAGAAGCTTAGTCAAACTTTCAAATCTTACAAGGCTTTACTTCAAATTTAAAAAAAAACAACTGAAATAACAACAGTGAATATGCACTGTACAGTACCTACATTGCCAGCCTGTGAGAGTCAGGTTCCAAGCTTATGATCAAATTAATGTGTAATCTTCTACTAATTGATTCTTCAAATATAGGTTGTTACTGTTAACTGCGCCAGGATCATCCATGGCAACCAGATTGCTACCAATGGTGTTGTCCATGTTGTTGATCGTGTCCTGACTGCTGTTGGAAATACCATTCAAGATTTCATTGAAATCGAGGATGATCTTTCTTCATTTAGAGTAAGTGGACAAAAATAAAAACTCTTCTCCGTTTATTTAAGGAGGATTTTTTTATTCCTTTTCTATTTCTTTATGATACCTGGAAGTAAGAAGAGTTACCACAGTAAGAGAGAGAAAGAAATTAAATTAAGAGCCCCAGCTAATATTGCAAATCTAGCTATATAAAAAGGCAACATCAATAGAACAGAATGTGTCCCTGTACATAAAAAGTATCTTCTCTTCAAGCACTGAGCCAATGAAATGTGAGCATGAAGTTACAGTGTCTGATCCTAGATAAATAGGAACAATTTCAAAGTGGATGATAGAAAATGGTAAAGATGCCACCTCAATTTCAGAACCTGGCTCATAGCAAGTTTTAGAGCTCCAGTAGACGTACATAAGAAGGATTTTTCTTGTGCAGAGGAAGTAGGATTAGAAACTGTCCAAGTTTCTAATTTTTCCATCTTCTGAAAAATGTGTCTGCACAGTGTAATGGGATTTCATGCTGCATATTTAATAAAATATGCCATTGGTTTGCAAATAACTGTTGTCCTTTTCCATCTTCCATCTCCTCAAAAAATGCAAAAAGGTATTTTAAATGCAGAGGCATAAAGGTGGAAAAGATCCTCTGAACCCCTCAAATCCAGTTTATGATGGTTACAGGCAACCATAACATTTAATCTCTTTTAAAAAACAATATTAAAACCAATCCTTCCTAGTCTTCAGTTGAAAAAGAACTCTTCTGTCGATTAATTTTTTCACCTTTCTATAACATTCATGATCTTTCTTTTTATAACACTATGATCTCAGTCTAGCATTCAAGTATCTGTGGGTATGAGGTGAAACTAGACAGATAATCTGTTTTGGTAATATTTCAAATAATCAGCATTAAAAGAAACAATTATTTTTTAGGCTCCTGCCATTACATCAGGTGTCATGGATATTCTTGGAAGACCTGGTCATTACACACTCTTTGCTCCTACTAATGAAGCTTTTGAGAGACTTCCAAGGGGAGTTTTAGAAAGAATCATGGGTGACAAGGTGGCTTCTGAAGGTATTTAACCTTTTTTGCAAATGAGAAATATGCATGAGTGGGTCAGATTATCCTTATTGCTCTGGAATTAAGCACCTCTACTTTCATGTGTACAGGAGGAGCTGTGTCTTCTGTCTCTAATTTGCCTAAGGATAGAAAGTCATTGAAAACTTAGTCTCCAAAACAGTTTAAAGGGAATTGTGAAAATACGGGCGCATTGACTTTCTAATAGTTCAGCTGCTATAGACATTCCCGTCTCTAGAAATTAAGGGCTATCTGAATATGAGATTCTCTCAAACCTTTGCATTGCCTACAGAGTTTTGTACTCATAGGTCGTTTTGGAGCATACCATATGCAGTGACCAGCAGATTGTAGCATAAGCAATATAATTTTCATAATATAAGGGATGCCGAATAGTTTTGACCATGAGTGTTATTTAGAGACCTACAGTATAATTAAATTTAAATAAAGTATCTGGGAGTGAAGATATGCCAGCTAAGCTAGAATACTATTAAAAGTAGTGTAGCTGTAATAATTTATTCCACACCTATGTGTGAATTATACCTATATGAATATGTGTCCAAACACCTGCATCTGTTAATGTCCTGCTCTTTTCCCTGCAGCTCTCGTGAAGTTCCATATATTAAATACTCTCCAGTGCTCTGAAGCCATCACAGGCGGAGCTGTCCATGAAACCTTGGAAGGAAACACTGTTGAAGTCGGTTGTGATGGTGAAAGTCTGACAGTGAATGGAGTGAAAATGGTGAAACGCAAGGATATTGTGACAAGCAATGGCGTTATCCACCTCATTGATCAAGTGCTAATTCCTGATTCTGGTCAGTGATATGTATGAAAATCTTGTTGCACTGAAGGTATTTTCAATAACTTTACCCAGATCCCCTCAGATATATAGTTCTGGATAAGCATGGAGACTCCAAATGAGGAATTGGAGGATATTGTGTGTAGAAACACCTTTTCTTATTTCTTTATTTGCAGCCAAACAAGTCATTGAGCTTGGGGGTGCCCAGCAGACTACTTTTACAGACCTGGTGGCACAGCTGGGTCTGGCATCTTCTCTAAGGCCAGAAGGCCAATACACTCTACTGGCACCTCTGAATGGTGCTTTCTCAGGTTAGTAGCCCTAAAAGACTGTCAAAATAAACCAGAATGTATGCTACCCTGACAGTTTTCCAAACAGCCCCCGTACTTGTTCTATGTCTCTCTGCAAGAGCACCATAGACAAATAGAATGACTTCATCCTTTCAAATTACATACCTTGTGGAAAGACAAAGCAAGCCTAACCACCAGACTGCACAGCTTGTTTTCAGTCATGTCATTTACTAACGGAAATAGTAGCGCTGAAATAAGATACAAAATATGCACAGATAGATTGTAGGAATGTAAAGATCTTAATGAACTGCCAGTTTCCTTAATCTTTATATTACTTCCATTAGATTCAAAACTTATTTATTCTCAGAAAATGTATGCAGTGGTTTAATTCCAGCCAAACATCCACTAAATACCAAACATCCGCTTGATCACTCCCCTCTTTCCCCCACTCTGGGATGGGGAGCAGAATCAGGGGGAAAAAAAGTAAAAAAACCTCATAGGTTTAGATAAGAACGATTTGATAAGTGTGAAAAAGTAAAATAATAATATGAAAAATACTAATGTTACTCATAGCAATAATAATTCTAATAATAATAATACTAGCAATAATAATAATAGATAATTAAAACCTAAGAGAAACAGGTGATGCATGATAAAATTGCCCACCAACAACTGACTGATGCCCAGCCAGTGACTGGCAGCTCCTGGCCAGCTTCCCCCATTTGATATACTGGGCATGACCTTTTATGGTATGGAACATCTCTTTGGCAAGTTTGGGTCACCTGTCCTGGCCATGCTCCCTCCCAGCCTCTTGTGCACCTGCCCATGGCAGGGCATGAGACACTGAGGTGTCCTTGGCTCAGGGTGAGCACTGCTCAGCAACAACCAAACATCAGCGTGTTACCAACATTATTCTCGTACTAAACCCAAGACTCAGCACTGTTGGGCCTACTAGGAGGAGAATTGACTCTATCCCAGCCAAACCCAAGAAATACAAGAAAGCTTGTATTTCCCAGTACATTAAAGCAGAGAGAAACTGATACAAATACAACATAAACCAGGTGCTTGTATATTTGCAGAGGTGACCTCATGGACATCTTGCCTTTCCCCGAAGAATTAGAGTGTTGTCTCAACACTACAGAAGAAAATTTGGATAGATTTTAAGGCGCTCATGTAGAAAGGACTAGTTCTAATACGAACTATAGCAGTAATCCAGAAGATGGAGCAGGTCCACATATCCATCATCAGACATATTAGTTATAGTAATTATTCATAGCTATGTCAAAAGCTCTTGAGTGAATTTGAGGAATGGTCACATTCAGGAACTATAAAACAGTTCTCGTTCTGCATACACAGACCTGTCCATGCTTTGACTCCAGCATTTCAAAGAAAGATTCAATATTTCCAGAGTCTTTTAAATTTATTTGAATAAAAGTTCGCTATATAGATTACTGTATGTTAACATCTAAGTGGCTTTGTAGATGACACCTTAAGGCTGGATCAACGTCTTCTTAAAACAATCCTGCAGAATCACATTATAAAAGTGAAAGTTGGGCTCAATGAACTGTACAATGGACAAGAGCTGGAAACAATTGGAGGAAAACTGCTTAGAGTCTTCGTGTATCGCACAGTAAGTGAATGAGTCTTTCTAAAAATATGCATCCACCTACGAAAATGGAGAGTCAATAAAAGGCAAAGCTGAATGAAACCCCCAATATTTAGCACTACGACTATCTAGCAAAAAAATCCTTAAACTTTTAAGATAGCAAAAAAATGAAAATCTGTTCATTATCAATCTGAGCTTTGTTTGCATGGAAAACTCTTGGACAACGCAACAGGGTTTCGAATTGGGCACTTGGTTAAATACAAAATTTTAAAGCTCATTTTTAGAACATTTTAAAAACATTAGAAATGTTTTTAAGAACATTCTCAAGGGAAACACACACAAGAAAAATCAAGTTTGGAAATATTTGCACCATGCTATTTCATTCTAGATTTTGCTACTTTTGCTTTCTCAAGCAGGGCCAAATTTCCTGGCAAGAACATACGATTTGACTGTAGGAAACACATGTGGTTCTTATTTTTAACATTGTGTAAACAGCTACACTTGTTTCTCTTTCAATAAGGCTGTGTGTATCGAAAATTCATGCATGGTCAGAGGAAGCAAAGAAGGAAGAAATGGTTTTATTCACATCTTCAGACAGATCATCAATCCAGCAGAAAAGACACTGCATGAAATGCTGAGAAATGATAAGCGTTTTAGGTGAGTAGCAGTTTTTACAGAACTGAGATTTTCCTTCAGAAGGTAACTCTATATACAGCACAGCTGGTGTAAGAAAAAGTTTTGGACTGTCAGTATGTGAGTTGTTGGGGTTTGGAGAGCAGGGAGGGCAGAGAAGGGTTTCTTACCTACACAAATAACACAAAAAGAAAAAAAATGTGGAGGAAGAAAGTGTCCTCCTGCTGTATGCTGAAAAGCCTTCCACACTCTATGCTAGTATGGGTTTTTATGGCACAAAGAGTTGTAAGACAGAAAAATGAGAGGACTAGGAGGACAGAAGGAATTGAATGACACATCCAGAGCTGTAAATGCAGTAGATGCTGGAGTTTTAATTAATGAGCAGTACAATTCTGTATGGGTGCAGCAGGATTGCATGCCCTTCCAGTACTTATTTCTGTATCTTTCCTGCAAGTATCTCAATACTCCTAGAGCAAGAACTATCCTTTGCATCCTCCTTTCATCTGTTTGATCTGCACAGGTTTTTATTTGGTGAACACTGCTCTGATCCAGGGTCCCAATATATTTTCTCAAATAGTTTTTCCTCTGCCTGGTACTTTTAAGACTGTCTTTTCCCTTGGTTTTTTTGTTTTTTTGTTTTTAGGTCATTTTCCTCTTCCACTATCTTTATTTCTGGGAAACAATGAAAGTGTTTGAAAATTGAGACACAATCAGAAAAAAATATGGGGGTACTAAGTACCTGGACACAATTATAGTCACCACATTTCAATAAAATTTTATTTGTGGTTTGTCTCTTTGTTGTAAACAGTGTTTTCCTCAGTCTGGTGAAAGCTGCAGATTTGGATGATGTTCTGTCACGGCCTGGACAGTGGACTCTGTTTGTCCCAACTAATGATGCCTTTAAAGGTTTGACTGATGATGACAAGGACATACTGATAAGTAAGTAACGTAAGAAAACTGGAACTGTAAGCAAAGTTAAATTGATTGAAAAGGAGACTAATGCACCTTTCACACAAAAGCTGTCTGCTGAAGCAGTTTACCTTTTGCATAGAGCGGGTCATAGGAATTCCCTAAAATGCCTATATGCCCTTCTTGGGCATAGAGAAAATAGCTTTTTGGAAACAAGAATCCAATCAGATTTTTAAATCTAAATTTCACTCCTCAAGATCTTATTCAATAGTGTTACTTCCTTCTATTATTTTTTGCCTTCAATTCAGAACTTGAAGTTGCCCAAGGCCAATGCCATATTGGATTAATTCTGTCTTTAAAAAGACAATTTTATTTGCCCTTCTGCTTTTCAAGGGGCTTTATGCACCATTTTTTCTATCATTGTGACTCAGTTCCTTAGTATTTTCCTTGGCCTTTGTAATTTCTTTTGCAGCAGAACGTTTATATTTTTTTTGCGCCAGATTACTTTCTAGAATTCTGTCTTGGTTTTCTTTAAAGTTATTATGTTGCTTTCTCCATAAAGATTAAACCTTAAAATATATAACTATTTAATAAATATAAAGAAATACTTTTTTTATCTGTAAGAAAGATACAAACCAAATATTATTTTAACAAGTAACTATAGTGCCATATTTACAAAGGTAATCTGATAATTTGTGAAAAAATCTTTGGAGGGGCCATGTTTAGGCTTTGTATATAACTTAAAGCTATCTATGAATGGCCCAGTCACAAAATATCAGTGCTAATTTTACTAGGAAGAAAAAGATCATTTAATTGCATTTCAGTAGTGAAGTAAATCGCAGTAGGATCAATGATCAGAGCAAAACACAGGGAAAAAAAAGGGAAATGTTTCAGAAATGTTCTGAAAAAGACATCAGAAAAAGAATATGACCAGACAGGATTTCCATGGCAGTTTCATCAAGGCTGCAACTCGTAATAACAACCAATATTAGCATGTAATTCTAGTATTAAACTTAGAATGGTCAATATTCCAGGTAATGGCAAACAGATGTGTTCTAAAGCTGCTCTGCTTGGTACCCTTTCTCCTGGGATATTATGGGTTTTCTGCAGCCCATCCTATGGCTCTCAGCCTCCAGAGACCCAGAGAGCCCTATCAGGATATTAACTTGGGCTAGAGGATATATTTCTTTTTTAAGGCAGTCTTGAAAACATTGGATTTTTTTTTCTTTTCATCCCAAATAGGAATGTAAAACTTAGAAATACGGAAATCATCCCTAAAATAGAGTGGCTTGCCCCTTTCCCAACTTCTCCAAGCTGCTTCTGTCCTCTGAGAACAGACTAACCCAGCATTTCTAATTGCTCCATTGACCCCTTTTATGTTCTTTTGTATAAGATTTCTCATAGGACCTTTTGATTATGTTCTTTTTTTCAATTATATGACCTTTTTGTTATATAATTGGGCTTTTCCCCTTTGTCATCATTTTAACAAATACAAATTGTGTGTTCATGATATTTTCATACATATGCTTCTTTCTAGCTCAAATCTATGTGAATCCTTAGAATTCCCACAAAGAACTATCCCCTACCATTTAATTTTTATTCCTAATTATTTTATTTTTAAATAGGAGACAAAAATGCTCTCAGGAATATTCTTCTTTACCACTTGACACAAGGAGTTTTCATTGGAAGTGGCTTTGAGCCTGGTGTAACAAACATTCTTAAAACCATCCAAGGAGGCAAACTCTACTTGAAAACAGTTAAGTATAGAAAACCTCTCCCTGCTACAGCCTTGTAACAGAGATTTGACATTCCATGTCTATGCACATTATAGAATGGCCTGCATATCTCTAAATGTTATAATAGGGTTTGGGGTTATTTTCTAATGTCCCTGATAACTCGGGTTCTCTTTTGATCCTTTACCAGGTGAATGATACTCTTCTGGTTAATGAACTGAAATCAAGAGAATCTGATCTCATGGCAACAAATGGTGTCATTCATGTCATTGACAAACTCCTATACCCAGCAGGTGAGTATTGCTCATATAAATATGAAATTTATACCCACTGTTTTAAGTGTATTTACATGCTATGTCACTGAAGTAACTTTAAAAAGTTAATTAATTTTAAGATACAATTCTTATGTGGAATTCGAAACAGAAAATTTACCTCACTGCTCATTTTGTGGAAGAACCTTGCTTGAAACCTTGTCAAGATTTTGAAATTTTATGAAAGTAAAGTACATGAAAGACAAGACTAGCCATTGACTACCTTTTCTGCTGAGATGGAATAATATATATATCGAGCACACACTTGTGTGAGAGTTTGAGAGTGGTTGCATCTGCTGATCACTGTGAATGAAAGTAAAATGCACATAGCTGTGTATTTCCTCTTACATGCCTGCTTTTTTTGTCAGAACTGCCTGTTGGAAATGATCAGCTGCTCACAATACTGAAGAAGTTGATTAAGTACATTCAAATTAAGGTACTCTTTTAGTGATTATCCCTCTGTCTTTCTGGCAGGGTCTGAAACTGAGCACATTATAAGTCATAAGTGATTCTCTGGTCCTTTCTTTCTTCAGCAGACAATATATTCAATAGCTCCTAGTTACCCAAATATAATCATGAATGATTCCCTGCACTCAACAGTCAGAATTTAGGTTTTTCAAATAATTGCAGAATATTTGCATTTGAATAACTTCAGTGTGAACTGGCCCAAATCTGCTCTGTGGTTCACTTTATCACTCTTGGAAAACAAATCAATTATTTGAAAAAAAACCACGGAATGACAATTCTTATGTCATTAAAGCCATCATCATCAACAGCCTGTGAAGAAAAGTAGGCATCCTCATCTATCTCATTTATCCTCTTGAGATTACATTCTCCCTCAGCAATGAATGAGAGAACCTAGACAAATAGCATCACCTAACTTTTAGGTCAATGAAGCAGTGAATCCTACCCACACTCACTAGGAAACCATAAGGCAAGTGAGTGTGGGTAGGATTCACTGCTTCAAAAGTGATCTTTTACATTTTAAATAAATTGCTTTTCTGTTTTTATAGTTTGTTCGTGACAGTACCTTCAAAGAGATTCCACTGACATTTTACAGTAAGTTCATTGTAAATACCTCCAGATGGGTTTGATATCGCTTTTTAGTGTTGCCAATTCCAATTTGGAATTGTACATCTCTTTTTCAATAAAGAAGAAAGCAATTTCTGGGAAAGTAAGATGTGCCAATGAAAAAAAGGAAGAGAAAGACTCAAAGCAGAATGTTTCTGGCTGCTGTGCTACTGTATTTTTCCCTTTCCAGATGTGTGACTGGAAAGTAACCCTGAACTAAGCTGTTCAAACTCTTGGGGTAGGCAAGATACATATGGAAAAGATTGTTTTTCAGTTCTTAGCCAAGGTTCAGTGCTTGGTGCATAGCAGAGTTGTATTGTCTCTCTCTCTAAGATGTAGCATTGTACTGTACTCACTCTCCAAGATGCAGCATTGACTGTGTACTGAGATACTTTCTTTTTCATAAATATTTCCAGAGGGACAGAGTGTACTTCTTCTGCCTGTTTCCCATACGTGCAAGTATGAAGCTTGTATGAGAGACAGTTGCTCAGAATATTTTCTCTTTAGGGAGTAAATGTAAAAAAAGTCCATTTATCTCCCTTGCAGCCTTTCTCAGGGTTTGCATTTAGTTTCTGAATATAAAGTTTGTGTTGAAACAATTTGTTAGAAGGCAATGATCCTTCTATAACTTTGTGAGGCAATATGAATTTAGACAAATGATGAAATTCCTATGAAGTTCTACCCACATTTCGCAGTAGAAATGGAAACCATCACATCAGACTTTTGAAAATTGAGAATGGACATACTGAACTTAAAAAACCCTTGGAACAAAAAATTGAGTAATTCACCTTGATGACAAGTTGAATATGAGTCAGCAGTGCCTCAGCAGCCAAAAGAGCCAACCCTGTCCTGGGGGGCATCAGGCACAGCATCACCGGCCGGGCAAGGGAGGGGAAAGTCCTGCTCTGCTCTGCTCTGCACTGGGGCGGCCTCACCTTGAGTGCTGGTGGCAAAGCTGCGAGCCAGTTTTGGGCCCAATGTCCAAATGAGTGTGACCAAGATGGTGAAAGGTGTTAAGATCAAGACTTATAAGGAGCTTATGAGGCCACTTGGCTTGTTCATTTTGCGTAAGAGAAGGCTGAGGGGTGAGTGACCCCATCATCACCTATGCCTTCCCCAAGAAGGAGGTGAATGTGCTGGTCTTCTTCATGGTGACCAATGACAGGACATGAGGAAATGGAATGAAGCTGCTTTGGGAGAAGTTCAGACTGGACATTAGAAAAAGGTTCTTCACCTAGAGGATGGTCAGTCACTGGAACAGGCTCCTCAGGGAAGTGGTCACAGCTCCAAGCCTGACAGAGTTCAAGGAGCTTCTGGACAACACTCTTGGTCATATGGCTTAGTCTTAGGTAGTCCTTTGAGAAGAAGGAAGGTGGACCTGATGATCCTTATGCATCTCTTCCAACTCAAGATATTCTATGATTCTACCTCCCATGGCCACTGAGAGTAGCACAAGAAGCGATGCCTGTAAAAATGAAGCAAGAGAGGTCCATGTGGACATCAAGAAAGCTGTAGCCATAGATTTGGTTAAGTGCAGGACTAGGAAGGCTAGAACCTTTACCAGTGAGGGCTTGTCTACCAGGGAATGGACATGAGTCAAATAACTATCAGAGGTGTTCAATACTTGAGTCTATCCTGGGTGTAGAGAGACAACTTGACCTCCCGAGGTCATTCTTTCTGTGATGTTCCGTCTATAGTTCTGAATGCCAGGAGGTTTCCTGTGTTTGCCAGACCAGCTCCCTAGAGAAAAGGGCAATGCTCAGGTATAAGGTGTGTCAGGGAGTCGTGCAAACCTTTGTGTGGGTAATTGTACAAGCCCTCACTGTTATGTACCGTACATCATCATGGGCCCTGTGACCCTTGGGTTTCGTGAGGCTCAAAGGGAAATAGCATATCAGCAGATTCTGTCTGCAGGTGACCAGAGTGCATCACCATTCCAGAACCAGAACAAAGATTCATACTCTAGATCCCTTCGAGCTGCTTTTCCACCCATTAATATCTGTGATATTATCTCCATCCTTATGAGCAGACCAAATCTAACTGATTGTTGCCACAAAGAAATTGTAAGAATGGAGTGTACTGTATATTCCATTTTCTATATTTTCAGAAATTAACATAATTGAAAGCAACGTCCAGCCTATCATCACAAAGGAAGGTAAATGAGGCCTGTGGTATATATATATATTTCTGCATATGTTCATATGCATATTCAGAATATATATTGAATATATTTCTTTAATAGGATGCATTTTGTACCTGGCAACTCCAGGATGCTAAGCACTTTGCTGGAAGAGCAAAGATACAAATATTGCAATTAGAACTGACTGAAACATTTTATATGAAAAGATTACCCACAGTTGTTCTCCCCAAATGAGTTTTCTCCATTTTCTACAGGCCTCTAAAATTTTAAAATAATTTTTAAACCATTTATTTTATTATCTTTTTTCAATGAAGACACTTCCTTTTTTTTTTATTAAAACAGATATTTTAAAAACTGAAGTAGATATGTTTCTTATACTTTGAAGACAAGAAATTGGTTCATTTTTCTATAATTTTCAATCAGTTCTAACTACCAATATCTGTTGGATGCCTGAAAAGGATATCTAGCCAAACTTTGTTTTTTAATTTTTTGAGACAGAAGCATGGCTTAAAGATTAGTGATGGGACTGAAGAGAACAAAGTGTGGGGATGGGACTGCTAAAATCATTTGTATTTGTAACTTAACTAAAGCTGATGAGATCCAGCTTCCCATTGAAATAAAAATGCTGAAAGGGAATTTGAGCTCTGCTGAGAAATGCAGTTAAACATGTCATGCAAAGAATTTTATCCAGGCTGCCTAATCAGTGTTTCTGGGAGAACTCCCTTCCAGAAGAAGTGACAAATGCTTATTTTTTCAGGAGCTTGTCTGTGCTTCATCCCATTTAGGATTAGATGCCATTTAACATATATGCTGATCTTTGTTGCCTAGTCTCCATCATTAAATCAGATCCACAGTGCAATATAAATGGATAGATTATTTCATATGGTAATTCATCCAAGCTATTTTAGAAATCTTCCCATGGTGAGGGTAAATCACTCTCTGAAAGTACCTGTCCTTCTCTTTTAAACCCAGAGAGAGAGTATACAGGTTAGGTCATGAACAGGATGTTTAGAAGATGAGAAATAACTGAAACAAAATTGTCTTTTAAAGAAAAAATGAAATGTCTGAGCACTTGTATAGCCAAATTTAGAAATATATTTTATTGACCAAATAGAGTAAAAATAACTTTAGAAGTTAGTGACTATTGAAAGGCTACTCCTTTCCATTTCCAGTACTGTATTTCTGCTTTGGAACACATTCCAGGGAGTGGTCTCTGGCCAGTGAAGCTTTTCTGCCGATGATTGATTCAGATATAGACCCAATAAAGCCAATTCTGGCACTTCTGGTCATTCTCAGTAGTAGCAGCAAGCGGCAGATCCCATCAGAACCGCATAAACCCACAACTGTCTGCAGATAAATGCTGGCAAAGCTACATGTAAAATTTTTTGTCAGGAAGTTCTACCAGACCATGATGGGAAGGAGATTGCCATTAAAAAAAAAAAGAAAAAAAAAAAAAAATTACCCCCCTCCCCACCAAGGGAGATGTGTGCCTTTTCCCCTTTTCCTTTCTTATCATTTTCTACTTGTGCTGTGTTTCCATTGTTCATATATAGGCACGTATGGGATCTAAAAGACGAAACAGATGTAAAGAGCTAAATCTGTCTGAAACCCAAATCTCAACAGATTAAATATACAGAGGGTTGATCCTAGACTAGGCAATATAGCTGGCTATACCTTCACTTTTTATTTCGCATACATCTGCTGTATCAATCACATGAAAAGGTATAGTTATTGAGAAATGTAAAAATAAACTATTTCTAAACATTCATAAGTACACCTTTTACATTAATTCATTTATATTCTTCACTTGTATCAATGTAAATTGGTATTTAATGGATTCTCAATGTGCAAAAAATTCCTCTAAGTTTAAAACAGAAGCAAGGGAATTAGTCTTATAAGATAGTTTCTTTAAAATATTTATAAATCTTTTTCATCCAGACCTGTTAGAAAATTAAAGAAGTGATGACTTGTTCCGCTGTTAAGAGTTCAGAGTAGACAGATAGAGGTCTATGATAACAGGGAATCTTTATGATCCCATCATATAATCTCATCTGTAGCAAATAAGTGAATTATTTACCTCTAAATTCTAATTTATGCAATCATTTGCTATTGCAAAAGAAAAAAAGTCCATTTTTTGTTTTTGGTATTGAACTAGGCCTAAATTGACTATTTCCAACAATTAGCATGAGGCACACATATTTAAAAGCTGTTGTTAAATCCCGATAAGTTATTATGGAAAAAAAAAAAATCAATGCACAATCAACTTCTACAAAAATTCATATAAAGATATTTGAGGGACTTTTAAGGAAAGTAAAAAAGATGGATTTTGCTAAGTCTGTGTCTCTGAATAAGGAATAAAGGAAGTTTCTTGAACAGCAGCTCCTTAAGTAGAACGAGTCCCATAGCACTCATTAGAGAAGAACCATATTATTACTGCAAATTGATGGTGTGTTCCTAATTTATCTAGTATCTCCTGCTTTGACATGTCAGACAGAGATACATTTGGATCAGTGCAATCAGCATGACCTCATTCATGGTAATGATAGCCAGTAATGCTGATAAATATCCTTATAGCCATTCCAGCTGATCCCAGAAGTTTGCTTTTTGGTTTTTTTATTTAAGCTGTATAACCACTGGCTAAGTCTTAAACGCAAAGGAAAAAAAAACCATAAAAAACCTCAAAGCAAAAGATAAAAGAAACTCCAAACCAACAAATAATATAACCTTCAAAACAACAACAACAAAAAAAGAATTTAAAAAAGAAAAGGTCTCACTATGTAGATTTCATGCTGATCACCAGTGGAGCAATAGCTGTAAGATACCTGCAAAGATGCAAAGCAGCCTTCTTACCAATATATTTAGAAAAGAACTTCCTTTCCACTGCTGAGGATCTGGTTTATTGCCTGAAACTTGTCAACAAATGTTAAAAATGCCATATACACAAAATTAAAAAATAAAAAAATAATAAGACTAGCTGTACAATAAGATCTGTATTTAAGATCATGTGTGAGGAAACACAAGTTTGTGCAATGTTGCCACAAATAACCCCTCAGGTTTAAACAGCCCTCTATTACAATCGCCTGGTTTCTAGAGTAGGAGGAGAAAATGCGAGCTTCATCTCACCCCCGTGGAATGCCATAAGTATTTTATGACTGTTTGTAACGTGTTGTTTTTTTCCTGTGTCACAGACCCATCTATCACTCAGCTCACTAAATTAATTGAAGGGGAACCTGAGTTCAAAATAGTCAGGGAAGGGGAGACAATAACTAAAGTGATTCATGGAGGTTGGTATGCTTTCAGCAACTCAATTTGTATTGGCTTAAATTTGAAACATTCACTGTTCCCTGTCAGTTTCTACTTTATCTAGGTGATTCATGTTAGACAGCTGGTCTGTTTTAACAAAACCTTACTGAAGTGCTGTAATTTCATTACATCGTTTATTTTTTAATTCTCATGCATTTCAAAATATGTTTTTTTTTTTCTTAGTTGTGTTCCATAGCTACAGTCAAGACAGTTTTAGAAATACTTTGCATGCTGACATAACATATGTCTCAGTTATGTCTGCTATGTCTAAGAATTATTTGCTCACTGTTGTCCTACAATCAAATATGCAGTATATGATTCTGTGATTAAAAGGCAATTTTGTCAGAGAGAGAGGTAAACCTTGCCTTCTCTTTGCTAAGGGCATTGAGATGCTCACATCTAGGATGGTTTTAAAGTAAAAAAACCGCACATGATCATCCTAAATTTTGAACATAATTAGTTCCTGGTCTCTGAACACTTTTATTTTTCATGAGATATTCCATGGTGTTTTCTTGTATGCTTCAGTCAGTTTCCACATCTCAAAAAGAGCACTTGAAAGTGCTTGATTAATGTGCACTTGATTAATGTCTTCCACAGAAAAATCCTTGCAGAACCAGTTATTAAAACATACACCAAAATCATTGATGGACGACCTGTGGAAGTGACAGAGAAAAAAGTAACAGAAGAAAGAATTATTCAAGGTAAATTAAGCTGAGATATTCATTCTTACTAAAGTCCACCTTTACATACAGACGTAACACACCTCAAGTTCTGTCCTAGTGCCTAAACTGCATTTCCTTGACAGATGAATTTTCCCTAATGCTTCCCACTGTCTCTGAAAGGCTGAAAAACTGGCCATGTGTCTTCGACACACATATACGGAAATGGCAACAATATTTTAACAGCATGCACAACTACGAAAATTCGTCTTCTTTTTTTGGTTTTTATTTTCATATATTAGCTAAGTGTCTGCTTTTGCAAACTTCTTGCTACCATTTCACAGCGAGACTGCTTTTATTACATTTTTGTCCTCTGTCTTGCTTTAGAGGGAAAACTTTTTTTTTCCTGGACTTCTGAATTATATATTTCCAGAAAGGTTTCATTTTACCAAACGCAGATATTTAATGTGTAGATGCCTACTTTTGCACGTCATCCCAAGCTCTCTTGACAGCCATTTCAGGAAAAAGATCTCTATTTCTCTGTAAGGTGGGGTCTTGATCTGACATGCACAAGTTAGACACGTGGATATGGCTAATGTGAGATAAAACTAATGCGCATCTGCATCCCTTGATTTTCTCACACAGAAGCTCCCAAATTCCTTTGCCAGTTTCAATTGTATTTGACCTATTACAGAGATATAAGCACCCTAGAAATTTATGAGTGGAGTGAGGCATATTTAAGTACAGTATGTGCTATGAAGTTCTTTATTGACAGTTTTTGATCACCTTGATTAAATAGCAGTTTGAATGCTGCCATTAAAATTCTGTCTGTCAGAGAGCTTGCGATGAAAAGACACTGTTGTAACAATACTGAATTAGCTGTAAGTCTTAATATTCAGTTTACTTAGAAAATATTGAAATTTAACTGAAGTCATTTGAGCAAGACAGAAATAAAGAACCATGCTTAAGTTATTATCATACAACTTTTTGCTACAATAAAAATAACTGAATAAAAAGCATTAGTGGTTACTTAATAAACCTGGGAATATTTTCCGTAAAAAAATCTGGGGGAGATGAATAAAATATAATTTTCTCAATTCTCGGATTTAAGTTTCACTAATATACCACATGAAATGGTAAATATAATGTAAAATGCCAGAATTTCAGACCTGATATCTCCTTATTTTTAACCTGTAGAAACTGATGAGGAATCTCAAATATTAAGCTTTCAAATGACTCATAGCAGTTATAAAAGCAAAAATGTCTATTTGCAACAGTCAATTTAGACTAATCATGGGAGTTCAGAAATGTCCGATCTAATACAATAGTGTTTAAAATTGTGTCTTAGTCTGAGAATATAAACTGATAATTACTCTAATTATGATAAATTTGACTAATTACTTTCACAAATAGTTTTAACTACTGTTTTTAGTGCTCTTTCAGTTTAACTTGGGAAGTGGTAAAAAATAAAGTTACCATATTAGCAGATTACAGCATGGTAACCATGCAATCACCACATGTATTAAATAGGAAAAAATAATTTAAAGGACAAACCTGGTATACCTGATAAAAGCCGATATCTTATAAATTTTTTTCCAGGTCCTGAAATAAAATATACCAGAATTACTGCAGGGGATCCAGACAATGAAGAGAAGTTAAAGAAAATCCTTGAAGAAGGTTAGTATGCTTGTTTTATTTAATTTCTTTATTACGTATCTATGACTCTATATATAACTTAAGTAATTGCTGAATGGATATTCCACGTTTTTAAAAATGATGCTCACACTGCGAAGTCTTACCCAGAGATTAAACCTCAGAACCATCCAAATGTAACGTTCCGGTTTGAGTCCTTGATCTTCACATTTCAGTCAGCTCTAGAGCTGAGGCTGCCTGGGTCTGTTGTATAGTATGCTATGTTTGTCATAAAATATGGTGTTTCCAGTGTTCATGTGGAATTTGATATCATAACAGGTGAATTTTTAAATTCAGAATAGTGCTGTGACAGGATTAATTCAGTAATATGCCGTTGTGGGATTGCCAAATGTTTTCTGTAAATCATTTTTTTTGCCATAACCTGTATCCTATCAGAGGTTACCAAGGTGACCAAATTTATTGAAGGTGATGGTCATTTACTGGAAGATGAAGAAATCAAAAGACTTCTGCAGGGAGGTAATTCAGTGTATTATAACTAACACTTTTGCAACAGGTTATGATAACTGAAACCCCTCTAAGATATGTTGAACTCAACATTTTAAAGACTGACATAGTAGAAGTGGAATTTTAATGGAAAAAAACCAGAATACTTTATTCTAGTGCCACATATCTGTGAAATAGAAATATGTACCAAAGTTTGAGTAAACAGTTTTTTTAATTACATTGATCACAGAAAAAAAAATATTTGGGTTTTTTCAGTCTTTAAAAAGTTACCTAATTAAAACTCAGAGGAGCAATGAAGATTTATTTCACTTTTTTAAAGTAAATTTAAATCTGTGAAAAACACTTATGAAATGCAACATATTGTAACAGGCCAAATTCATCTTACTTATCAGTTCTTCAGAAATGAGTGTTCATTGCCCTTAAGTTAATAATTAAAGGCATGTTTAACATCCTTCTTTAAATGCTTACAGGTGATGGATATCAAGAAATTAACTTTAATTCTCCTCAAATACAGCATTCCAAGGAATGGTTTTCTCTCCTTCTTGCTCTCTTAATTCTAACAGTTTTGGCAGTAGCTGTAGAAAACTAGTAAAAGAACTGCTTATGAAATTAATCTTTATCTATGAATTTGGAATGTTCTCTGCTTAATGTAGATTAGAAAAACTATCTATAATAGCAATGGGGAATAAAAAAGGAATTTAAGTGATATGGTTTTTGTAAGTGCTAGTTTGGACCTGAGTCAGAAGCTCAAAAATATGGATGGATGTTTCTCTTGACATAGATTAAATGAATCCAATTCATTTTATGTTCACTTTTTAGTGAGTTACAAAGTTGAATACCAATAAAGTAACTTCAAGCCACATTTAGTTCAATGAACTAAATTTCGTAGTTTTTCAAAAACACTATTCTGTGGATGTGACTAAAACTTCAGCCAAGTAAAAAATTTCCTGATGGCTGCACAGGCGAACAGCTGTCCACCAAACTTAAACACGCTAGTTGATAACACAGCTAGTCTTAGAGAAAAACAAAGATATGGCTATGACTCCTGTTGACTGTAATTCTTTGTTCTATTTTAAACAGCTGAATCTTAGTTTTACAGACCTAAGTCAGAATTTACCTAAAATATTGGGCAGAAACGTAAACTTCTGGAGGATTTTTCATTTTATCCTAAGTATCCCAGCTTTGTAAAAAGATTTGCTCTCTGGAGATGCCTATTTCTGGATTGAATATTTAAAAGAAAAACTGAAAATTAAAAAAATTGCAGCAAGAAAATGCCTCCATATACTGCACTATGTTCTACTGGTTTAAACAAAGCAACAATGAACAGGATCAAACTTTATTTGTAGTACTGTTCAAAACTGACAGGTCTGATTCCAGGATCTAACAATTGTAACTGTACTTGTAATCACCTTCAGATACAGAGGTGTACAGTTAAATAGGCATAATCTGTAGAGATACATCCTAGAGCATATAGGTGTACGTAAAAGAGATAAATAGTTTCTCTGTAGGAAATTTGAAAAAGACAATACCATCTCTTGAATTCTTGCTATTTTCCTTGCTATTATATGTTAGTTTGCATAAGCCTCCTGCTTTACAGAATGGACCGAATAGGCAGATTTGTCTTTTGCTTTAATTTGATTTTTCTCTCTTTTCCATGATTTATCCAGCCAGCCACCCTTGGTTGCCATGATAATACCTTCCTAGACATTTAGGCAATAAAAGCAGATACACATGCTGCTTTAGGACTATTGGTGATAATGTTTTATGGCCCCATTGTCTACACAAAATTATTTTTCGCTGAGAATTTCCTAATCATTTAAATTTGAGTACAGTCACAACAAATGTATTATCACTGTCTAAATAAAGGAATGATTTCATATGGGCTTTAATTCTGCTCAGAAAATATCCAGCACTGCTCAAAACATTTAGCACTCTTCGCTGAAACAAAACTTTTAACCGAGATTGCAATGAATGACTCATCCCTAGAAATAACATGCCTTACGGCATGAATAGCTTGGTATCCTGCAACACCTACACCCAAAAATGACATTGTTTCCACTGAAGGTTCCTTGCATATGGAAAAATGCTATGCCAGACTTAACTCATTTGTTTTTAATGCTTATCGTAGCCGGAACTGAGTACACCAAGGTTACTAAAGTAATTGAGGGAGAGCCACAGATTATCGAGAGAGAAATCAAGAAAGTTCATCTGGAAGGTTAGTTTGTCAAAAATTCAGTATCACTAAGACCTGCTTTGTCTAAAGTGGTCATTCCAGGTGAGGTTTTATAGTATCGATTCATAAAAATTACTAGGTCTGAAGCATTTTAGCAAGAAGAATTTTGCAATTGTTTTGGAAAAGAATTGTTTCATTGACGTTGCAGAGAAAAATGTTGAGGCTTATTTTGTGGCTAAAAGTAACTGAAAGATTTGGCAAGTATCGTAGACAAGAGGAAATGCCCAACCACAAAGCTTAGGTAAAACATATGAAGGAAAATGCGCCATAAAGAATTGACTTTTCTTTAAGCAGCACACAAAGAAGAAGACCACGTGAGTTGCTTTTAACTTGAGTTATTTCTTGTCAGTGTAAATGTGATCTGTTGCTGTGAGGGTTTCTCAGCATTGTGAAGGAATGGGTGGGATGCAGGGAATATGACCTCTGGGGTTGAGTAAATGCCACAGAGTCTTGGAATTTCTCTACCTTTGTCCTGTTGTTAAATGAGGGAAGTTCTTGGATTTGAAAAGCCAGAATGGAATAAAGGTCCGAAAGGAGACAAATAGAATTCAATCTGCCTTCATACCAGTAATTTGTTCTTCAAGTTTAGCAATCATTGTTTAAGGATCTTCATTCAAAGTTAAGATGTAATTTGCTTATGATTTCTTTTATATTTATGGTTTTTTCTAATTCTAATTCTAGTAATGCAGAATAGGCTATTCTGTCAGCCTTTGAACTAAATGCATAGGAAAAAAATATTAAGGCTTTTGGAAAATGAACTTAAATAAATGGGTTTCTACCTTTTTGATTTTGAAGTCTGTGCCGAATAGTGAAGGTTGATGCATAGTGTTTGAACAACTTCAGCGCTGAATAGCACAAGGCGTGCTGGGGTGTCTCCTATTGCCTAAAAATGACAGATGGGTGTGATCTTCAAACATGAGCCTTGTCTGGATGCATGATTATACAGGCAGCACCTAAGTAAGGAAAGCATGGTTTGGATGGACTGTATTCTGTCCGTGTCAGGGCAGTGCAGAGCTTGGAATTTTCTGCCATGGTGGTGCAGATACCCAGTGTTCAGCCTCAGCTGGAATGAGGTCAAGCCTGTACCTCAGGGCTATGCATTGATATACCCTGTACCTCAGGATGAAAAGAGAACTGGCTGCAGCTTGTTAAGTGAATACACAAGTACTTCATGGCTCTAAAGAAGGAAAAATTACCGCAGTAACATTTCTGTGACGGTAACAGAAGAATTACTTCTTATGCTTGTGACGTGTTTTTCCTCCCAATGAGGAGACACCTGGTTAAAAAAAGTCTCAAGGTTCAATGAGAAAAAGGAAAACACGCCCATAGTTTCACTGAATAAGTGAAAAAAAGAGGGATATATCTAATGGGGGTGGTACCTATTCAAGAGCCCTTGCTCTGCTCCATCTTTTAAAGCAGAAGCCTGAGAAAATTAACTGAACTCTAAATGAGGAATCACACTGTGGACTCACAATGCAGTTACAAATCAAGCCCCAAACACTGCTGGGAATGTGGCCAACATCTTGTATTGGTTTCAAGCTTTTTGCTTATGAACAATTCCTGAAGTAATGGCAATACAACAGACCTGGATATCTTCTGCTGAAAGCTGAGGCTGAGTCCTGTGCCTTAACCTGAGCTTTTACCTCACTGACAGTGTCACATGGCGTTTGATGGATGAAGAGCATAGACAAAATTCCCTGACTCCTGCCTACATCATGCAACCATCTGTAGAAGATCAGTGTGAATAATGGATTAATTCATATGTTTAAAATGCAAAAACACTTTTAAAATGTTACTAAGATTTAATGGATGACTGCACGTGAGAGAAATGTGAGAATTTTATTATAAGCATTCATGTTTCAGATGATCAAGGCAACATGCTACTGGAACAAAATTCTTAATTTACTAAAAAATGTAAAGAACAAACTTCAAAAGTCAGCAATGAGTTTCCAATATTTCTAATGAGTTTTAATTCAAGGGCTTCAGCAAATAATTTCTGACTGCAACATTTCTGTTTTCTAGAAGCACCTGTACGGAGAGCACAACCAACTAGGAGGACACAAGGTAAAAGCAAAACATACATTTAAACGTATAGCACATATCAAATATTATTCTCACTTATCTTAAGAGTCGGGAAGGAAAAAAAAGCTCTTAAAAATACAGACTTCAGATGGAAAAAGTTGTATTTCTGATTTTAAAAAACTCAAAAAATCTGGAATTGCTAATTAATTTTTTCTGATATCTGAAAACAACCTAGATTATGTGCTTTAGTCAAGGAGTGTTTCAGATGAGAATAAAGCCATCAAAGTGAAATCTGACTTTGGAGTCTTAGCAAAAGGAAAATGTCACTTCGGGATTCTCCACCACAGGACTTAAAACTCTCAGAATCTACGTTATTTTGATTAATGAAGAAGCTGAAAGATCAGTTTAATTTCGCAGCTCCCAGAACAAGAGAGAAATGTCCAGCACCAGGCTTCATCTTTCCTTTTCACATGTCTGTTTCACAAGTAAATACAGTATATAGTGTTACTATATACTGCATAAATGTTATATATAATTATATATACTATATATA